>CP099841.1:17387897-17730397 GCA_030062745.1 Capitulum mitella | reverse complement strand
ACCTCGTTTGAACTAGATGGACCTGACCTAGGTCATTCAGTTCTAGCACTTGTAAGATCCCCATGCAGACATCCTGCCCACAGAATTTCGTCGGAAGTGTATGAACAGATCAGAAGATCAGAAGAGCGACGGGCAAAATATGCCCCTTCCCCAGCCGTCCGTATTCTCAGCCGGCCACCAGTGCGAACGTTAAGATGAAAAGTACTTTTCTTACCCGCTGCCAGAAGTCCATTGAAAAGCGCATGAACCAGATGTCGCAGTCCTTGTAGTCGAACATGTGGATGACGGTGACGTTGGTGTCCGTATGCTTGACACCAGACTGGGTCAGCAGTCCCGGCTTCCAGCAGACGATCGAGTTCTCGCATGACTGAAAAAAACGAAACGCCACGGTCGACCCGCTGCACAACCACAAACTAGCGCCAGACACCCGACAGCCAGTGGTCCCGGGATAGGTCGGAAACCTGACAGTATGTGGTCCAGCGTGTGTAGGACACCAGACAGTACGCAGTCTCGGGGGTGTCTCGGATACCCGGCAGTATATGGTCCGGGGTGTGTTGGACACCCGGCAGTATAGGGTCCGGGGTGTGTCGGACGCCCGGCAGTATATGGTCCGGGGTGTGTCTGACGCCCGGCAGTATATGGTGCGGGGTGTGTCCGACGCCCGACAGTACATGGGCCAGGGTGTGTCTGACGCCCTGCAGTAAAGGGTCCGGGGTGTGTCGGACGCCCGGCAGTATATGGTGCGGGGTGTGTCGGACGCCCGACAGTACATGGTCCAGGGTGTGTCTGATGCCCGGCGGTATATGGCCCGGTGGGTGTCGGACGCCCGACCTTATGTGGTCCGGAGTGTCGGACGACACACTGCCGTTGAATGTCGCCCGCCGACCCACCTTGGAGAGCACGAACTTGCCAAACCAGCGGACGCAGTCCACATAATTTCTGTGGATGTCGCGTGTGGAGAACTCCGGAAAGTGCACCTCGGCGGTGCGGCCACCCCTGCTCGGCTCGTACGAATAGGAAGCCTCCACAGCCTGCTGCACCTCCGGATCGGAGAGGTTCCACAGCTTCAGCGAATGGTCCATACCACAAGAGATCACCTGGTCACCTGACAGGTTGAAGTCCTGCGGAGAAGACCGTCACATGTAATTTGGACCAAGTTTCAAAAGACTGGATGGCGACCAAGTTTCGAAAGACTGAATGGAAACACACTATTCGCTGGTAAACAGGATTCTTCCACTTAAGGCAAACAAATGTACCGCGAAATGCTGGCACCTCACCGAAACAGCGTTGGCGAATAGCATGTCAATGCTGGCATCAAAACCTAAAATCAGCTCGGCTTCTCATACACGTCCCGTCGGTCAGTAACAGGGACCACCCATACATCACCCACTAGGCTATGTCCCGAACCGCAGAGCGACACCGGCTCGACAGGTGCGGGGAAGACAGCGTTCTGCCGGCTGCAACTGGGCTCCGGCAGCCGCGGCACCCACCGCGCTGAGCGCCTCGTCCCTGTGGCCGTCGACGCCGCCCAGTATGGCGACGCAGGCGCCGCTGCTGACGTTCCAGAGCCGCAGAGTGTGGTCCTTACTGACGGAGAGCAGCAGCGCCGGCTGCCGCGGGTGGAACTTCACCTCGTTCACCGCGTGACCGTGACCTGCCGCCCGCAGAACGAGACGTCATACTGGCGTCATAAGTCCACCCCAGACCAGCCTGCTGTTGCAGTATTTTAACTGCAACCATTGTTAACAGTGTCCCTACGAGCGGATACGTTTTGGACATACGTCCATCATTTACAAATACAGGGTTTCATTTCATTCCGTTTGACCACGCACAGCACCGGATATAAGACATTCAAAGCAACAGGAATTCGTGAGTTACGACTTTCTCTCCCTTCGACTCCTTGACACACACGGCAGCGAACGGAAGCAGCCCATGAGGCGACTTTTCCTAGATAAAAAAGATGAAACACTACCGGGCTACAGACAACAGTGTATGATATAATGTTTCCAGTTTAAACTACATTTCGTTGAGTTCCAAATGTCGGGTCTAGCTTGTCGCGTTAGACGAAATTATGTCATGCCACGCCACGCTCTACAGGCCATGAGAATGCGGCCCTCACTCATCATAAATCCGCTCAACAAGTTTCGTTCTGCACGTCGAGCGGCAAAGCGATGGACAAAGCTAAAGACAGCCGTACTGAGGACTCCAGACACCCAGCTGACTGATGACGTGCCGAACACAGGTCATGGTGGCCGTGCTGAAGAGTCCAGTCAGGTCCTCAGCTCACCAATAAAGTGCCGGACACAGGTCATGGTGGCCGTGCTGATGACCCTGATGAGCCCGCGGGCGCCAGCAGCAGCCAACAGCGGCCGACCGCTCGACTCTTCAAAGCTCCAAGCGCACGTGTAGAAGTTCTCGTCCGGGTCCGGGTCGGCGTAGCACTGGACGAGCTTCAGGGATGAGTCTGCCGGCCAGCGACGGCACTGACACCCCACAGTCCGCAGAGGGCAGCTGGCCTCGCCACCAGCGCCCCGCTACTGCCGCACAACCAGCGTCAGCGACTGCACCATACAACAACTGTGACAACATCTCCGCTCACTGTCTGCTGCTTGGCCGACGTCGGAGTCAGAGACGACACCCACCTGAAACGCACAACACAGGAAATCGAACTTGTCACCTGAAGTTTTTAAGTCATCCCTACTCTCCAGCATACTCCGCGTCGTCCGCAAACACCGGCAGGAGAACGACCAGTCCTGCACGCAAAGTCAGTAGTGAAAGACACCGCCAGCTGTTGGCGGGCAGCCCAACCGGGCCTGGTCTGACGCGACCAGGACGCCGTCCCTGACGTCCCTGACCACTGACGCCGTCCCTGACCACTGCATCCATATACATCCATAGACATCATAACCATCTACACCTAGAGCTACCGCATCAACCTCCAACCCGAGCTACCGCACCCACGTACACCCACAGACATCGTGCCGACCTACACCCATAGCCATCGTAACCATCTACACCCTGAGCCAGCACACCAATCTCCAACCCGAGCCACCGCACACCTCTACACACACAGCCATCGTACCCACCTGACCCAGAGCCGCCTCACCCGCCTGCACCAGTCCTCGCACCCATGTACACACTGCACCTACCTGCGCCCACAAGCTCCACACCCACCTGCACTCACAGCCACCGCACCCACCTACACCCACAGCCACCGCACCCAGAGACACCCCCAGCACCGGAACCACCTACAGCTCCAGACACCGTATCCTGCACTCCGTACTTCCTGCACTCCCAGCGACCACACCCATCTGCATCCACAGTCACCACACCCAGCCACACCCCCAGCCACGGCACCCAGCCACACCCCGAGCCACCGCACCCACCTACATCCAGTCACCGTACCCGCCTGCGCCCCCAGCCGCCGTACCCACCTGCTAGTTCGTACACGGAGACGCGCGGCCCGCCGCAAGTGGCCACCGCCTGGGTGGCGGAGGAGCGCAGATGAGGATTGAACTGGACGCCGAACAGCGGCTGGCCGTGCTCCTCACGGGCATGGCCCGAGTACCGGTACTCCACCTTACAGTGGGTGGGCGCCGGCTTGCGGCCGCGTCGCCGCCGCCGCCGCTGCGTGGGCGTGTCGCCGCGCGACGAGACGTCGGCCGTGGACGTGCTGCACACGCTGGACGAGTCGTCCTGCGGCTCGTCCGAGTCGTCCGCCTCGCACGGCCGGCCCGACAGCAGCAGCGACTCCTTCATTTCGGACATGGAGGGCCCGGCTGGCGGCAGGGTTCAAAGACGGTCCGGTACCGTGGCCAAGTCAGACGCGGCAAAACCAACACCAGACCGACCAACGACACGCAAACACTGCAGCCGAATTCAGCCAACAGGACAACAGGGCGAGGGCGATGTAGAGCGCATACCCTAAGGGAAACAAAAATAATTTTTGCTGAAGGTGCAGCACCAAAAAAATGGGCTGACCACTCAATTCTGGATTTGCACCGTGATGCTCCACCACACATGACAAATCGGTAATGAGGAGCTAAGAACTACAAATTACGGCCATTTTAGGTCATACCACACTACGTTTCGTTAGTTCGGATCTTACATCACCAAGATCATGTGAATGGCTTGAGATATGCATACTACACGAACTCCATTTGACCATAAAAATAATATTCATTGATAAAGGCAATTTACGTGACTGTTACAATTTGTCTGGCCAGGTCAAATCAGGTCTGTAACGCCGACGAACAATGCATCCCAGCTAGAGCTGAGGATTGACATGCATTCCGGGATTCCAATCCTAAGGTGGATGGATTCGGATCCCGATTCGGATTCCAGATTCGAATAGATCTGAACAGACTGAACAGAATCTCTGCATCGAAATCTCGAAATCATGGTTTTCTGGTTGACTGTTCTCAACACTTCTGCCAGCGCCGCATTTCTAACTCGGTCCAAAAGTGGATGGGGTCATTGGTATCAGTCTGTGCAGGTGTCGAAGTTCTGGTTTTTGATAGCTGAAGGGGAAAGTATATGACAATGTGGGCATGATACCGCGACCTTTCCCCTGAATGCTTGTCTGTGAGTAAAATATATGCATAACCCATCAACACGCTAATAATCGTGTTCAGTATGAAGTCCTTGCAGAGGAAAACTTCCGTACATGGATACAGGTTTAATCCGGCAGTGGCTGACCCCCACTGGCTTACTTCCACTCGCCGGGGCTGGGCTTCAACAGGTTCAGTGGAGGGCCTATGAACATAACACGTTTTGGAGGGGGTGGCTGGCGGGGGTGAGGGGGTGGCCAATCCGCCGCCTCCCCCTCCTATAACCTCAAAAACAGTCCGGGTTAGCGACACGAAACTTGTATGATAGGTGGAGGCTGTAAAGAGCTACAATGTGTTCAAATTCCAAGACATCAGATTCCAAGACAAGACAAGACATATGTCAACATCTTCAAGGACAAATCCAATCAAACGTTTCAACTGTCGACGACTTTGGCCGTTTTTGGAACTCCACCCTAGATAATCAGTGGCTATACTTTATGGAACGTGTGCCAAAATGTGACTCACCCAGACTTATGAATGGGTAATCCATGATGGTAAGTAACCAAAAGACACAGCATTTAACCTCACTGCACACGTAATTATCTAAAATCTCGCCCTTAGAACCGGACGCCCGACGTTCGATCAGCCGGTTTTCTGCACTGCTCTTGACTTTCTGGGACTGAAAACTAACTGGGAAATGAGATGAATATTAGCATCTGTGGAGTTTTATCCCATTGTTGATACATTTACTTATACTTCATGAATCACAGCCCTAGAAGTCCAGAACTTTATCAGGTCTATTTAGTCTGCTATGACAAGATATATGGGGTAAATGGACTAAATATTCTTCAAAAGTAAAAAAAACGAAGTCAGTTTCCAGCTCTCCTTATTTCATTGTGCAACAAGCTAATCATGAGTTGGAGAGGGTTATCCACAACAACCCCTAGTCAGCTGTGTATAGTGCAAACTGCCAGTCAGGGGTTAGGCTGGATTAGGTTAGGGTAGGTTAGATTTGATGAGGTCTTTAACCCTATTCCTGGCAAGCGGGACTGAATCGGCCCCCCTCGGATTTTTTGCTTGCTAATCCCAGGTTTTTTGACACAGCCTCACGAAACTCTGAGACTTTTCCTAGCTATTCTTTCCATATATTGTGACAAAATTTTTAAATTCTTTTTTACTCAGGGATGGAGCCAGCCAACATTTTTGGGATGTGTTTGAAAACTGCTCATTATAGAAATGTAGTTTACATCATGGCAAATCGATTGCCATTTGTTGCAATGAAATCGGACGAGTAGTTCTTGAGACCTCAGGGGGGGCCGAATCTGTCCCCCTGCCAGGAATCGGAGCGTCTAGCCCTCCGGGAATAGGGTTAAACAATGCCTAATGCCTGCAAAAGATTGCACATGTTAGGTGAAGTTATGTGCAACTGGAAAACGTATGACACTGAACTGAGATTACTTGCATCAATGGTGGCACCAGAATGGCTAAAGCCCAGAGGCCAATAGGCCATGTGATCTGCAAAGCATGACTGAGTAGTGTTTTGTGGGCTGTATTCTAGTCTTGCTATGAGAACCTGTTTTTCCTCTTTTTCCTTATTTCAATCAGTCCATAAATCTTTGCATGACACACTTCCAACTAACAGCTGGCAAACTGGCCATGCTTACCTTCAGTAACTACAGTCATTTTCTCAGTTCTCATAATTAACCATTCTAAAAAGCACATTTCAATGATAAAGAATGCTTCAGTTATGACACCATATTGCACATGCCACATGTCATCATGAGACATAAATGATAAAGAATGAAGCAACTGTGATGTTTAGCACCATGAACAGAATGAACAGTCAGTACAACAGTCTACCCAAGCAAGCTGTGCACACCAAAGATAATAAGTAATTTAAAAGAAAACTTGACTTCAGGCCTCTGCTAGGATGCAATCTTTGATATGAGTCCATGACAAATCCAGTCTGGTACATTATTAAAACATTTTGAAGGAGCATCTAAATGACTTGCCTAACCCTGCTCAAGGCAATACTTCATTTTTTCTTTTCACATACCACTTTTGCTATACATACAATACAGAAGAGCTTAAAAACTTTACTATGAAAGCAATAAATGGTGACACTACTGGTATGGTTTCTGAAGTAAACCAAGTTATATTTCACCATAAGCACATGCAACTGGGATAGGCAATGCCATCTTGTTTACAATGCCTTCTGACATCATCAGTAAATGGTACTAGAGGCCGCAGTCCAATAAACAGATGAACCCCGCACTAGAGGCACAGCACATAGGCTACTAGAGGCCATAGGCTGATAAAGGGTGTGACCGAACACGGCTCTGTCCAACAAAGGTTAGGTCATGTGACTACATGGGTTAGGTTAGGTTTGATAAGGTTAGTTACCTTGATAATTATTTGTTAAGTTAGGTTATACTGATGATATCATTAGGCCCAAAATACCCTGATATTGGGAATTGCTCTTTTTGGCTTTATTAGCACAGAATCACAACAGAAGTCAAATAGACAAGTGGTGCGGCGCTCAGCAGTGCACAGAATGGCAATATTATTTGGTGATTTTTTTTAGTTTCTCCATCTTGGAATAACATTATGCAGCAACCTTATCACATGTATTTGCCTTAGAACTGTCTGCTGTACAGATTTTTATGTCATTTATGCTGTTTTTCATGGCATGGAGAAAATGTCATATATGGCCCTGCTTATCAACATAGGCCTAGATGTGAACCTAAAACATTTGGAGAATATGATGTCCATTATTTGTTCCAACTTTACCTGATCTATAATATTCAACTGCCAGGGCTACCTGGCCATTTCCTTCTATGCAACACCATAGAGCTAATGTTAACTTGTGCAAAATTGGTATGGTTGCCACCAAGCTGGTAAGGCCACTACCCCAATGTCTTATGGCCTGTCAGTTGCAACCTATGTACGCGTAGATGGCTTGCTCCGTTATCTGAACCACGGCTTTCCGTGAATGCTACAACTTCAAACAATATGACATTTAAACGACATACCCACAGCGGGAGATTCCACTCAAGCGAGAACTGTGCTGGTTCGCTTGGGTTAGGGCGCACAGGCAAGCGTCCAAACTCAAGCGTCCAAGGTTCAAACCACACCACACGTCTTACCAATCGAAAGCTAACGGCGTCGAGATTTCGGTAAATCCACAACCTTGCGATTATGATCCAGAATCTCTGTCCACCGTCACGATGAGGGCCCAGCACGAGAACCAAACACGACCGCCGCTTTGTGTTTACAGCGCGCGCCGGATACGTCTTTTGGGGCTAAACGACAGGTAAATGTTGCAAGCTCTCCCATGTTCTGCAGACGACTGACTGACGCCCGACGAGACACAAGACTTGACCCAAGACTTTGGATACCTGAGCCCAAGAGGCTGTGCTTCCTAAGTCACAAACAAATAAACAAACAATCTCCCACGTTCTGAATCTGTGAAACTGATCTTGAACTCAAAACAGTGAACAAAAACAATCGCCAAGCTCTGCTGAACACGGGCTCCTGTTAACACGGCATCATTAACACTGCATCACCCCAGCAAATCACTCAGATCATTGTTTTCATGGAATCGAACACCCTATTTTCTATACCTGATGGACTTTTGTTACTCTACATCACAAAAGCGTTGGAATAGAGTCGTAGCCAGGGGGGGGGTGGCAAAGGGGCCATTCTCCCCCTAGAGGCCGAGCGGGCCCCTGGCGGCCGAGCGGGCTCCCCTTGGGGCCGAAGGCCCCAGTTCTTTGGAAAGCGAGGCGCCCGCATTGCGCCTTACACTGTCCGAAACAGACAAAGCAAGATACGTTAAACATTCAGATAAGGCTTACAAAAAAACTTGCTCCCATTATACAAGAACTTAAAAACTTACTCCCATTTGTGTGCTACGAAGAGAGCCCTGAATGAGCGTTTAGGAGCCCCTGCTGGCTTGTAGGGGAGTTCACTGTTTGTCTGGGGAGGGCCCCCTGTCTACCGATTAAGGGTCCCTGTCAGTCTCTGGAGGGATCTCCTTTCGGTCTGGAAGAAGGCAGAGGCGCGGGGGGCCGGGCCCCCTTAGACCAGCACTTTTTGCGGAAACCATTGCATATCGTCTTCCCAGCAGGCGGTTTTCGTATGATTTCAGCTCACTCTGAGCTCCGGGCTCCCGTCCCCATAAGAAAATCCTGAGCGCGCCCCTGGAAGAAGGCCTTTGTTCCTACCTCCATAGGCCGACAGGCGCCCTTTATACGCGGATAGGGGGCCCTCTACAATCAAGCAGTGCCCCACCCCCAAGGTTAACAGGGGCCCCGGAACGTCATTCAGGAGCCTCTGCTTGCCTGTTAAAGATTCCCCTGCCGACAGTCAGGTCGGTAGGAATGTCTTTACAGGCAAGCAGTGGCCCATGCACTCCAGCGGGGCCTCTTTACAAGCCGACAATAATTTTAACCACATGGGGCCCCACTGATTACGAAGACCAGGCGTGGATACAAGGGGGAGCGATGGGACCGACGGCCCCCCCCCTTCCCCGAGGCCTGAGAAGGGACCCATGTCAGGTTTAAAAGGAGCTCCGAAGGGGCCCCGTATCAGCTTCATGGGGTCTCTGTCAGAGTGTGGCGGGCTTTTGATGCGGTCAGGGGGGCCTTCGAGAGGGTCATATGACCTCTGAGATGCATAGAGGGCTCCTGAAGCTCCCAAAGGGCCCCCGAGACCAAAACAGGGCCCTAACACGGCAGAGTGCCCCTGAGATTGCCAAACGGGTCATAAGGTCCTTGAGACGGCCAAAGTAAGGACTGAATCCCTAGGGGGCACCTGGCAGGGACGGCGGATTGCATTTTCGGCTGGGGGGGGCAAGCTCTTTTGGATTAACAGCCGATCTCATTTAGCTTACCTCCTCCCCCTGTCGAAAAAAACTGAATTTCGTTATTTTTGCTATGGCCCAGTTTTTCGTTAAATAAACAACTTTTTCCAAGTTTTGGCGTTAGGGTACACTTGTGTTCTTTAAAATGCATGGATTTTTTTTATGCAGGTTTGTACCCAATACCATTTTTCAGATATTTGCCCTTGGGCATCCATCTACACAATGGCGAATGATGCAAATTTCTGCTTCTCATGTTATTTGCGTTTACATCACGAAATCAACATTATTCTAAAGTACATTTGTAAACGGCTGAAGGACAGTTTCCACCCACAACATTAAGTTATAACTCGACGCTCAGTAGCAAAGCTCTTAAAGACTATCACACGAAAACGAAATCATTATCTCAAGCACTTGCCAAAGCAGCTTTTCCTGTACCCCACACACACATAATGTAATAATGCCAGCACCAAACCTCTGACATAATGGACCAGGGGTGTAGCCAGGATCCCGCCCATGAGTGGGCCAAATCGGATCAAAGGGGCCCTCGTAACTAATGTGAGCCCTCGCCAAGGGCACATGCAGGATTTCGCCGAGGCGGGAAAAGGCGGAGGTGGAGGGTGGAGGCGAATGGTCAGCGCGGGGCCCCCATTTTTTGCCCGTCGGATGAAAAGTGGTGAAATTTTTTTTTACGATATAAAATAACCCAAAAAATTCAGACACGTCATCTTATTTCTAAAAATTCTGCGTTTTGTTTCATGACAAAAACGGCGAGATTTTAGGCGGTTCCGTCCCTCTCTTCATCTGAAATGTCGTGTCTGTGGTCCAGGAGCCCGTCGGTCCCCCAGCCCCCACCCCGTAGCTTGTGGATTTTTTTTAGTTTAGGTTAGTTTAGTTTAGGTCCCCTCTTGCCGTTACAGGGGCACTTTTGGTGGTCTTGGGCCTTCCGCCGTGCCAGGATCCTTAAGTGGTCTCAGGTTCCCTTTGCAGTTTCATTTGTCCCGCGAGACGTCTCAGGCCTTCCTTTGGCAGTTCCAGGGGCGTCTCAGACAGTCTCAGGGGCCCATCTGGCAGTTTCAGGGACGCTTAAGCCATCTCGGGTTCCCTCCTGTTGTCCCTGGGACGCTTTTGCCGTCTAAGGAGCCTGTCAGGCACTAAAAAGGCTCTCTATAAGTCTCTCTCTGCCGTGACAGTTGCGCCTCTCGCAATCGTCTAAGTCTTTCGGCCTTTTCAGGAGCAGTCTGGACGTCTCAAGTTCTAGCAGTTTCTGGTCGTCTCAGGGGCCCTTATTGCTAGAGACTTCTAGTTAGCAGTCTCAAAGGTCTCTCTCTAGCAGTCTCAGCGGACCCCTTGCGGTCCTGGGTACCTCTCTTATCGTCTCTGGGAAGCATTTTTGCCATCCTAAGGACCCTCTGGCAGTTACAAAGGACCTTTTGACAATTTCAGGGCCTCTGTGTAATGTCATAGGCCCTGTGAACGTCTCTGGTGATCCCCATGGCTGTATGAGGGGTCTTACTCTGTTACGTGAGGTATATCTGGCAGTCTTTTAGGGCCCCTCTAGCTGTGACAACCCTGGCCGTTTTGTTGGCGCTTCAGGGGCCCCACTGGCGGTCTCAGGGGACCTTGGCCGTGCCAGGAGCCCACTTATTACACTGGGGTTTTATGGGCCGTCCAGCGTCCCCATAAAACCCAAATACCGTCGCAGAGGCCCTCTTATCGTCTTTGTCTCGCAGGAGCCCTACGACCTTTTTGGCGGTCTCAGGGGTCATCTGCGGTGTACAGGCCCATCTTACCGTCTCAGAAACCGCCTGACCTTCCCGGGGCCTCTGACGGCATCAAGAATCCTTCAAAGTTTCAAAAAAGCCAAGGTAGCCCATTTGTGGCTCCTCTCGAGGTTGAGAAGGTCACAGACGAATCCCCGTTCAGGGTGCCCCTCTGGCTGGCCAGGGTGCTGTGCCAGGAATCCTCTAAAGTTCTTTCCGTCTCAGGTGCCTCTCTGGCAATGTTAGTGGTCTCATGGACCCTTTGCCGTGTTGGGGCCCATTGCGGTCCCAGGGGCTCTTGAAGAGTTTCAAGGACCCTTCTTTCTATCTTAGGTTCCATCTTGCCGTATCGGGGTCTCATTAACCCTCCCAGAGGTCCTCTGACTACATCAAGAACCTTCAGCTTTTCACTCACAGGTGCCCCCTAGCAGGGACGGCGGACTTGCATTTTCGGCCGGGGGGGCAAGCTCTGTCGGATTAACAGCCGACCTCATTTGAGTTACCTTCTTCCCCCATCATGAAAAAACAACTGAACTTCGTTCTTTTTGCTATCGCCCAATTTTTCTTTAAATAAGCAAACCTTTTTCCAGGTTGTGGCGCTAGTGCATACTTTGTTCTCCAACATGAGTTGATTTTTCCGTTCAGGTCTGTACCCATTGCCATTTTTCAGGTCTTTGACTTTGGGCGTCCATCTTCGAAATGGCGAATGATGCAAACTTCTGTTTGTTATTATGTTCACGTTTACATCACGAATTCAACATTATTACGAAATGCATTTGTAAATGTTTGAAAGGCAGTTTCCTCCCACAACATTAAATTATTACTCGACGCTTAGTAACAAAGCTCTTATAGACTGTCATACGAGAACGAAATCATTATCTCAAGCACTTACCAAAGCAGCTTTGCCTATCCCCCACACACACATAACGTGACAATGCCAGAGCCAAATCTCTCACATAATGGTCAGGGGCGTAGCCAGGATTCCGCCCAGGGGGAGGGCAAATCGGATCAAGGGGACCCTTGAAACCAATGGGAGCCCTCGCCAAGGGCGGATCCAAGATTTCGCTAAGGCGGGGTTGGAGGCAAATGGTCAGCGCGGGGCCCCCATTTTTCCCCTTCAGATATGGAGAATGATGTAATTCTGCTTTTTACGATACAATGTGACCAAAAAATTCGAACGCGTCATCTTATTTGAGAAAATCCTGCGTTTTATTTCCGAACACAGTGCCCGAAATATGACAAAAACGGCGTAGTTTAAGTTAGTTTAGTTTAGTTTAGTTCAGTTTAGGTCAGCTTAGTTTAGGTTCCCTCTTGCAGTTACAGGGGCACTTGGTGGTCTCGGAGCGTCTGCCGTGCCAGGATCCTCTAGTGGTCTCAGGTTCCTTTTACCAATTCACTTGTCCTGCGGGACGTCTCAGGTGCTCCTTTGGAAGTTCCCCATCTAGCAGTTTCAGGGACGCTTAAACCATCTCGGATTCCTTCCTGTTGTTCCTGAGACATTTTTGCCGTCTAAGGAGCCCCTCAGGCACAAAAAAGGGCCCTGTTTAAGCCTCTCTCTGCTGTGACAGGGGCGCCTCTTGCAATCGTCTAAGTCCTTTGGCCGTTTCACGAGCAGTCTGGACGTCTCAAGGTCTAGTATTTTCAGGGGGCCCTCTGCTTGTCTCAGTGGTCCCTATTGCTAGAGACTTTTAGTTAGCAGTCTTAAAGGTCCCTTTCTAGCAGTCTCAGTCTGCGGTCCTGGGTACACCTCTTATCGTCTCTGGGAAACATTTTTGCCATCTCAGGGGCTCTCTGGCAGTTAGAAAACACCTTTTGGCAATTTCAGGGCTCCTGTGCAATGTCATAGACCCTCTGAACGTGTTCGGTGGTCACTATGGCTGTATCAGGGGTCTTCGTCTGTCACATGAGGTATATCTGGCAGTCTTTTAGGACCCCTCTAGCCGTAACAACCCTAGCCGTTTTGTTGGCGCTTCATGGGCCTGGCTGGCAGTCTCAGGGGGATCTTGTCCGTGCCAGGAGCCCACTTATTACATTCGGGGGCCCTCTGTCTGCCCAGCGCCCCCATAAAGCCCAAATACCGTCTCAGAGGCACTCTTATCGTCATTGTCTCGCAGGGGTCCTGCGACCTTTTTGGCGGTCTCAGGGGTCATCTGCGGTGTACAGGTCCATCTTGCCGTCCCAGAAACCACCTGGCCTTCCCGGGGACCCCTGACAGCATCAAGAACCCCAAAGGTTTCAAAAAGGCCAATGTAGGCCATTTGTGGCTCCTCTCGAGACTGAGTAGATTATCGACGAATCCCCGTTCTCCGTGGGCCCCTCTGGCTGGCCAGGGTTTCCTTATGCCGTGTCAGGCACCATCTAAGGTTCTTTCCGTCTCAAGTGCCTCTCTGGCAATGTTAGCGGTCTCATGGACCCTTTGCCCTGTTGGGGCCCCTTGCAGTCCCAGGTGCCGTCGAAGAGTTTCAAGGTACCATTCTTTCTATCTTAGGGGCTATCTTACCGTGTCAGGGTCTCATTAACCCTCCCGGAGGCCCTCTGACTACATCAAGAACCTTCAGCTTTTCATTCACAGGGTCCCCTAGGGACTAAGTCATCATCTTGGCCGTCTCAGGGGCCCTATGAGCCATCTGGCGGTCTCGGGGACAGTCTGCCGTACTGGGACCCTGTTGTGGTCTCAGAGGCCCTTTGGGAGCTTCAGGGGCCCTCTATGCGTCTCAGAGGTCATCTAGCCCTCCAGGAGGCCTCTCTGACTGCATCAAGAGCATGTCAGGTTTTTATAGAGACCCCGTGAAGCTCATACGGGGCCCCTTTCGGGCCTCCTTTTAAGTCTGACAGAGACCCCTTCTCAGTCCTCAGGGGGGAGGGGGCGGCCACCCCAATTGCTACCCCTTTGGATCCGCGCCTGGCCCTCGTAATGAGTGGGACCCCATGTGGTTAAAATTACTGTCGGTTCGTAAAGGTACCTCACTGAAGTGTAAACGGGCCCATGCTCACCTGTTACGACGTTCCTGGCGATCTGGCGGGTACCTGTTACAGGTCGGCAGGGGCATCTGTACAGGAAAGCAGGGGCTCCTGAACGATCGTTTAGGGGCACCTGTTGGCCAGGGGGCCACTGCCTATCTGTAGAGGGCATTCTATCTATCTGTTAAGGGCTCATGTCGACCTCTGGAGGCAGGGGCAGGGCCCTATTTCCAGACCGAAAGGAGGTCCCTTCAGAGGCTGGCAGGGGCCCTTTATGGGTCTACAGGGGGCCCTCCTGAAACAAGCTGTGAATTCCCCTACAAGCTAGCAGGAGCCTCTAAACGCTCATTCAGACCATTGGCCTCTCTTCATAACACAAAGCCTTCTTGTACATTCGGAGTACGTTGTCCTTCGGTTCGTACATCGATTTTTTCTTTTTCTAATAGCGTAAGGCTGATTTTTCACGATTTTGCTTGGTGCAGTGACCGGAATTTCGGGGGGGGGCAAAAACATAGTTTTTCCCCCCCAGCCGTGAGGCTAGGGGGGCGGCCGCCCCTCCTGCCCCCCTTTCCCGCCGTCGCTGGTCTGTAAGAGCTTTGTTACTAAGCGTCGAGTTATAATTTAATGTTGTGGGAGGAAATTGCCTTTTGACCGTTTACAAATGTATTTTAATAACAAGCAGAATAACATGCAAAAGTTTGCATCATTCGGCATTATGTAGATGGATCCCCAAGGGCAAAGACCTGAAAAATGGCAATGGGTACAGACCTGAACAGAAGAAATCCACGCATTTTGGAGAACATAAGTGTGCACTAGCACCAGAACCTGGGAAAAGGGTTTGCTCATTTAAAGATGAACTGGGCGATAGCAAAAAGAACGAAATTCAGCTATTTTTTCGGGATGGGGGAAGAAGGTAACCCAAATGAAGTCGGCTGTTGATCCGACAGAGCTTGCCCCCCCCCCCCAGCCGAAAATACAATCCGCCGTCCCTGGCCCTGACATGACAGACGGCCTGAGACCCCCCAAAAAGGGACCCTGTAAGTTCAAGAGGGAACCTAACCCAAGCTAACAAAAAACTCTCTAAAAGTCATAACAAAGAGACAGAAGGGCGTCCTGCACCGGCGCAGCCAAGAGGAGCGGGGGCGTGCCCCCTTAGGCCCGCTCTTTTTGTGAAAACCATTGCATATCGTTTTCCCATTGGAGGTTTTCGTATGATTTCGGGTCATACTGTGCTTCAGCACCCCTCCCTCCCCCAAGAAATCCTCGCTGCACCCCTGGCGTCCAGGACCAGATGCAGAAATGACCAACGTGTCTGCATTGCCATGGGTGGAGAAATGTTTTGAAGGTTGGTTTGGCAAAGGTTAGCCTGGTGAGTTCCATGTATTCAATTTTCGCCCTCCCCCCGCCTTATTGTCTTCTCATCCGATTTCAAAGACTTCATTTGCGATCTGGGCGTATGACTAATTTTTATTTCTGTACTTAATAATTTCGCAAAACAAGTAAAATTTGGGATATGGATGATTCCCCTTTACACACACGTTAGGACGTAGTCACTGCCAAAAAATGGTGTGGCATGCCATACCAGCTTTAGAAGTGGTGTGGCAGAGGTCATACCCGCCCAAGCGCAGTTCCCCATCCACGGGCATCTGAAATGAAGGGAGGAAGCAAATCCGCTTAAAAATCCAGCCGTTGCTGTCATACTTCGGCCACTTTGCTGGAAAGCAAAACGCAAGATTTCCTCAAATAAGATGACGCCCGAGTTTCTTTGATTACTTTATATGGTAAAAAACGTAAAATGAAATGAAATATTTCCACCTGGACCCCGAGCAAAGCAATGTTTTTTTTCACATTTGAGGAGCAAAAACTTGAGGGGGTCGGACGGGACGGGGCCCCGCGCTGACCATTCGCCCCCCTTCCCCCTCCCTCCTGGGGTGTGGTTTCCTATCTCTTTGTAGGTGCCCCTGTGCCCACAAAGCAGAAATGGGCACCCACAATGCGATTTAGGCACCCACAACTTAAATCATTTTTTAAATATTGAAATATACTTATATTCTCAGTTCCCTGACGTTCACCACCTAAAATCAGTTTGATTGTAACAGTTATCGGAACTCATTTACTCTGTTGTCACCCACCAGTTGCTTTCCACACCACCCTCCAAGTAACATTGTGTCAAGCCGGGTCCTGGAGAAATGTCCTCCATTCACCCTCCATTGACGGGGGGTTGACGCCCCCTGGCGCATTTTCTAAATATCTCCGAAATGAGTGATGGCAGTGCGTTGGAACTTTCAGTACCCTTCTTTACACTGGGTCATGTCACTATGACGTCATAAAAACAACCATGTTTTGTGGTTTTACGTAGTTTTACTTCGTTTCATAGTTACAGTTAAAATTCTTAGGCATGGCAACGGTAGCTTGCTTTGTATGTCATAGAGACATGAGGTCGATGTACGCCACCCGTGACCCCATACTAAATCATCTTAGGTCAAATATTTATGCAGAAATTTTGAATTTTAGATGATATGTATATGGGAGGAAGGGAAAGAAAGAAGGCATTTCGATGATGTTTCGTACAAAAGAAGTTTTTTTCCAGCCCGGGGTGATAAGATGAGTAATTCAAAGGCTATGAGGATATTGCATGAGGAACTCATGCGACAGTCTCTTGCAACAATGCAACATTTGTTTACGATTTGATTTTTGGTCGTTCTGCACTAATGTTACTTTAGTGAGTAAGTTTGTGGTGTCTGTTTGACGCTCTTGGTGACCGGTGTAAAAATATCGGTCTTTGCAACTTTGTGCAACATTCCGTGGCGTGAAAGTGTGCATCAAAAGCCAAACTGACTTTCTGGGTCGTCCAGAGGCTCCAGACCGAGGCCACTAGTGTGTTCGCGTTACTCCGAATTTCAAGGTACAAAATTTTGCAATATTGCAAGTGCACAGCAATCGGAGCCCTTTAAACCCTTGACCTGTGTTTAAAGCTCTTTAAAAATGTCTTTTTTTCAGAGTCCCGGTGTAAAATTAAGCCAGAAACATCTATGACATGACCCGTTAGCACAGACGTCACATTTAACCTAGCCTGTGACCTGTCAAGCCTGTCAAGCCTGTGACCTTGACCTTTGATGATCTTGAGTTCGGTAGCATTCAACATAATACACCAAGCCTCTTGAGATCAATTACCATCGAAACGTAAGTCTCGATCTGTTTTACATTGTGATCAGGCAACTCTGAACAAAAGGACCACTTTTGGGTGTTTGGCGTGACCTGTGACGTCATCCGTGACCCTAAAATTAGAAAAAATATGTGTCACCAGATCGCACGGACAGGTGCTATCGATTGCCGTTTAAATCACCAAAATTGGGCTAATGGTTTTCGAGATAGACAGCGGGCGTTAAACGCCCCCCCCCCCCTCCAGTCAATGGAAGGTGACAAAATACCCCAGCCAATGTCAGGTTAATGGGAGTGTGTCTATTCAGATCGTGATTTCTTTGTGCACGTACGGCTGAAGAAGAGTGCATTTTTATCAATCAAAGCTTAGGTACCATTCATTCTTGCCAACTCGCTTCGTTTGGTCATATTTTACTGGGGTAGGCGAGTACGCTGGACGCCAGCCCAAGTTTACTCTATTTATCCCATTTTCTTTTCAACACTAAAATCGCCGATGAATTGGGTTACCGTATCGGTAGCCTCAGCGATGTCGAAGCTTACACCAGTTGACGAACAGCAGAATTTTAAAGGCAGTCATCGTGGATTCAGGCAAGTACCACTGCTGTTCCTCAAATCTCTCTCGCAGGTATGTGTTACGTGAATACCTCGAAATATGTCAATGTTGTTTGTCAAAACAATCGTCGCTGCAGTTTGTAACTGCATCTGGTGCAGCAAGGCAGAGTGTTGGGTAAGCATCGAGTACGTCCAAGGTTTACCTACGTATTTTCCGCTCGCCGGTTGGCTGCTTTCTCCAGTATTTTGTATTGCATTTTGCCTACCAATATCACTGTAGATGAACATAATAACTAAGATGTGTGAAATGTTGGTCTAAGATGATAAAAATGCACCTTTAATTTACATGATAATCCGTAGCTAATGTTAAATATTCCCCAGAGTGCATTTTTAGAATAACGGAAAAACAGATATATTCTTGGTCTTGTAATTTCCCGCGCGTTCTTAGACGTCAGGATATTTAAGGACCACCTGCGTCAATGCAGAAAGTACCTTTTATAACGGAAGTCTGTGCCACTATGGCTGTACCACGAGAAAAAAGCCGAATTTTGGCTGACCGGTGCTCAGAACTGCCTTCGCGGGTAGAAGTGCTGCAGCAATATTTTCAGTCCCACCGTGTGGATAGGCTTACCCAGAGGTAGGTCAAAACACAGATCGTCCGCGAAATCATGAAGGTGTGGAACAAAGCCCGTATTCTCACTGCACCAGAGCGGAACGTGATAAAGAAGCTCAACAGGAAGCTTGACCAGTACCAAAGGCAAATTCTGGAGGTTCACCCCGGAAATTGACAAGAAGAATGGATTTAGGGACAACCTTAACAATCTTTTTGACCTTGCCCTTGTCGGCACCATTAAGATCATCAAAACCAAGAGGATAAAGACATTCTCTAGGCCCAAAGGGAGCCAGGTCGCCGAGGCGTCATGGTGGTATTCGATAAGTTCCCTTCTGAGAAGGAGGAGCGAGCTCTTCAACGACAACAGTAGGCCGAAGCTTTAAAGGGTCCGCCGTTAGATTAAACAGCAGACCGATCATGAGGCAACTGCCCAGCTGGAATACTCGCCTACCGACAACACACAACTGACAGATCAGGATGACCCGCAGTCCTTGGCCATGCCTTCGAAGCGGCCCTGCAGGAGAGCCAAGAACATCGCCACTTCTAGTCAGGCAGCAGCCCTCGATCGGACCAAGCTCAATGACCGCTCTGCAGTTCACTTCCTATCGGCGACGGCTTCAGTCCTCGGCCACGACTCCTCTGAACTGGCGATCACAGAAGCTCGGGCAGGCGCGCACGTAGATCGCAGAGGAAAGCCACTGCGGACGAAATCTAGCATTCCTTCCCGCGTCACCCAACCTGGTGGTCCACTGGGACGGCAAACTGTTAACTGACGATGGAAAGGAAAAGGTGGATCGACTCTGTCATTGTAACCGGTTCAAGAAGTGCCGCCAAGCTCTTCGGTGTTTGGAAGTTGCAAGTAGAGCCGGAGCAACGCCAGCCGACGTTGTCGCGCTTTGTCTTGAAGACTGGGAGATTTCGGACAACGTCGTCGGCATGAGCTTCGACACCACCTCCAGCAACACTGGACAAGTTGTGGGAGCAAACGCGCGTCTTCAGCGGAAGCTTGAGTGACGGCCTATTCATTTTGCTTGTCGTCATCATATCGTCGAACTGGTGGCAGAGGTGGCTTTCTCCACGCGCTTCGGTCCGTCCTCGGACCGCGATCTCCTTGTTCAAGAGCTTCAAGAAGAGATGGACGCTCATTGATTGGAACAAGTTTGAACATATGGTGTGTGGAGACCTGGAGCCAGCAGTGGCCGAAACGCTTTTCTCTTCCAATGATCGTTTCGTCTCCTTCTGCCGTGAGAAGCTCGCCGAAATCCAGCCTAGCGATGATTATCGTTGGTTCTTTGAGGTCTCGATTATCCCCTTTGGTCAAGAGCCTCCACGGGGAATCAAGTTCCCCAGCCAGGTGCTCTCCAACGTGCCAGACAGATGGTTCCATCGCGCCAGATGGATGGGGCGCATAATCTGCGGGATCAAGATCTTCTTGCTTTGCCATCAGTTCTCCGTGACTCTCAGTGAACTGGGAGCACTCAAGCGTTGTACGTCAGTGTATGGTTCTGCTCTTCATCGGCGGTCAGCGCTTCCGTGCACGACCTGGCCGTTCTGCAAAGTCTGATGTGAAAGCTGAAATTTCGAAGGGGATCTCCAAGGAGTTTGCCGATCACCTATTATCTATTATGACATTATAGTTGACATATGATTTATTATAATAATCACCTATTATGGTGCCCCAGCGAAGAACTGGCTGGTGTGTCGTTCTTCGACGAGGGCGTGCCGTATGAGATGAAGACGAGGATGATCGCGGCACTCCAGGAACAGGGATCGGAGAGTCCTCCCATCGAGCGCAGGTGGATCTCGCAAAAAAGGAGGTTCTCGTCCCAGGAAGATCATCGTCGACTTCATTACCGCAAAGTCGGTGGGCAACCTGAAAGCCTACGGCATCAACATGGACTTCCTTGCCGCCGATCCCGCTGATTGGGAGACAGCACCTGGCTTCACGGACGCTAAGGAAGTCCTGTGCGGGATCGCGGTAGTTAGCGACTTCGCCCAATGAGCTGTGACTCTTATTCAAGTATACAACAAGGTACTGACAAAGGATGAAAGGCAAAAGCAGTACCTGCTGCAAGTCGTCGAATAGCATCGTCGCCAGAACCCCGAGACCACTAAGAGGACTGAAGTATCATTCCCACCTAAGCCAAACTGCTAACGACAGGGCCAGTGACCTATGACCTGAGACAGAATGCGAAGTGTCTTTCGATCCAGTGTGTCAAAAGGAGTACTAAGATGTGCATTTTATGCATATCGTGCGCTTGGTTTAAAAAACTGAAGCACAGAACACGTTTGGGGGCATTTCAGACACATCTCTCCCTGAGCGAATCTCCCAGGGATCACAAGTCCATGGAGAATGAGTTCCTGCTGGGGATAAATGAAATGGTGTTCTTTGAATTTAATGGGCTGGGAATGCACAAAAGCCGGCGCGAATTTCATCGAAATAAAATAAAATCCAGCACAAAGGACATACAGTCTTCGTGTCAAAGTGCTTAAGAGTGCTGGACCAAGGCCATATTTTGCCCACATGATTTCCTCCAAAAGACATCAGTTAATGACAGAACGCTGTGGAAGTGTTCATCGTAATTCGCCCTTATATATATATATACATAGGTGGGCACTGGTCCGTTACTCCGTTGCTCCGTTACTAACGAAGTTACTTTTTTGAGTAACGGAGTAACGGACCCGTTACTTTTATTTTGCTGTAACGGACTGAGTAACGGAAGTTACTTTTGTGGTCCGTTACTCCGTTACTTTTTGGTCCGTTACTCCGTTACTCCGTTACTTTTTAAACTCCTTACAGACACCGCCCGGCTTTATTTGCATCGGCACACGCCATTGGCTACTTGAATACCCAACACCCAATAGCGTGCGGCGATACAAGCGCGGCTGGGCGCGCACTCAGCTGACAATCGCGGCGTAGACTTGTTGACAATATTCGTCAGCTGATAAACGTTGACGGCAAGCTGGCAGCAATGGTTCAGTATAAAGGCCAGCTGACTTTGGTCTCTTTTGGGACAAAAGTATTGAATTATGCGTAAGTTTGATATGACTTAAAATTATAAATTAACCAGTCGTCAATTTTCAGACTAAAAGATATCAAAGTTATTGTCATTTATACTGGAACAGCCAGCTGACGGCAGTTTTCAATGTTGTCTCAAGTTAGTCACGGATTGCTTACCATCGCCACACGGTTCCCCGCCAAGATCACTCAAGGCTGTTGAGCACGTGATTACTGCCGCCATGGCCTTGGATCTGCGATGTCCATGGGGCGATGGAGTGGTGATTGATTCTTGACTGGCCTGAAATTTTAACTACCTGACACTAAAATGTCCCATCAAGGCGTCTTTACGCCGCCAGTGGAGGTCGAAAACCTTGACTCCGAGTCCGAAGGTGCCTCAGCTTCGGAGACAGGAAGAGCCCGGTCTGGGTCACCAATGGCCACGTCTAGAAACGTACTTTGAGTTTAAGGAGGAGGGGAAAAACGCCATTTTTACGTATGTCCTGTGCCGACCGAAAGAGGTTATAATCAAGGGTCACAAGAGTAGCCTTTCAAGGCTAAAGGCACATATCAAGAGGAAGCATTATTTACGGTATTTCCAGGTGAGAACAGAATGTGCACAATAAGTTGTCAGTAGTGAAGCATAATTATGAAGCTTGTCGACTATTGCTTGGACTATTTGCCTTAACCATATTCTCTGCAGGCAGTGAGATTCACATTACCCTGGGGGGGGGGGCAGATCTGCGGTAATCTACCTTTCGGCCGACGCTTACGCATAATTTTTGGAGACGCGGAAGTGGCAACACAAGTTGTGTGAACAATTTAGCCCATTCAGGTATTTTTCTAAGCACTGGCCCCTACTGGGTGTGTAAACTGACTTGGTTAGGTAACTCTTGAATTTTGATTCAGTTGACACGTTTGCCTTCAGCCGATACGAGCTAACCAAACCAAAAAACAGGCAAATTGAACCTAACAAAAAATTAGTTTTACGTGCCCATCTAGGGCAATCCTGCAACCATACAGTAGGTTTTAGGTTAGGTTAGGTTAAATCATGTTTAACTTGGAGGACAGGCTACATTGTCCATGCGATTCGAGTTACCACTCCTGCGTTCCCGAAAAAAATATCAACTGGCCGAAGCACCTTTCGGCTGACACATTATTTTTTGTAGACGCAGAAGTGAGGACCCAAACTCAAACATGATATGAGCCGTTGCCACTTTTGCACCTTCGAAAAATACGCATTGGCCGAAAGGTGCAGATTACCAATTCTGCCCCCTCCCCTCCCCGCCCTTCCAGAGATCTCGAGATGCATTCGTCCAATGTTGATGGGATGAATGCCATTTAATATGTTTCAACGAGATCTCCAATTCCAGACCCCAAAAATTCAAAAATTGCGAAAATAGGGCGTGGGGGCAAACAAACTCCAAAATTTGGGGATTTTTGAAAGGTCACTGCGGCCGTGTTTACCAACCAATTTTCATGGGAATAACACGGTTCAGCTTGGAATGTCCAAGTCTTTTATATACCGAAAGCTGAAATTTAAAATAGAAAACCATAGGCAGTTCCAGGGAGGGCAAGAAGGGTGATTTTTGAAATAAGAAATTTCCTTTGTTTTTGTTTGTTTTGGGTGATATAAACATCAGATGTACAACTAGCAAGCCAGTTTAAGTTTATATGTAGCGCAGAGGTGGATCCAGGTAAACCAAATTGGGAGGGCACCATAAGCACAATAGTGTGCTCCCCCATTTTTTCAGTACTTGGGTGTGCGTTCGCCTGAAAATGTGTGTGCATACGCATTGTTTAGGATGTGTATGACTATATAAATGAGTCAGTGATCTTTATTTCTACTCAGAATGTCACGATAGTGAACCACACAACTTTGCAGCTTCACGCACAGCACATTACCGCCGAAAACGGGGGCTTGGAACCGCCTCTGCGGGACCGATTTTTTTTTTTTAATGTTGACAAAACACATGTGTATCAATTCCATGAAATGCCAGAAAATCTTGTGGCGCTGCGGCAAACAGTGTGGGGGCGACAAGCAAAAAGACACGGGTAGCAGAATCTGCCCTACCCCCCCACAGGGAATAGGGTTAAATAAAGTGTTTTTAACCCGTCTCCGGCCGGGCTCAGAATGCCCTTTGCCCGGCCGGAGGGGAGCGCGGATTTCGGCACCTCCCAGGATCTCGGCTCCCATATATCGCGCGGAAAAAAAGAAAACACCGGCAGAAAGGTTTTGTCAAACCGAGACGAAAACATTCAAGGGTTTTGACCTCAGGTCAATTTTGAGGCCACCAGACGCCATGAAAGGTCAAAACACGTCCTTGGAATTAGGTAAATAGACACAATACCTTGTCCCTGAAAAGCTGAACTTAAGCGACATATACTGAACCGTAAGACAATAGCGAGTTCATTGATATCAATTTTGGCCTTTCACAGGGGTCATGTCAGGTAACGTCATCGTTCCAAAATGTTCCACTTGTGAACGGCTAACATCCTCCGTTGCATCTTACTTATGACCATGTTTTTATAGCTAATTTGTCTTTTCAAGGGTGCTGAAGAGGTACTAAAGCACCTTTTTTTAGTCTTTTATTTCACAATAATAAAATCCATATCAGTCATGTTTTTTGAGTCCTTCGTCGTTTGGTATTAAAAAACCGTCAGGGGTATCAGGAATCTTACCTCCACGCACGCGCTCGTACACAAACTAATACACACACATAATTTCAAAACAAAACAAGAAGTTCGCGAGACCGAAACGAGCTCTGAACGGAGACCATTATGTTCAGGGCGGATACTTCGAGAGGCATTGTTGATCAAACCCAGTCGATAGATGTCCGCTGTTTGTCGCATTTTGCATGCGTCCGCTCCAGCGCCGGTTGTTCCCGCTCCGTCGGCGCCGCGGGCAATGAACAGGAATTCGTTGGTTTGAACATTGTGGCTAACACAGTGGTAGAATACCCGCCGCGGCTGTTGTTCCGGCACCGCCGACTCTACAACGGCTGGCGAGGGCAGTGGGCAGCTAGCGGAGTGTTTTGGGTAAGCGCTTTTTGTTTCTTCCCTTTGTATATGGAATGCGTTTTACAACCACAAAGCAGCATAAAAGACTTAAAACCCGCGTTCGCTTGGTTTTCACTACATTTAAAAAAGTAACGGAATAACGGAGTAACGGTAACTTCCGTTACTTTTTAAGACAGAGTAACGGAGTAACGAGTAACGGACTGGCTTTTTTGAGTAACGGAGTAACGAGTAACGAAGTTACATTTTTTAGTAACGATGCCCACCTATGTATATATATATATATATATATATATATATATATATATGCCTTCCTTAGGAAAGCATTTATATATATATATATATATAAGTCCTTTCCTTAGGAATATATACATGTATATATATATGAAGTGGACGAAATTCAATAAGGAGAACACAAATGCCGGGGGGGTGGTCTCAGCCAATGCGTCTCGTTCGCAGAATTGCCCTGCAATCATTTTTCCTTAAAATAGGCCCTGTGGCACACTGACTACTGAAATGACCTACGGTTAACAGTCATTCTGGACTGAGGCTTAAATCAAGATTGCTCCGTTCATTGATAAGAGCACGAGGACAAAATGTTTCGTGAATTTGGCACATAAGGTTGCCTGCACTTATTACCAGTCGTTTAGGTCCAAATAGCCCACCCTTGTCCACGAGATACGTAGTCATCGCGGTGGGCTTTTGTTGCTAGTCCTACGTATATACGGTCTCGGACATTGTCAGTAGTGATGGATAATGATGGACACTTGGGAGGTAAGGTTCTAATATTTCATTCTGCAATCCAGCATTTTTGTACATTCGTCTCGTTTTGCGTTTCTACTGTGAAAGCAAGTGAAACTGCGACTCTTGTTAGGAAAGACCATTTATTTGCCACATTGTTTACATCTGTGTGATATCAGGGATGTTGTCCTGCGTTGATTTGGTACTTGTGAGCCCCAGTAAGATAAACGTGGACCCTATGAATGTGGATTTGTCCCCACCAGTACATTTCACCATAATTAGTTAACTGATTTCCAAGAAATGCACTTGTCTGCAGGCTTGCTCATCTGAAGACAAATATTTCTGGATGCTGATTGTGATCTGGGGTGGATATGGTGACTTGGTTTGGGGGAGGGGCCAAATCAGAATTCCCTGAGCATCAATGGTAGGTAAGGAGTCAGCCAATGGGGGAATGGGTTGAAGATGCCCATGCAGTCGGGCAGGCGTCAAGTCACCCTAACCACACGTCACCCGCGATAGTAGCACTGGGGACGGCGACTGGCGAAAACACAAAACGGTCCGCCCGCTAGTGCATTGGACTCGCCATTCGTGGGTAAACAAGGGAACAGGGTGACCATACGTTGTCTCCAGCGACCCACAAAGGGTAAGCGGACCAAGGTTCGTAAATCAAGAGTTCGCGCAGGGAAACGTTCGTAGCCAAAGGTCGGTAAACATAAGATTCCTCTCAGGTAAAAGTCGTATCAGAAAAGGGATGTTCTAGGCGCAGGCCTTCCACTTCTCATAACTAAAAAAATCCGCATAGTTACTAAGTCATATGAGTACCAAAAGATGCGCAATTCAAAAACAGGCCCATCGCAGGCATTTAGTGCCTTGTCACTATCGCCACCTCCCCAAAATAATCTGAAGCGATTTAGCCATCCACCTCTTCAACAACTGTCACGAGTTCGAAGCACGGAGCATCTCCGCGAGTCAGAGCAGCGCTAGCTTTTAAGTGTTGACGGTTGACAAACGTGCCAGGAATATGACGTCATTGGAAGACCTATCAAAACGGCCGTCTCGAAACTCGAAATAAGCTGAGTGCAGGAGCAGGACAGGAAGGTGGACTGGGACTGAACAAGGACAGACATGAGTGCCGGGGAGGGAACAGGACAGCCAAGGAATATTGGGACAGTACAGAGATATGGAGGACCTGGATGACGTTATGAAATAGATAAGGATTAACGGAATGGGTATGGAAGAGTATTAGAACAGAATGTTAAAAAGGGATTGGCCTTGGAAAGAGACAAGCAAGGGGATGGAGCTACCAGTTGGTGTGTGAATGAGCCGAATCGAGCTGTTGGTTCTCAAGACAAACAGGGCCGGGGTGTTCAAGCCCCCCCAGGCTGTGAAAGGTGATGAAATACCAAGTCACTGCGGGGGTAACGGTCCCGTCCAATATCCCATCATTGCGCCACTCCCGCTTCAGTCCGTATTTGTTTCTATTGCATGGCCCTTGTTCCGGTCGTTTCTGCCCCTCCCAGTCCCATTCCAATCTACTCCTTGTCCCTGTCCCGTTACAGTCCCTTTTACTCGGCCCTGTTCCATTTTGTTCCCCTGCGGAATGGGACGGGGAGAAGGACGGGCAGAAAGGGGAAACGAGGACCATGGGCTGGAACCAACTGGGAGGGGCACAAACTAACATTGGGTGGGCCTAAATCAACATTGGGTAGGCCAAGGCCCTCTTAAAAGAATGCAAGCCGATACCCCTGGTCCGTTTCTTGCCCGATACCAACCCTTTTCGATACGACCGTTAAATTTACGAACCTTTGGTTATTAACTTTTGTCCTTACGAACCTTTTCTCTAAAGAGCCATTTTCGTGAAAACCGTTTGCAGTACGAACCTGGTCCAGATCACGGTTCCTGTTGAGATAGAACCTAATAAGTCGCTTCGCGCGACCTAACCTCTATCGAGCGGAACCAAGGCTAATTGCACAGATTTATCGCCCTGCGGCCTGTAGTATCCTATACCGCGCCTTCGACGTGACGTTGCGCTTACGGTGCAACATTACGTCCCTTGAACGCCCTCCCCCAAAGTTAGTGAAAGGTGGCGGCATATCCCTGTCAAGGTAGTATGGAAGACGAGTCTACATCTTCTATGATTTGACGGCCACCGTCCGTGGCGCCACTGTCGCAGGTGACTAGCTATTAGGGTGAATCGACGCCTGCCGAACAGTCCGGGAACATGCTGGCTTTGGCTTCAGAATGTCCAGTGACAAGACTGGTTGTGTAGTAATACCCATGTGTTTGGAGTGGGGGAAAATAACTATTTACCCCCCTTATTATGGTCGGAGGAGTGCCAGGGCCAAGATGCCCCCGTGCATCTGCCAGTGATTATTATTTCAATTGGCATTTATGCCAGTCATCACTCATTGGTTGAGGGATTGTGTTGTTAGTGTTAATTTAGTAGAAGCACAAGATAAGTATTTATGTTATTGAGTGATAGTTAATGTCCCCTGATTTTTTTGCATGATGATTTTACAGTATTACATCATCTTTTACATTTCTTTCATATTTTGATGTTTCCTCCACATTTCATCATGATTTCTATGTGCTGATTTCAACATTGTTTGTTCTGTTTTGACTATTTTTGAGATACCTGTATTTCATTTAATAGATATATCTTGTTGTCATGTATACCACCTTCCTCACAGAAAGCCTTCTCTTGTCACTGGCTTTTGCAATGACCATGGCATTTTCCACCCTCTTGCCTCATTAATGATATATACTATATTGTTACTTGTCAGATTGAGTAGATCACTGGGCCACCATTCTGCAAGTACATCATGATGCATCTACAAAGAAGAGTTGTGTGACCAACATATCCAGTATTTGGAAGGATTGCACAGTCTGCTGTTGCACATGTGTAGAAGTAGATAACATTGACATCCTTAACCCTGTTCTCAGCTGCAAGAACTTAATACCCCCATTTTAGGTTTTTCCTTGCCATTTTGGAATGATTTGAGATAGGGCCATGAAACTTGGTGACATCTCCTAACATGCTTTGGTGCATTCAGTGTAAAAAATTGAGTCTCTAATTTCATTATAGGCAGGTGCAGGACAAGTTTTTAAGGGGGCATTGTCAGCTATCACTTTCAGCTGTCACTTCAGTTTTGCCACTATTCCAAGCAAAGCACTTGAAGTGCTCTGTTTGATGGTATGAGAAGCAGGTCTCCATTTTTTGTGAAGCATGTGTTCATTTCAAGCCCTGTGGCATATCTGTGACATTTTATGGATACAGTGGAAGTTCCATGGGAGGAAAAGGGGCATCCAAGGTTCATCAAAGTAGTGCAGATAGTTCACCTTCATGAAAGTAGTGCAGATCAGTCAGTTATTGTCAGATCAAGGATAGGTATGATAATGGTTTTGTGCTTTATTCACCCTTTCCATTTATTTTAGGATGGATAGACAGGATTGTGCCAGCGAGGACAGATCCAGGGGATGAGAAATGGGTACACAGTACACACTATGGTCAACATAAAATCTATTTAATGTGATGCGAGAGATGTCTTTCAACTGGTGTTTGACTTTTTGATGAATATGGTTTTTTAACATGTAACAAATTAAACATATTACCAGGGGTGGGTCCAGTGAATCCTTCTTTGTGCTCATATATTGTGCCCGACACCAGGGTACCCTGCTTACTTTTGTAAACAAGAGTGATTAATGCACAAGTGAAGACATTTCACCTTTCTTTTTCAGATTCCTGGCACATTGGTGGTACTTATCATGTCTATAGAAATGCATGTTGTACTGCAGCAGAAACTCAACATGTTTTAGGCTGCATATACATGTAAAAGCATCCAGGCAAAATGATAGCAAACAGTCCTTGCCCATGTGGGGCACCTGATGACATCATTGATGTGTGTTTTAATGCATACTACCATGCAGCATAATACTAGACTCTGACTTTGGACATATGCAATTGGACATGTGCAGTCACACCATACACACCAATATAGACAGTTCTGCGTGCATTACAAATCAAGGCTCAAGACCCTTCCCCATTCTTGATTCCTGGGACCATCATTGTAAATTAATTTATATTTTTGCACTCCATGGTATAAAAAGGGTTGTAATGGCTCATTTCAGGTCCTGTCAGATGGCACAGATTTGTAAAGGTACAAAAAAAGATACATTGTACATACACTGCATGGTATAGTCCCTGGATACACCACTGATAAGTGTTTGAGTATATTTTGATCTTAAAAACATGCTGTCAACCCTTGGGTCTCATTCCCATTTGTTCTGGCAAGCATTCTGCCAACAATATCTGATCCAGTGGCGACCAGTGAACATGACACAGGGCTCCCCTCTTTGGTTTCTGACACTCACTGAATTTATTTTTGCATTTTGGAGCATATAATTGTAGAATGTGCCATGATGATTCATTTGAGCCACCTCACAGCAGTGGAACAGTTAGTTTCCAGGGTATGAAGAGGTGGCTGAATACACCCCCCCCCCCCTAGCAAGATTTAGTTGCAAAATTTAGGTCCCGGAATAAGGTTAAGTGGGCTTGCATCACATGCCATCAGGGCACATGGCATTATTTGGTCTTGGCAGTTGGCAACCAGCTGGAGTTAATCTGATGGACTCGCAGTGTGACATTGTCATGAAGTAACTTCTGCTCACTGTTGTAACCATGGGACACATTTTTGGAAAGCAGTTTGTAAGCGTTTTGGTGGTTTGTCTCAATTTTTGTGCCCTCCAGCCAGGTGGAAATGCTCCTTTTTTGTCTCTGCATCTATGGTGGAGGCATGGTACTGGATGTTAGTGGAGTATTTACTTCAGTCTTCTCAGTTCCTCCTGTACAAGGTATCGGGAAGAACAGTGTTCGAGAGCACGGTGGATGCACGCTTTGACGACGCTGTTTTGTACCATTTGGGAGAAGCAGTGGCGTTGTCGGTTGAGGGAAGCTCTGGCAACAGTTTTCCTGTTATGAACATTGGTGTTAAATTACTACTGGTCGTTTCATGCTAACGTCTTGGAAACTGATGTGGTGTTCATTGCAACTGTAAGCTAGCAACTCTAAGCTGGAAACTTCCTTAGGTGTCTCGTCTAGCTAGCTGAGGGTGGCTTGTTTGTCATTGTTCACAAGTATTGATAGATTTAAAGTTATCATTAAAACATAATAATAATGGCATTAGTAGGCAAGCGTTGTCATGTGAGTGGCCTTTACATTACTGCCTCATAGTGCCAGGAATATTTTTGCGGAAACTGCTCACAACTGTCGTGGTATCTTGCAGGTCTTAGCACATGCACATTTGGATGTACTGCTTCATGTTTTTGCAGTTGTATTCTGTCAGTAACTTTGATGATGTACAAGGTTTAACTAAACGTCGACTGTCGAATATTTCGTATTTCAGCTTTGTGTTGCGGGGCATAAGAACATGAAACACGAACGTACTGTGAGAGCATGAAACGAAAATAGAGCAGTTACAAGAGAGATCAAAAGGCCAACTAAGAAATGTATTAACCCGCGCCCGACGGCGGAAGCGTTTGACGTCCTCCTCCCCCCTGTAACACACGAAGGGTGGGTCTTATGTATAAATAACCATACCGTTGGATAGGTCGTGGCAAGTGAAGCTCGAAACTAGTCTCATGTGTAGTTTTGGATAGTATGAAAGCCATTTACGTCCTAGATATCCGTTCCCATAACCGATTACATGAAACCGAGAAACGGCCTGGATCTCAAGGGCTGTGATCAATGAAGTCTGAGTAAAGGCACCAATGAAAAGGGTAAAAGTCCGCAGATGCCGATACACATCCAGTTTCTCTGATTTGTTGCAAATATACGCGGAAACGTTGAGTTAAAGACACGTCGATATTCGCGCTACTGCACGGCGGGCGCCTTTGCCGAACCAGCGATGGATCCAACAGGAACTAACTTAAGCGTTCCTTTACTTTGACGACGTGAGCCTTATCAATTGGCTTATGTCGCCAAAATACAGGTTTGGTGCTAGTGGCTGCGGTAGTGGTTTTCCGGGCTTAAATTTTGAAACGATTCATTAGTTCTCAGTCTACCCAACTAACGTAGATTCGTTTGCGGGAGCTTTGTTGTTAGCAAAATATCCAATTTTTCTAAAACGTTGTTGAAGCTCTTGGTATTGTTCGCAACTGTGGGAGCCAGTTCTGCCATCTGCTATGCGTTCCAAATCATTCGTCACCGATTTTGACGGCAGTGCATTTGGACTGATAACAGGTGTTGGTGATGTCACGTCAGGTCAGTGTTTGGAGATCATTGGTACGTTGCTTATTGACGGCAATTGGATGTCTGCGTCACCTCACATTCGAAACGTCACAAAAAAATCCACCAGGGACCGAAAAATGGAAAGATGTCTTGATAATGGGCTTGATCAAAGGTCAGTGACCCGGAAGTTTACGAAAATCTGAGGTGGCAGATTTTTGCATCTATGAAGATTTTTAGTCCCTGAAAGTGTTATTGTGATACCGTGTTTTCGGAAAAAGTTATAGCGCGCTAAACTTTTTTGGACACATGTTCACTTCACCAAACACAGGTCAGACACCTGACGTGACCATAGGTCAAAACTTTGACACATGATGGGAAAATGGTCCAGAAAAATGTGCAGAAAATTTCGTGGCGCTGCGCTCGTCCGTTCTCTCGTAATCTTTAAAAACCTCACCTGGGCGGTCAGCCCCCAGTCGGGACCGTTTTTTTGTGGAACATCATCTATTCTTAGCATCTTCAGGGCAGAGGTGTAAGCCAAACTCTCACAGATTGCATGCATGTAAAAAAAAGGCAGAAACGACAGGGCTTTCTACATCATTTAAATGTCTTCCTGCACACCGTGTATGTGCTTTTTTCTTATCTTTTTTTGCTTCTACGTGTATTCTATCTAATACATTTCTCCAGTTAATGTAATATCATACACTGAACACAACTCTTACACTTCGTTGCACAACATACATTCAGGGTCTTTTGGGCTACGGCGAGAAATACCTCCGTGTAAAGCAATGGTGCCTATATAGGTGCACGTTCCCCCTGCCCCGCTCAGTACTCTCCCCCGCCCCTTCACTAGGGAATCCCGGAGGGCGGCGGCCGCGCTCGTCAGTTGAATATATGAATCACAGCGGACGCTCACTGTTTTTTAGAAGCTCGATCAGTCGTGCCGATTTGTCATATCTGGACATCGTATCTGTGATGGAAGCTCTGTGCCCTTCAACTTTGACATAACGCAATGTCATATTTACAAGTCGAATTTTGAAAAAACCCCAGGGGGGCGGTCAACCACTCTCCACACACCCCCAGTCGGGGCCGGGTTAACTACCGATTTGCAACGACGTTTATCAAACTATATCAAACTTTATATGTATATATATATATATATATATATATATATATATATATATATATGTGTGTGTGTGTGTGTGTGTGTGTGTGTGTGTGTGTGTGTGTGTGTGTGTGTCGGAATACGTAGATAGTATGTCCCAGGAGCAGATCAAAGATTCGCCAAAGGGGAGGGGGCGAATGGTCAACGTGGGCCCACCTCCCGGCTGGCCCCCTATTTTTGATCCTGATGCCAAAAAAACGTGTTAGTCTGTACGGGTCCAGGTTGAAAAATTTCTTGCAACTTTGCGTTTCTTTTTTACCTTATTAAGTAACTGAAAAAGTTAAAGCGTGCCACCTTATTTCAGAAAATTTTGCATTTTGTTCCCCCCACAAAGTGGCCGAAATATGACAGCAACGGCGGAATTTTAAGCGGCTGTGGAAAAAGTCTCGATTTGAAATGACCCGTCTGTATTTGGTCCAGGATCCCGTCTGCCTCCTCGTAGCTTCTGGAGACGTTTTTGCTAACTTTTTGGTGGTCTCGGGCCGTCAACTGTGTCAGGGCCCTCTAGTGGTGTTTAACATGTCCCTCGCGACGTCTAAGGCTTTCCTTTGGCAGTTTCAGGGACACCCCGGGCAGTGTTATGGATCCGTCTGTCATTTTCAGGGGCACTTAAACCATGCCGAGTTCCCTCCCGTCGTCTCTGGGGATTTTGTCCGTCGAAGAAGCTCCTCAGGCAGTATCAAGGGCCCTCTATAAGTCTCTCTCTGCCGTGACACAGAAGCCTCTGGCAATCCTGTAGGTCCTTTGGCCATTTGAGTTGTCTGGACGTCTGAAGGCTTGGTAGTGTCAGGGCCTCTTTGGTCGTTTCAGTGGCCCCTATTGATAGAGACTGGTAGTTAGCAATCTTGAAGACCCCTCTCTTATAGTTTTAGTGGACTCGTGTTGTCCTAGGTGCCCTTCTGGTCGCCCCTGGGGGACATTTTTGCCGTCTCGAGGGTCCTCTGGAAGCCACAAAAGACCTTTTGGCAATTTCAGTGCCCCTGTGCAGTGTCATGGGCTCTCGGAACGTCTCCGGTAGTCTCCGCGGGCTGTATCAGGGGTCTTGCTCTGTTACATGGGGTATATCTGGCAATCTCAGGGCTCCTCTAGCTGTATAAAGGGCCTTTGTTGTCGCTTCAGGGGCTTCACTGGGAGTCTCCGGGATCCCGTTTCTGTGCCAGGAGCCCGCCTAACACACTCGGGGGCCCTCTGGCCGCCCAGAGCCCCATACCGTCTCTAAGGTCCTCTTGTCGTATTTATCTCGCAAGGGCCCTCCTACCTTTTTGGAGATTCCAGGGACCACTTCTGCCGTGTAGAGTCCACGTTGCCGTCTCAGGACCCACCTGACCCTCTGACTGCATCAAGAGCTCCTCAGGTTTTCGGAAAGACCAGTGTAGCCCATATGGGGCCCCTCTCGAGGTTGAGGAAGTCACTGATGGATCCCTGTTTATGGGCCCCTCTGGCTGGCCAGGGTCTCGTTATGTCATGTTATGCACCCCTTAAGTTATTGCGGTTTCGGGGTTCTCTCTGGCACTTTAAACGGTGTCATGGACCCTTTGCCGTGCTGGTGCCCCACTTGCGGCCTCAGAGGCCCTTGGAGAGTTTCAGGGGCTTTTCTGTCCATCTTAGGAGCCATCTTGCCGTCTCATGGTCTCATTAACCCTTCCGGAGGCCCTCCTACAGCGTCAGGAACCTTTAGCTTTTCACACAGGTCTGTGAAACCCATTCGGGGTTCCTATGGCATTCCAGGGGTCCCAGTGCCGTTCTAAGAACTCAGTCTCATCTTGGCCGTCTCAGGGGCCCAGTCACCTTTCTGGCGGCCTCAGGGGAAATCCGCCGTGTTGGGCCCTGTTGTGGTCTCATTGACTCTTTAGAACTTCAGGGGCCCTTCCATGCGCCTCAGAGGCCATCTAACCCTACCAGAGGCACCCCTGACTGCATCAAGAATTCGTCACGTCTTCACAGAAACCCTATGAAGCTCATATGGGAGCCCCTTCGGGGCCTCTTTTGAATCTGACAGGGTCCCCTCCCGTGGGGTCCCTTCTCAGGCCCCGAGAGGGGGGGAAGACGATCGCCCTATCACCGTTCCCCTCCCCCGGATCCGCACCTGGTATGCTGTCCCTTAGACATGTTTCATGTTCATGTTCATGTTCGGTTTATTTCGAATCCTTCCACCTCGTGGATTATTGTTTGATTCAAGTCAGTACAGTACAGTACACATGTTTTGGTGAAGGGCAGGGAATGACATTTGGTAATATGAATGGCAAAAGGATCAAATCGAACATACAGTACAGTACACATGTTTTGTTGAACGGCAGGGAATGACATTTGGTAATATGAATGGCAAAATGATCAAATCGAAACATTGTCGCGATGTGATTATTTTCTTGTTTCGTTCGATCTGTCGAATTATCGGATTCTCTGGGGATTGTAAATGACATAATAGGTCGTAGATGGTCATTCGTTTCTATTACTTTACGACGTTTCGGATACCATAATCCAGTTTCAAGCAGTTGTTCGGAGTGATGGAAAATACGGCAGTTGGAAAACAGAACTGTAAAAACACTTTCGTGAAACAGAAAACGACACATTTTCTACCAGCAAACACTAATGACTGGGAAGATGACTCCAGTGCCACACAAGACAAGCTTTTTGTTCAAGTATGGCTGGCCCCTTCGGATGAGAAGTACCTCCAGCACTGGGAGACGTCGTCTGTCATTGGATGTCTTGATAATAGTTGTGTTGTTGGTGAGATCTTGTCGAGTGATTCTTCGCTTATGGGTTGAGTCAGATGCTGCTGAGGCGCTACCTTTCGGAGCTGCATGTCTGTCTGTCTGCATGCGTGCATGCATGCATGTCTGCATGCAGTCTTCTGGATGAAGTGGTTGTCGTGAGGCCGATGTAATCCGTAGTACGAAAGCGGCAGTCTTCGTCTGGGCAGGTGAACTTATAAATCACATTGGTCTTCTTGAGCTTGTTGTTATCTTGAGTCATGCTGTTTTTCATGAGGAGATGACCGATTCTTGTTTCTGTAGTAGATTTGTGGGTTCAGCTTGGTGTCTTCCAGCGTGGGTTTTACGTTTGACATTGCTCAGTACGGTCTGCTGTGACGACATTTGGCTTTTGTAGATTAGTGTGATGGTTTTTGGCTTCTGTCTTTCTTGCTTTTCGTGCCTGCGGTCCACGTGGGATCTTACTTCTCGGTCCATGTCAGTATTGGAATACCCATTGTTGATCAGGGTTTGCTTGCATCGCTGGATCTCCAGATGAACGGTCGTCCAGTCTGAGCAGTATTGGATTGCTCTTCTGATGAAAGAACGAATAACACTTAATGTGGTAGCGTTTGGGCATTCACTAGCGCCATTCATTGTTTTCCTTTTGTTGGTAGCTTTCCGGTGCACTTTGGTCCTGAAGGTACCATTCTGTGCATCGATGTCAAAGTCCAGGAATGGGATGCGGTTGTTGATGCTTGTCGCCGTCTGGAAGTTCAGCACAGACTAGTCTAGCATGCTGGTTTTGAGGTTGAGGAGGTGCTCAGTGCTCACGTCGACAAAAATGTCGACGCAGCGGCAGTGTAATGTGGTTTCAGGTCGCCTTTCTTAAGTACTTCGTGGCACAGTGCTTGAATGGCACAGGTACATGTTTGCGAAGAGGCGGCGTAGCGGGAAGGCCATGGCGTTGTCATCAGTCTGGCGGAAGAGCTTCCCGTCAGATCCCCGAAACGGTGCTTCATTCATGCAGGCCTGAAGCATACTTAGCCGCATACTTTTAGACGTCTTCAGTGGAGGTAGGCAGCATTGATTGTACACTCGTTCAGAATGGTCTCTTCCAGTGACTCATTGGTAAACAGACTCTCGACGTCCATAGATCCCAAGAAACCTCGTCAGGCTTGTTGCCTTTGATGACGTCAAGAAATTCGTCAGGGTAAAATTTACATATATGACCCTACCGAGTTCGAAAAGCTGTGCACGTTTGATTTGTAACAGCGCTTAGTGGACGTAAAAAAGTCGACGTTCCTTAAAGAGTTCAGGAAGGTATTGCACAGAGTGGGTATACGGTTGAAGAGGTGGGCGCCGAATGACCCTGCAGTCGGTGCGCCCCTAAGCCCCAATAACCAACCAACCAACTGGTTGAAGAGGCTACGCTGGACGGTATTCACCCGAGCAAAAGGAATGCTCCACAGAGCGAAGGTACACGATGGACGTCGCGGCACAGCCAAGCCGAATGCTGGCAGCAGTTCAGGGCTGTCGAGGCTCACATGGTGAACATTGTACAGAAACATTGTACAGAACATACTACACAAAGCGAGACTTCATAATGCGCACGTTAAAGTGGGCCAGAAGAGTGACATAGTTCATGCTGACGAGAGGTTTATCCGAATTAAAAGCCAGCCATTTGAGGAACATGTGCTGTACACGTTCCAGTCGTTTCAGGTGGGTCACAACAGCCTCAGTCCATACAACACAGCCGTACTCAAGCGTGCAACGAACATGGGCATAAAAAACACGTAGCATAGCCTTATGATCAAAACGGGCTGTGATAATGATGATGTGACGTCTGGATAATTGCATACTGCGGATGACAGGGTCAAACGTACGATTCGCCTTGGCTATGGTTGAGTCGACGTGGTGAGCAAAAGTGTGCTTTATGTCTAGTAGGACATCCAGGTCCGGGGTCTCGGTGCGACGCCCAAGAGCGGTCTCGCTCAGCGTATATGTGGCTAGGATTGGGGCTTTGCGCAGTAAGAAGGATATTACGTGACATGTTGTAGGATTTAATTTTAGTTGCCATGCACGCGACCAAAATGAGAGACGGTCAGGGTCGTCGTGAAGGGCGTCAGTGTCGTCCGTAGACGAGATGCGTTGGTATAACTTGATGTCGTCGGCAAACATGATGCAGTTGGTCTGGATGAGGGCAGGTAACTCGGAGGTGAAGCAGATGAAATGGAGTGAACCACATACGCTATCTTCGGGAACCCCGGATTTGACTGGGATCCAATCAGAATTCTTGCCGTGAAGAACGACTCGTCTGCGGTTGGCCAAGTAAGACTCAGTCCATGCGTGTGCACGTCCTGTGACGTTAAAAGATATTTTGGGCTTGTGAAGTAGCATCGCGTTATTTACACTTGGAAATGGCGATGAGAAGTCGGTCTAAATGGAATCGGTCTGTACACCCTCATGGATTGAGTCCCAACTATGTGTGAGGAAAACAGTTAGGATACACAGGGACGTTTTGGTAGGAAACCGTGCTGGCTTGGCGGAAGCGATGGTAAGCAGTGTTCCAGAGGAGAATCGCAGACTACTTTTTCCAAAATTTTGGAGCAGAGAGGGAGGAGAAAGAGATGTCATAGTAATTGCCAGGATCATTTTTGTCGCCTCTTTTGTAAACTGGAATAATGTTCCCGTCTTTCCAAAGTTGGGGAAAATGCCTTGAGTGACCGATCGTTTGCAAACAGTTTCGAGTGGGATCGCCAGCTCTGAGGCACACTCGTGCAGAACGGGGCATTCAGCCCGTCATGTCCGCAAGCATTTTGTTTGCTGATGCTGGACAGCAAAATTTCGTCCTTGCCGGGGGGAGGGGTAAAGTTGTCTAGGATCGGCGAGTGGTAGACAGGAGCATCAGGCAGTACGTCCACACGCGGGTCTGAATATTTGGCGCTAAACGTTGCATTGAAAAGGTTAGCACAGTCAGTGGGATTCGAAAGGGTCTGGCCACTTTGTACAAGGGTACTCGGACGGTGACGGGAAGATTTAAGGAATTTGATGAATGACTTGGGTGACTGAATGAATGACTGACGCTTGGGATTATCGCGAAAATCGTGAACGAGGCCCGAAAGATATTCGCGATATTTGGTGTCGGCAACGCGTTTGAAGTCGGATGTGGCTCTGGAGAACGCCTGGTCATGTTCTGGCGAAGGTGTGAACATTTTGAGACGGTGTGCAGTGTTCTTGTCCCTGAGCGCGCGTTGCACGTCCCTGTCGAACCACGGGGAAATCGATGGCAGCGGGAGACAGTGGGCACGTAGTCCGTGACAACAGTAGTTACAAGATCGTAGAACATTTCTAAGGCGGCGTCTGCGTGCAAATGAGATAAAGCACCCAAGGCAAACGTCTAAGAGCGGCACGAAGACCACCAAAATCCGCAGCACGATTAAAAGTTCTTGGTCTGGACACTTTCGAAACAACAGGTACACGTACATAAAAGCGAGAGAAGATTTCACGGTGGTCAGAATCAAAGGTACCATCGCTAACAGTCGTTTCTACGTCACCGCCACAAGATAAAACTAGGTGAAGTATGACGTCACCTCGTGGGAGAGTGAACTGACTGGGTCAAACCATGAGTGTGCAGGCCGTCTAAAAATTGCAAGGCACGGTTAAACCTGATATGAGCGACAGGTTCGTTGCCAGTGGGCCAGGGTATCTCTGGTAAGTTAAAATCCCCGGCTAAAATAATGGGATTGTCAGTGGCTTGAAGCTTAGTGATTCATTCAAATAGTAATAGTATTAGTCCTATTACTAGTATGGTTATCATTCCAGATGGTGAAGAGCAGGGGCAGATATTGGAAAATACTCGGACTTTATAACGTGTTGCAGTCAACTGGCTTTTATTCTGCAGAAGAGGCTCCATATGACGCTGTGGTCGATGTTCCCAGAACCCCTATGAACCATTTTGATTTTGTTCAATGCCCTGGCGTATCCATACTGGCAAGGTGTACAGCCGGCTGGCCGTGGTGTGCTCGACAGGCGTACAGCCGACTGACAGGAGTACGCCGGTGAGGTTTAGAGTCGGCTGGTAGGAGTACGCCGATGAGGTTTACAGCCTGCTGGCAGGAGTACGCCCGTGAGGTTTACAGCCGGCTGGCAGGAGTATGCCGGTGAGGTTTAGAGTCGGCTGGTATGAGTACTCTGGTGAGGTTTACAGCCGGCTGGCAGGAGGACGCCGTTGAGGTTTACAGCCGGCTGCGGTGACGTCATCGGACGGCGGCTGACGCTCCGGGCGGTCCGGCGGGCTCCCGGTGGGCTGGTCCGCTGTGGCCAGTATTGGCGCGCCAGTCTCTCTCCGTGGTGGCGGCCGGTCGTGCTAACTGTGATGCGCTGTCCCCTCCTTAGACATGGTGTCCACGGAGCATCCGGAGCCGGACCAGCGGCCGCTGGTGCCGCCTGCCGCCCATCACGTGCACATCAGAACCTACAAACGGCGCTGGTACATCCTGGCGGTCTACTCGGCGCTGGGTTTCATGCAGGTGCGAGTGCTGATGTGCATGTCGGTCATCGGTTGGTATGGACAGGGGTGATCCAGTGTCAGTCACTGGTTAATACGGGAGGGGGGACCGAGTGTCGGTCACTGGTCAGAACGGGTTACGGTGACCGAGTGTCACTGTCACCCAGTGGTTAGTACGGGTTGAGGTGATCGAGTGTCGGTCATTGGTGAGTACGAGAACCAGTGCCGGAGTGTCAGTCGACGGTTAGTACGGGGAGAGATACGGAAATTTTGGCCATTGGTTAGTACGGAAAGAAGTGCCGAAGTGTCGTTCATTGGTTTCTGTGAAGAAGGATGCCTTAATATCCGTCACTGGTTGGTAATGGAAGAGGTAGCTGGGTGTCTATTAGTGAATAGTGTCGTGAGAAGTGCTGGAGTGTTGGGCAGTGGTTAGTGAGGTGACCATTGCCTGAATGTTGGTCACCGGTCAGTATGCGGAGAGATGTCTAAGTATCAGCCATTGGTTGGTATGTTGAGTGTCGATCAGCGATTGGTGCAGGGACCGATGCCGGAGCATCGGTCATTGATTAGTACAGGGCGAGGTGCTCAACTTGAAGTGCTTGGCTTTGGTTAGTGTCTGGTTAGCCAGGTGAGAGGTGCTAGAGTGCTGATCATTGCTTTCTGCCTTGAAATGGATGTACGGACCAGTCATTTGTGCTGGAATGTTGATGTACGGGATCGTCCGGCTGTGTGGTTATTGGCATGACGTCAGGGGATGTTGAGGTGTGCACAGGCTATTCGGCAGCTGGCTGCGGGTTGTTAATTGGTTGATTGGTTGTACTGTGAGATAGGATATTGACTTTGTTATGATAGTTCGGCTTTGTGATGTGGTGATGTTGGGACGTGTGTAATTTTTTGTGTTAATGCTGTTGTGAGGTTCAAAGCCATGCTGTCTCGACCGCGTTTTCTTCCTTGGGCAAAAACGGCGTAGCCTTTGTGTGTCGTAAACCAGCTGTACATTTTATATACATAGCCAGCCAGTGACGAAATTACGGGACAATCAGCTATGAGCTAGCTGGCTGTTTACCTCTGCTGAAGACATGGATGTTCGCGAGGGAGATTGGGGTAAATTTTGGGGATTTCATGTACATGTTGAAATGGGATGGTGCTGGTATGTTCTCCCCGCCTCTTTTGCAGCGACTTACCCAGGAAGGTTATACTCATCGTGAATACTCTCTGCAGTATGTTGCCCTGCTGGTAATGTTAAATCGCCGTACCTGCCGTCGCCGAATTAGCCGGTCGGGTCCAGACTCTGTGCAGTCAGATTACTGGAGTCCAAGACAAATGAAAGTTTCCGTATGTAAAAACCAAATTTGAAACTAGTGATATCCAGGTATTTTTTGACATGAATAATATTTTTTTGGTGGTCATGTCCCAAGGAGTTTTCCGTATGCGTCTATTATTTCGATTGTTCCTCTGCACTGGTAGATTATTCCCCATTTGATGTGGAGTCCTGTCATCTTTATTTAGCTTCCACGGTTGCTGTAGCGTAGCTTTGATCTCCTGTATTTCCACCCTCCTTGAAGTCGTCCTCCGACCGCCACCCACGACAGTAGCATGTACGGTAATTAGAGATGACCGCGCCATCTTCTTCATGAGTTACTCGTTACCTCCGTTTCCCCAATCTTCCAACTTGAAATCCACATGACTGGCCCGGCGGCGACCACTGTCAGCTGTTGGATTTGCCGTTGCTCCGTTTTGCGCCATATGTATTACTTTATGTACTTTATGTATTTATTATTTTATTTTATTTTTATTATATAATATATATATATATATATATTAATATATTTATTAATATATTATAATATATATAATATATTTATTATCTTATTATTACTTTATGTACATACCATTACTACGATGTAAATGCGTTTTATCTCTCCTCAGGGTTCTCTGTGGAACTGAACATTGTTTGTGGCGGTCTGCCCCAGACGGGTCAGTTTGACAGACATTGCATGCAGAATGCATGGGCGCGTGCGCGGTGTCCGATGCTCCGTCGCCGGCGGGCTTCTGATTTGTTTACACGATCGGGCCTGGCGTGCCGTCCCGAGGCACCCTGTCGGGCCTGTGTGTCGCTGAGGGTGTGGCGCCGGCGGGACGGGGCCAGGCCCGATCTGCCCGGCCCAGCCCAGCCGCAGCGGTCCGCGCCCCCCTCCCCCGTCCGCGGTACCGTCCCAGCAGGCGTCCGGTCAGACGGCTGACTGGCGCGGCGCTGCTGCAGCCGGGCCAGACCAAACGAGACCGAACCAGACCACACGACCAGACCAGACTAACCCGGACCAGACTGGACCAGATGGCCCGACCAGACCAAGCATGGCCGGACCGTACCGACTAGACGAGTTCAAACGAGGGAGTACCTTACAGACTGGACGGTGAGAACGGACTATGTCGGACCAGACAACCAAGCCAGGCCATGCAAGGTTAGACAAGACCTGACAACCAGAGCAGACGAGAAATGACGTCAGATCAAAACAAACAACCACACCAGACCAGAAGAGCAGACAACCGAACAATACCAGATGGCACCGGAGCATACCAGACCAGATCAGATCAAACTTGACCTGACTGGGTCATAGCACTAGACCATACCAGACCGCGTTAGACCGGACGAGACCAAACGTCACACCAGACCAAATGAGACCGAACCAGACTGAACCGTTCCGGACAGACCAACAGGATCGGACCTGGCGGAACTGGGCTACATCATGCTGAAGAACGACCACGCCAGCAGCGGAGATCATGCTTGTGCGTTGCTTCCCCTTCCCCTCCCCCCGCCTCTCCACCCAGCGCAACAAAGAATGTCTGATTTTTTTTTTTAATTCGAATGGCGTAGTTTAATGCCCAGATGAACGGTTCAGTGGGCCATGGCGGACTGGGTCGGCTGATCTCGCGGGTCTATGTTGGGTCGGACGGGGTCGGCTGATCTCGTGGATCTATGTTGGGTCGGACGGGGTCGGCTGATCTCGTGGGTCTTTGTTGGGTCGGACGGGGTTGGCTGATCTCGTGGGTCTATGTTGGGTCGGACGGGGTCGGCTGATCTCGTGGGTCTATCTTGGGTCGGACGGGTGGGCTGATCTCGCGGGTCGGGATCGAATGACATTGGGTTGGCTGATCTCGTGGGTCTATGTGGGTCGGACGGGTCGGCTGATCTCGCGGGTCGGGATCGAATGACATTGGGTTGGCTGATCTCGTGGGTCTATGTGGGTCGGACGGGTCGGCTGATCTCGCGGGTCGGGATCGAATGACATGGGGTTGGCCGTGGCAGGCTGGGGAAGTAACAGAAAGGCCTGCGTCATCACGCTACGCCACGACATGTGACTGGTATGTGGAAGAATCAACCGCTGGACAGGTCGCACGGTTTCTTTCAAAGCACCATGGCCTCCGGACGTAGTGTTTACGCGTTGTCGCGCGCTGGCGTGTGTCTGGTGTAAGGCCGGTTCGGAGCGGCCACACTCGAATGTCCGACAACAGGCCGGTTTACACTGTTTCGGTGCGTCTCAAGTGACGGGCTTGACGGCGGGGCGGAACACTGCTGTGTTTGGTCGGAGCGACACGGACGGGCAGCAGGCAGTGACGGTAGCGGCCGATGACGACGTCCGGCTGTCCGGTCGCTGTGACGCTGCGTGACGCGTGCGGTGCGGGGAGGCACGATGATTGGGAAGCGGAATACGTCACGTGATGTAGGGCGAGATGGAGGTAATAAACTCAGGACACCTTGAAAATAGCTGAGGATGATGGTGGCCTGTGGCTGTAAGCGTGCTGCGTCGGTGGCTGCACCGTTCCGGCCTGATCTGGCGTTGCATGGGGCGCGTGCCAGCCGTCAGCGGATCAACGCTTTGTCTGCACAGTGCACACCTGATCAGGATCATTAGTCTCTGGTCACGTATTGCCACGGCAGACACATCCGTGTCTGTTGTGTGTGTGCGTGCGTGTATGCGTGTGCGGGCGCGTGTGATGTGCATGTTCGTGCGTGCGCGCGTGCCGGTCTGGGTGGGGTGGCGGGCTGTAGCGGTCGTGCTCGGTGCTTCAGTGCGCCGTCTGCAACACGTGGGGACCGATCACCGCTGGCCAGGTGCGGTGTGTTCGTGTGTGTGCCGGTGTGCGGGACTGTGCGGTAGCGGCCACGCTCGCTGTTTCAGTGCGCCATCTGGAACACGTGGGGACCGATCACTGAGGCGGCACTGGTGGCGTTCCCCGACTGGGGCGAGCTCACCATCTCCAGTCTGACCAACGTGGCGCTCATCTCATTCATGGTGTTCATGGTGCCCGTCTGCTGGCTGCTGGACAAAAAAGGTATCGTTCGTGAGCGGCGCTCTCTGGTGGTGCCGGACTCTGCGTCCGCTGCCAACCGCGCACGGCGCCTTCCCACCGGTCACGGCTCACCTCACCGTCAGGCCGCTGTACGTGTGGCGTGGTAGATCGTCCGGAACGCCTCCAGCGGTCATTTCGCAGCCCACTGGAAACTTATCGTACTTGTGGTGGGATAAACCAGGTCTCGACTTCGAACGCAGGGGACTGAACTGATGTTGAACGCTGTATGATATGCTTATGATGTACGGTTTTCTGGTCTGTTTACACGACGGCATGTGCGAGTGTGATGTTATACCCCATGGAAGCTGATTGTCATTTGTCAACCCGCGACCTCCTGGGGGAGGGTCCTATCCGACACCCTCTCCTGCCCTCCCGCTCCGTCTTTCCACAATAAATTCTGAACTACTTGAAGTGACGCAACCAGGCTTTCAGTACCTGACAGTTATCAGTTTTGCACATTTTGATAGCAGAACAAATTTTGGGTCAGGTCAGGTCACGGAGTTATGACGTCATCACGAAAGGTCTGCACGACGTTTTGTCGCACTCAGCCAAGGCTGAAATATCACATAGTTTGCAGCACATTGTGGACACAGATTGGGACTTTTGACTTCAGTGACTTTAGGGACTTCAGTGGTTGGAAAGGACAGCCAGGGCATAGGCGTATTACAAGGTCGCGGGACAGTTATGTATGTAATATAATTATGTTAGATCACCTCGACGTTCCACGTCCTCATGATTGCAAAGTCGTTATTTATTCATCACTACTAGGTTTAAAAATGAAACTGCAGTCCATGTACCTTGTACTCATGAAAATGTTCGTGGTATACCTTAAATCCCATGGCAGAAACTGGCCTGACCTTTTTTGACCTGGAGGTCACTGCTTCACGTTTTCTTGATCTGCTCCGATTAACGGCATGCAACCACTCTTGAGACGGAAAATAGCAAGTGGCTGAACGACCGGACATGACCTGTCTTTACCTTGTCGTGTCGTCATAAGAAGGACGTGTCTCATGAGTCGGAAGATGGGATCCACACTGTTTGCTTTCTGTTTTCGAGTACCTGTTCTCTCAAAGTAAATCGGGATGTACTAGACCGATTCAGTTCCTACCACGGAGCGTGGTGTCGGCCGCGCCGCTGTCGGCAGTTCTGTGACCGTTTTATAACCTATTGGCAATGTATTTGGCTATGATAGATGCCTTCTTTCTGTTCTGTTGAGCGACATGAGCGGACGAGAAAGAGACACAAGGGTCAGTAGGTGTATTTTGGGATGACACGGAGCAGAGTGGAGTTTGAATGACGTTCGCCTGGTCATTGGTTCCGGAAGTATGAGAATTTGGTCAAGCTTGACGTATTTTGACCTGCTTATGACGACATAATTGCCCGAGTTAAGGTCAGTTGGGTGGTTTGGGATGAACTGGAGCAGAACTATCTCAAGAGGGCTTGAATCATGTCAATTCAGTCATTGGTTATAGAGATGTGAGGGGATAAGTCATATGCGACCGACTTTGACCTCACTGTGATATTGTTATTGACCGAACCATGGTCAGATCGGTTGCTTTTAGATGGGTCGATCCAATGCTATCGAGTGACACTCGAACCACGTTGACGTAATCATTGGTTCCGGGAATATTGGACAGAAATCAAAATGGGTCAGATTTTGCCTTTTTTACCTTCCGCTGACGTCACAGGTGACCGAATTAGAATGAAACGGGGTGCTTTAAGATGAGACGGATCAGAGATTGAATTTTTCCGATCCGACTATTGGTTCCGGAGATTCAACAGGGGTCAAATCCGACCCTCGCCCAGACGGTCTTAGGAACGGAAATAGACCAGGCGATTCCGGGTAAACGTCATACTACACACCTGTGACGTGGTACCGTACTCCGCTGACGCGGCATCGTGTTTTGTCTGCTGACTTCATATCATACTCCGTTGACGTCATACCCTGCTTTGTTGGCGTGGTACCGTGTTTTGTTGATGTGGTACCGTGCTTTGTTGGCGTGGTACCGTGTTTTGTGGATGTGGTACTGTGCTTTGTTGGCGTGGTACCGTGTTTTGTTGATATACCGTGCTTTGTTGGCGTGGTACCGTGTTTTGTTGATGTGGTACCGTACTTTGTTGATGTGGTACCGTGCTTTGTTGGCGTGGTACCATGTTCTGCCGACGTGCTAGAATGTTCTGTTGATGTGCCGTGTTCTGTTGGCGTGGTACCGTGTTCTGCTTGCGTAGTGCCGTTTTCTGACGTGACGTGTGCTGTTGGCGTGGCACCGTGTACTGTTGCGTGGCGGCGTGTTCTGCTGACTCGGTATCGTGTCCTGCTGACGTGGTGCCATGTTCTGTTGACGTGGCGTCGTGCTGCGCAGACTTGATATCGGTGCTCGTCTGACGCGATTGATGTGCGCGGGTCTGCACCTGACTGACCGACATTGACATTGATGACGCCTGCGGGTCTGCAGGTGTCCGCCCGGCTGTGCTGGTGATGGCAGCCTGTCTGGCGGTGGGCACGGCGCTCCGATGCATCACTCTGCACCAGCCCTTCTTCAACATGTCAGTTTTGGACGATCCGTGGCACCAGTCAGTCACTCACCAGTCATTCCAGGACGTCGATTAATGTTTGATTCGAATCAGATAAATGGATAAGACGGATGCTTGTACAAATGTCGCGGTCCGTTAAAAGCAGATGAAGCAGAAAAACGAAACCAAAGAGAGAATCGCGCTTCCTGGCGAGGATTAGCCCTCGTCAACACAGGATTGGGGGTCTTTGTATTCCCCCCCTCTCCACTTCTTTTGTAAGTAGCCACAGCACGACTACTTCGGTAGCTCTGAATTTTTGCATATCCGAGTGTGGAAAGCTTTTTTACAGTGTCCGAAAATTTGGAGGTTATCTTCAGAGGTCACTGACTTTTGACCTCTTTCTCGAAGGCACGTCATCAAGAAATGACGTTATGGCGACGGTGTTCATGGAGTAACACACGTTTTAGGCATTTTGCGGTACTCAGTCTGACTAGATCTTATACATGATTGTCATCCGTGTTGTGAGTGGCCGCTGCACTGTAGTTCTCACTTATATGGAGATCGTATTAGGTCAGAATCATGAACTGAAGTCACTGACCGTTTTTTTAATTCTGATCTACCTCGAATGGGTCACGATGTAATCGAAGTCGCTGATTTGCATACAAACCTTAGTGTGAGTTATTTTTCGTTAAAAGTCGTTTTGGTCACGTTAACCCTGTTCCCGGCAGGGAGGGCCGAATCCGCCCCCTCCCCCCGGCTTGGGGTTTTTTTCTTGCCAGTTCCAGGGTTTTTGATGCGGCTTCACGAACCGAGGTCATTTTTCCTTGGTATTCTTTCTATGTACTGCAAGAAAATTCCGCAGTTTTATTTTGCTCAGGGGTGGAGCCTGGAAACGTTTTTAGGCATCTCGGGCCATTTTTCGCCCCGTTGAGAGTAAAAGAAAAATGGCTGCCAAAAATAACGTTTCGAAGATAGAACTTGAAACTCTATATTAGTGTATATATAAATAATTGGGCAAACATAAAGATATAATTCTGTTAATCTGAAGTTATTTCACGAGGTCAGGTTTAGGTCAAAAGTCAAAATTTGGTTTCATGATAATAGTTTTGGCACTGTTTTTTCCCATAAGCCAAACCCGAATATATATGACATATAAGTGTGTCCTCTACTTGTGTACCAAATTTCAGGTTGATACCAGGTCGGGTCACAGAGCTATGACGAAAAATGTCAGTGCATGTACCACATGTCACAGCAGCAGGAAAATGGAATTTTAGAGACAGAGTGAACCCAAATGATTGGAAACGTTTTTCAACAATATGAATGCACTCAAGATCATTCTATGTGACTCTAAGGTCATTAGAGGCCACTTAAGGTCATAGGTCGTAAGTTGACCTGATGAATATGTGACCATGACAGTTCCCCTTTTTCATGTCCCTGGCACCGTCTGTGCTAACATTATATAAACACTAATACGATTTGTACTTCTCCAGCATAACATGATTAGTAAAAGCTAAAAAAGGTGATTTCAGCGTAGTTTTTGAAAAACTGATCCTCCCATTTTCGAAACCTGTGAACGCCTATGAAAGTCCCATTCATAGAGTCTCGATTCATGCTAGTTTTATCAAATCGGTGCATAAACAACAGAGGTATAACAAGTCCAAAAATATGCGGCATTTTGGGTTTTACCACCACCCCCTGTATGCACTTCTTTCAAAATTTTGAAAATTTCTCTTCATAAAAATGTGGTTTACATCATGGCAAATCGATTCTCTTTTGTTGCGATGAAATCGGACGCGTAGTTCTCGAGCTCTTGGGGGCCGGACCCCTCCCCCGCCGGGAATCGGCAGTACCGTCTAGCCCTCCGGGAATAGGGTTCAAAGAGCCCTATAAGTTACGTTCCATAGGATCCACTGAAAACTAGAATCCATTGACATGTCCTGATTTGGGATTGTTTGTAAAGCCGCTATGTGAAAAGGGTCAAACGAGATACTGTTGTGTAGCTAGGGAACCATGCTGTGCACTCGTTTGTTTATTTATTTATTTATTTATTTACTTATTTTCTTAAATAGCAGGTACCAGCGAGGACGCTGTCATTCATCCAATAGGTAACCAATAGGTGGTTTTGAAAAGTGTCATACGGACCGGTTTCTGCTCGTTGAACCACTGACGTCCTGGGTGATGTGCCACAGCCGTGCGTTCGCTTGTCCAAAGAATTTTTCAATGCTTAGAAGTCTCAGCTGTAATACGAATTATGTCAGGTGGTGGCAGATTCGTTTTTGACGTGTCAGTTGGTGTCCGGAAGCCGAGAGGCCCACTGATGCGTACCTCCCGCCGGCGTGTTTCAGTTTCGCGTTCACGGCGGCAGTTTTGACGGGCATAGCCGGGATCATGGCGATGGCAGCGCCGCCATATATATCGGCCATGTGGTTCCCGCCTCACCAGAGGACCACGGCCACAGGTACGTCCTGACTGTCCCACTGAGGGCGGCACCAGAGGACCACGGCCACAGGTACGTCCTGACTGTCCCACTGAGGACGGCACCAGAGGACCACGGCCACAGGTACGTCCTGACTGTCCCCCCGAGGGCAGCACCAGAGGACCACGGCCACAGGTACGTCCTGACTGTCCCCCCGAGGGCAGCACCAGAGGACCACGGCCACAGGTACGTCCTGACTGTCCCACTGAGGGCAGCACCAGAGGACCACGGCCACAGGTACGTCCTGACTGTCCCACTGAGGGCAGCACCAGAGGACCTCGGCCACAGGTACGTCCTGACTGTGCCACTGAGGACGGCACCATAGGACCACCACTACTGGTACGTCCTGACTGTCCCACTGAGGACGGCACCATAGGACCACCACGACAGATAAGTCCTGACTGTGCCACTGAGGGCAGCACCAGACCACCACTACAGGTACGTCCTGACTGTGCCACCTAGCGCAGCATCAGAGTGCCACTGCTAGAAGCGGACAATGTTTTCGGGTGGCCGGACTGGAGGCAGCCGGATCTGTTCTGGTGAGCGCGCCGACCGCATCTGTCGGCGTGACGGTCTGATGGCGCCGACGTGTCGGCAGGTGTTCCGAACGTGCTGAACCAGCTGGGGATGAGCGGCAGCTTCCTGCTGGGCCCGCTGGTGGTGTCGCAGCCCAACAAGACGGTGCCGACGCCAGGCGGCCAGCCGTCAACCGGCGGTCAGTTGCGAACGGCCGGGCGCTGTACGGGGGTGTACAGGAGTGACCGCTGAAGCCGGCTGCGGGAGGCCTGCTGCCCAGATCATACCCTTCCGTGTACCCTCGTTGAATTGTGCTCCGGTATAACAGGGTTGGCAGCTTTTGCCAGCAAACGGTTTTGGCCGGTACATACCAGTTGCATTTGTGTTGTACAAACTGACTGCTAACAATAGACCTTGCCGGTTTTTGCCACCATATGACTGAAACTCATCTTTGTGAAAGCCATCTACCTTAGCCCTGTTCCCGGAGGGCTAGACGGTATTGCCGATTCCCGGCGGCGGGAGGGGGATTCGGCCCCCCCCCCCGAGATCTCGAGAACTACTCGCCCGATTTCATCGCAACGAAGGGCCATTGATTTTCCATAACGTAAACCACATTTTTTAAGAAAGAGGTTTTCCAAAATTTTGAAAGGGATCGATACAGGGGCAAAAATTCGAAATAGGGGATGTTTTGGACTTGTTTATAACTCTGTTGATTATGGACCGATTTTAATGAAATTGGTATGAATCGAGAGCTTATGGATGGGGCTTTAACTATTGCTCCAAATATGTGAAATTGTGAGAATATTCATAGGCGTTCACAGGGTTTTGAAAATGGGAGGATTAGTTTTCCAAAAACTGGAGTAACAAAAAAGATTAAAACGTCTTTAGCTTTTCCTAGTCATATTATGCTGCAAAAGTACAGATCGTATTACATGGTTAGTATAATGTTAGCAAAGACGGTGTCAGGGACATCAAAAAGGGAGACTGTTATGATAGTATGTTCATCAGGTGAACTGACCACCTTTGACCTTAAATGACCTCCAGTGGTGTTAGAGTCACGTGGAATAGTCCTTAATGTATTTCATATTGTTTGAAAACGTTTCCAGTCGTTTCAATTTTGTCTGTTTCTAAAATTCCACTCAACGATTCTCGTGATCTAAGGTACGCGCTCTTACATTTTAGGTGATAGCTCCGTGTCCCGACCTGATGTCAATCCGAAACTTGATACACAAGTAGAGGGCACCCTTCTACGTCATATATATTCCAGGGTTGGCATTCGGAAAAAATGCGCCAGAATTATGGCAACGGAAGCTGATTTTGACGTGATGTTGACCTGACCTTCTGAAATGACCTCAGGTTAAAAAAATTAAATATGGATGCTTGACCAGTTATTTACCGATTTGCCAATATAAAGTTTAAGTTGTATCTTAAAAACGCTATTTTTGGCAGTCATTTCCCCTTTACATTCAACAGGGCCAAAAATGGCCTGAGGTGCCTACCAAAAACGTTGCCTGGTTCTGCCCCTGAGGAGAATAGGATTACGAAATTTTGTTACGGTATGCAAAAAAAGGCAGGAAAAGTGACCAACTTGCGTAAAGCTGCTTCAAAAACCCTGGAATTTGCAAGCACAAAACCGAGGGGGCTGATTCAGCCCCCTGCCGGGAATAGAGTTACCCCCTCCCCCCCAGGTGTTTCCAAGATTGCGAGAGAATGAACAAACACAGCGCCACGAAACTTTGTGTATCTTTTGCTTGACCATTTTTACACCTTTTGTCAAAGTTTTGGCCTCGGGTCAACTCAGATGTCTGACCTAGGTCAGGTCAAGTGGACCTATGTCGAAAAAAGTTTAGCGCCCTGTAACTTTTTCGGGAACATTATGTCATAATAAAACTTTCAGAGATCAGAGATATGGATGGATGCAACAATGTCTGCTATCTCGGATTTGTTATAAGTTTCCGAGTTCTTTGGCGTTAGGTCAACCCTGTTTTTAATATACGTCGTTTTTTTTCGGGATTTGACGAAATTTTTTATAATCTTTTTAGTGTGGGGTGATGCAGACACCCATTTGCCGTCATTGGACAAAGCATCAGTGATTTCCATCCGTTGACCTGAGGTCAGGTCACGAATAACTGTTATAATAATAACTGTATGAGCCAAATTGTACCGCCGTCAAAATCGGCGATGAATTACTCGGAACGGGTAGAAAATGGCAGAACTAGCTCGCGTAGTTGCGAGTAATATCAAGAAGTTGGGAATGTCCCAGAAAATTGCATATTTTGGAGATAAAAAGGCTCAGGAATAAAGCTCTTGCAATTGCGTAGATTGACATGTACTGAATTTTTTTCCAACATTGAAGCATGAGAAACAGTCAAAAGAACAACTAGGATCAAGAAATATCACATGGAAGGGCAGTGTCGCAAAAATAAAGAAACGCTAGGATTAGTTGTCGTTGATTTCATACCGCGTTCGGCTGCGGTGCCCGCTGGCAGTCGGCGCAAAAATCGCCTTCTCTTTAACTCAGTGTTTCGGCTTATATATTAATTAGATCTGAGAAAGTAGGCGTTTATTGGCATCTGCTGACCTTGAGCTGTTTATTGGTGCATTTACGTAGACATTATTAATTACAGCCCTTGAAATCCAGGCCGCTTCTCGGTTTCATGCAGTCGGCTGTGAAAAACATATTTAGGGCGTAAATGGCCTAAATAGTATCCGAAACTAAAAATGAGACCAGGTTTGAGCTCATTTTGTCACGAGCATTCAAATGGTGTGCTTATTTTTATCTTGCGACTAGCCGTTTGTGAGTTAGAGGGGGCGGTCAACCTCCCCTCTCCCCAGTCGAGCGTGGTCGGCGCCGACTGCCAGTTGGGCGCGGGTTGAAAGCTACGAGCTTGGTGAGATGCGCAGTGGTATTGCTAGTTTGGTCCAAAGCCCTAAGGCATTGTGACTGTCTGGTGAACAGAGGTGTTGACATCGTGATGTCATTTTGTTGTGTGACAGACTAAATATTAGCATTAGTGCTTCCTGTGCTTTGAGACGTTTCATGACACTGTTAACCTGGTCCAAGGTGAGATGAACAAAATCACATTTGTATGGTTGCCCAGTTGTTTACCTATACTTCCATGTAAAGTTTTAAATTTTATCTTAAAAACGCTATTTTTAACAAACATTTGTCTTTTACCCTCAACAGGGCCAAAAATGGCCCGAGGTGCCTCCCAAAAACGTTGCCTGGCTCCGTCCCTCAGCAAAATAGAATAACGAAATTTTGTTGCAGTATGTAGAAAGAATGGAATTTGCAAACGAAAAACCCGAGGGGTATATTCAGCCCCCCCCCCCCCCCCTGCTGGGAATAGGGTTCAACTTTCGCCACCAAATTGTGCCGTTAACTTGGAATTGCACAATCCGTTGGGGGATCATAGTCCCTGCAACAAGCACTGTTTAGCGCGGATTCTGATTCCAAAGCACCCTAGCACTTCATTGAGATTAAATTTAAAAAAAAAATGTTCCCTTCTTCGTTGTCGTTTAAACATAGCAGGTTTGATATCATTGAGCCGAAACCAGAAAAGTAGTCATATTCCCTTGCATGAGAGATCACTGTTTCATTGCGCGTCCGTTGGCGCCAAAGGCAAAGCAGTCGAGAGAGAATTGTGTTTTGTGTGGACCGATGTATGGTTCACGGCGCCCCAAATCGCCAGCACGCGCCGCGTCGTCTGGCCGCTTTCGGCCGCAGGTGTCAGGGGAATGGGCAGGAAATGTAAACGTCAACAACGCAAGTTTTATTACAAGAGTCGTTGTCCAGGCGTTCAGACTGATCAGTTAGGATAACACTGATGTTTTGCCAAATGATGTACAATGCCGATCAGGGGATCAAAAGTCAGAGAAGGCTTCCGTACCCCCCCCCCCCCCACCAGCGCGAAGTGGCTCGGGTGGCCTTTAGTGCGCAGGTTGAACCGTCGTGTATGGATCGGTTCGGCGCGGTAGGCTGCTTCCGGTAAGGCGATATGGGGTAGGAGCTGGCCTGGCTAGACGCCGGCGCCGATTGACCGGTGTTGCTAGGTGAGACAGACCGCCGCAGGCACTCCGTCCAGCTCCGGCCGTGGTCATGTTCTCGGAACTCGCTGTTACTGAGACTTCAGCCCGACTGGAGCAGGCGTCTGTCAGTTGTCCGCTGAAGATAAGCAGTCTCAGTAACGGGTATACAAAGCCGCGCCACCAGACGCTCGGGGCACGCCAGCGGCCTCGCTTGGCGGTAATGGTCTTTCACGGCATGACACGATGGAGCGGTCCACAGTATTTTTTTCGCGGTTTGACGACCGCTGTACCGGTGTGTGCACTTAGCATGTATCTTATGCGGTCCCCTAGTGGTCACTGTATTCTGGATTGTGAGAAAAACATGTATCAGATGTGGTCCACTGGTATCCAGATGTGGTCAGTGCAGTCCGGAGTGGAAAGGGGATCGGTTCGTGATGCTTTCGCCTGTGATGGCTTCAGTCGGGTGTGGGCGGTCTGCACGGTAGGACCGGTGTCTGTGATGGCCTCAGTCGGGTGTGAACGGTGTGTTCAGTGGTGCCTGTGATGGCTTCAGTCGGGTGTGGGCGGTCTGCACGGTGGGACCGGTGTCTGTGATGGCCACAGTCGGGTGTGGACGGCCTTCATAGTGGGCCCGGCGGCGCTCTGTGGTCGGGCGCTGGCGGCCGTCGTCAGTGCAGGGCCGTAACCACCGGATGCCTGGGCCGCAGCCGAGCTTCTGGCCGAGACGGCCGGCTGGATCAGCCATCTGGTGGACGTCGGCGGCAATCACTCCAACGGCAGCGGACCGGCGCCGGAACAGCTGCGCGAGGACATCATGGACCTGATGCACGTCGGTGAGGGATGACCGTCGACTGGCTCCTGACGCGGCTCCAGCTCGTCCCGACGATCCACTCAGTCTGCCGGCGACTGGATCGTCTGTGGTGTGCGTGCGTGCGCTTGCGTGCGTGTTTGTGTTTCGCTGTACCCTGTTTGGCGCACTCGCCCCATACGATGTTCGGCGTTTTTTTCGGAATGGTAAGAGGCAGCCGGACGTGTCCCTGGCACGAGGACCAGGCGCTGCCAGCTGACTTATGTGGACCACGGGTTAAACAGAAACGGGCGTGGCACGGGACGGATTTGGGTCACCGCACGCCGGCCACGTGCCAGCCCTTGTCACTTGGACATCAACCAGGGGTGCTGGTTCCAAAAACCCATCCCATACGGAATGTTTTTGCCGCGTGCCGAGCAGCGTTCTGTTATGATGTGTTTTGTAGCACTGGCGCTACACGATAAACCTTAGTTGAAGAGTGGCCATTAATTGCAAGACCCTTGAGTTATGCTCCTCACATTGTAAGCGTTAAGAGATCTTCCGTGTTCAAGATGGTGTACGGGGAAAGCGGTGTTTCGATAAGCAGTCCGAGATTGCTCTCAGGACCCCGACTGTTTTGTGGTGGGAAGAGGATGACTTCGGCTCCGACATGTCGTGTCATGAATTGACATGTGCGCTATAGATGCATCTCAATAAGCAATGCAGAATTGCTCCATCGCGGTGACGGCGTGCGTGGCGAAGCTCTGGTCAGCGTGGCAGCTTTGTTTAATTCTGATTACCGTCCTGCGTTGGCTGTCGCCGCAGGTCATGGTGGCTGGATACCGCATGGCAGTTGGGCGGTGTGAACACGGATCTGAAACACTGTTGGTGTTTCAGATGCGGCGATATGCGGCCTGCTGTTCGTGCTGGTACTGGCGTACTTTCCGTCCCGCCCGCCACTGCCGCCGTCCCTGTCGGCGTCCACCAACACCGTCAACTTCCGGGAAGGCCTGGGCCGCGCTCTCAGGTCAGAGTTGATCCCCTGGAATTTTGGCAACCGCCACACTGTGGATATGAACCTAGAACAGAGTGTTTCGCGCCACCCATTCTCTTTTGTGTGTGCGTGTGTGCGTGCGTGCGCATGCGCGTGCGCGTTTGCGTGTGCTTGTGCGTGTGCTTGTACTTGTGCGTGTGTTTGCGTCTGCGTCTGCGTTTTCGTCTTCGTCTTCGTCTGCATCTGCGTCTGCGTCTGTTGTGCGTGTGTCCCATTCTTGTCCCCGACAAACTGGATAAAATGTAGTCTCCCAAATGCTCCCAGCAATCGACCGATTACAGCGAATTAGATTCGTTAATCGATCGACGAAAGATAATAATGGACTGATTCTATGAATAAGGTGAGAGTGAGTGGAGCCCGTGTCACGGTTGGTGAGAGAGTAATTCCAGCACGGCAGCTGGTCGATGATGAAACGAAGTTAGCGCGCCATTTCACTGCGGGATGCCTCTGTTATCTGTTGGGTCCAGAATGCGTCTCGGGTGTTCAGACAGCGTTCATGAGAATGTGTTCGGCTCGGTGGTTTTGAAGACTGGACGCGTTTTGTTCATATACACGTTGGTTGTTGGTGGTATATAACGGCAGGCACTCTGTTGTGGTTAAAGTCGCAACAATCTGACGGGAAACATTCCTGGTGTACGGCCTTTATATATATATGTCTGTGTGTGTGTGCGTGCGTGCGTGCGTGCGTGCGTGCGTGCGTGCGTGCGCCAAAAAGAAGCACTGATGGTAAGAACGTACCTTCCAAGGCTGACCTAATCCCATATGGCCCGGGTTAATCTGATACATCTTTAAAAATGCCGTTTGTTTTCAATGTGTATACACTTTGTATGACCACAGATTATAAGAACATCACTAATGCTTTCCTTCGGTCCATTTTTTACTGCCCCAGGCCTTTTATTTTCGGTCCGCAAACTACAGTCCTGGCCATCGCTTACAGAGCCTCCCGTCAGATATGAGGTTTTAACGCTGCGATCGCGCCAGCCGTCCGTTATCTGTGTGAATTACGTGAGGAAAATGTTTTGGGGGATGAATTTCATGATGAAGAAGGGATATTGCGCGAACTAATCTTATTGTATTTTATACTACTCTGTTCATTGCGGCAGATTTAGTGGTAATGCAGCAGATAATACCATAGACACCAGAAATTCTTGACTTGTGTGCGTCAAAAGTTCGACTTAGGCCTAGGTCGACCTAGACATTGGCAGACTTCATATGCATCCTTAATACATTTGCGATGTGATCTAGCCAAAACGCAATGTTTTGCAATGAGAAAAAAAACGCGACTCCTGCCCGTGCAAACAAGCAAAAAATCCTTTACTATCAGACTCATATGAAATGACAAAATTTGATCTCAGGGACTCTTACTGCACTGAATGGGTAAATCAAGCTCTCTTTGTGGTTTAACCTCTTTGTAGCCACATGAACGACTTAAGTGTCAGTTTTTTGTCAAAAATTTCTGCAGATGGTTTGACCTAAGATGACTTCTGGTGAACCCAGTATTGACCGAATTGGACTAAAACTGGGTGCTCTCTCCGGGTTTTTCGGAGGCCTCTCCAGTGGTGCATTTACTTTTTCGTCCAGCTTATAGTTCTCGAGGTCGGGGGGGGGGGGATTCTCATGAACTCCCAACCTAGCAAAGATGAATCCAGAACCGGCCCGGCAAGGGTTAAGGCAACTGTAGGTTCAGTTGTTCAAAGGTTCGGTTGTATGTTACAAAACAAGGCAGCAAGATGAGCGAAGTGATCTTAAGCACAAGAGTTAACAGCAGTGGTGGGCAGTATATTTTTTAAGGTTTATACCGATATTCTTCGGGTGAAAGATATAACATATCTGTTAGTAAAAGACCACAATCAGACCAAAAGTACGGAGTGTTATAATGCCCTTGCCATTTATTATACAGATGCAGGGCGTCGCCAGCACAGACCAGAAGCCTTTTACCACCTATGGCCTTTAACCCTATTCCCGTCAGGGGGCTTAATCTGCCCCCTCAGGCTTCCTTCTTGCCAATTCCAGGGTATTTGACGTGACTTCACGAAACTTGGTGACTTGTCCTAACTTTTCTTTTTAGGTACTGTGACAAAATTTCGAAGTTTTGTATTGATCACGGGCAAAGCCAGGCAACGTTTTTTGGGAGGCACTTCAGGACATTTTTGGCCCTGTTGAGGGTAAGAGGAAAATGCCTGCCAAAAATAGCATTTTTAAGATAGAACTTAAAACTTTATATGGATGTATAGCGTACTAGTTGGGCAACATACAGATACAGTTTTATCTGAGGTCACTACAAGGTTAGGTCAAGGTCAAAAGTCAAGTTTTTTACAGTTATGATTTGGGCGTTTTTTTTTAATGCCGATTCCGGAATGTATATGACGTAGAAGAATGCCCTCTACTTGTATACCAAGTTTCAGGTTGATATCAGGTTGGATGATGGAGCTATGACCTAAAATGTGAGTGCGCGTACCCTATATTACAATAGCTGTAAAATGGGAATTTTAAATCAGAGTGAAATTAAATGATTGAAAACGTTTTCAGGTATAAAAGACGCACGAGCTTATTCCAAGTGACTCCAAGGCCACTGGAGGTCATTTGAAGTCAAAGGTCATAAGTTGATCTGAAAAACATGTGACCATGACAGTTCCCCTTTTTCTGTCCCTGGCGCTACCTGTGCTAGCATTATACAAACATTGTAATATGATTTGTACGTCTTCAGCATAACATGACTAGCAGAAGCCAAAAAAGTGTTTTCATCTTTTTTGCTCATTCAGTTGTTGGAAACCTTATTCTCCTAATAGTTCATAGTTTCCTAAATGAAAACTATGAACGCCCATAAATTTTCCCAAAATTTGAAATTTTGTGTACCAGTGGTAAAAGTCCCATCCATAATTTTTCCATTCATGCCAATTTCACTGAAATCGGTCCATAAACAACGGAGTTGTAAGAAGTCTAAAAATACCCCCATTTTGATATTTTTCCCCCTGTATCCTCCCCTTTCAAAATTTTGAAAAGTGCTTTTTTAAACTGTACTTTAGTCACGACAAATCGATTGGCGTTTGTTGCGATAAAATCGGATGTGTAGTTCTCGAGATCTCAGGGACGCCGAGATTCCCTCTCGGCCTCTCCCTTCAGGGGAGAGGCCGAGAGTCATCCTCCCCGAGACAGATTCCCCCCCCCCCTTCCTGTCGGGAATGGGCCGTACCGTCAAGCCCTCCGGGAATAGGATTAAGCCTTTTTGTTTTCGGAAGATCACGTGCGTGCCAGGACGATGCACTGCTGCTCCACTGGTAGCGGTTTCAGTCGACATGGTATGACGTCGGCACTGATGCGTCATAATGTGGACGATATCTTGTAGACATTTATTACATGGATTTGAGTCAGAAATTGTGAGTCAGTCGACATTCTACCACAAATAAAATTTCATCTGATCAGGTATCTGTAACGTGATCTTTCCTTGCATATGTGGCAGTCCTCACTAAGCATGACTCCACAAGAACATGGAGTAGTGCAGACACGGATCAAGTTTGAGGGATACAATTTATTTACGACTTGCTGTCAGAGGTGCACGAAAGAAGCCGTAGAACGATGTGCCAGGGCACGAGCTTCTGGTGTGATTCCTGTTAAGTACCTTGCCGTGCCGCTAAGGAACGCAAAAGTCAAAACTTCGCAGGACTTGCTGCAAGTGGATTCGCACCTGGCGGAACCTGATAGAAAGTTTTTTTCGGCTGCGCCTGAACGTTGCATGCCGTGGAATAAATTAATAGACACGCGTTTGGTAATATTACCTTCAACACAAAGAACTTTTATGGAGAGAAATCATCTGGACAAGTCCCAAGTCTGCATACTAGCTAGCTGCAACAAGAAACCGAAGTGCCGAGTCAGAAATGTCATGTTTCATTTCGCCATCAACATCCAATTTGAAACCAATAAGAACGTGTTTCAGTTGTTTCGAGCTATGTCGAGGTGACACTTAAAGGACTACTAACACTGGTGTCTGTGTTTAAGGCGCTTGAAAAGTATTTGGTGGATTTGAGCCGCAGTCTATGTTGTTTACGCTCGGTGACAGATCTGGCTCTCAGAGATGGTCACAGAATGTCGTAGATGCTCTGGCCGCCCAAAAGTTTTAACCTCAGCCCCGTCGAAAACGTGTTGGCCATTATGGCGAAAAAGGTGGCAGCCAAAACCCCGCCCGATTTTGGCTATAAATGCACGAATGCTCTTCACATCGTTGTCTAGGCTCCCTGACAGCAGTCACGATTGTTATCCCCGTTCCCGAAACTTTACTCTGTTTTCTTTGTGTTTGCCGAAGTGTTAGTAAGCATCTCCATACAATGAAATGTTTACCGTTTGGTGGCGGAAAATAAATATAAAGTTAAAAGACTGAAACAGGAATTAACATTTGTGGATAATGCACATTGGTCATGTTGCCTCGAACTGTATTCTGGTTCCTGTTTAACTGAATGTAATATAATATAATGTGTAATATAATACAGTAAGAGGCTTTTGTTTTCTTCTGGTGACACCTTTGATCCGTTTCTGAAAGGAAATGCGCAGCCTCTGCTGTTTTGTTATAATTGGGGACTTTTATTGGGATTTTACTCTACTTTAACCGTGAAGAATATTTGTACCAGCTATAAAGGGTGATGCCTACCTTGTGCTTAACCCACTCCGTCGGGGGGAGGGGGGCAGTTTGACCCCAGCTAGTTTTTCTTGAATGCCTTTTGGACGATTTAAGTCACGTTTCCGAAACTCACCTTACGTTTCCAAAAGTGATAGGCGATTCTCAAGCTGTTGGGTTTTTCATGGTACTGAAACTTTTTCAGACACTTAACGCAGTGGAGATATCAGGTAAACACCGTTTCGTCGCGCGTCGAAAGGCGCATAACCACGAGCGAGAACCATGATCTGACATGACTTCCGGTGACCTTTGGGTATCTTCCACTTGCCATCGTATAACATAACTATGAAGAGAATATCTTAAGCGTATTCAAGTTTCTAAGACACTCAAAGTCGCCGAAGCGACAAAAAAGTTACGATCGCCAATGCTGTGACATCACCCATAACATGTCTCGATTTGGCCATGTCTTACCGAAGATGTAACACGCAGAGGACATATGAGGGGAGATTAAAAAAAAAAAACAAGGACGAGGCTATCCAATGGTGCCATTTGCAGTCCTCCGGTCACAGTTGGTTTGGATTTTAGGTCGGGGTTCAGCTGACCATCCCCCAGTGCCATTATGTCCGGACAGGAGCGAAATGACGGGCCCGGTTAAGATCATTTCGTTCCATCTGTCACCCCTTTTGTGACATACAACTGAGCTGTGTCTGAAGCATTGGCATCCACTCAAACGAAAGGCCTCTGCTGTGTCATATTTATTTCGTGTTTCTCAAATACCGAAAGTGACCACGACTCTGCCCTCCCGCAGCCGAGTGGGGACCGCCGCCCGCCGGCCCGACCCGGCGTCCAGTCAGGGCCACTGGTAGGGCGGTGCAAATTTTGCAGAGGGCTGTCCGACCACTGGTCCGCCGACAACACTGCCAGCTGACGGGGATCGCCCTGCGATGCCGCCGTGCTTTTGAGACCGACTGCACGACGCTGCCGTGCAGCCGTGGCTCGTGCTGTGTGGCTGAAGCCGACTGCCAACTGCCCGATGTTTGGCACAACCCTGCCGGCAGTGTTCCTGCGTGACGGGGGCCGCGTGCTGTGCGCAAGCGTGACCGGGGGCTTCTTGCTGTTTCAGACACCCGGATCTCATCTGTATCGTGCTGACGTACAGTCTGTCGCAGGGCGTCATGGGCGCCTGGTTCGGCGTCATGGACATCAACCTGCGATCGCTCGGCGTTACTGAAGTATGTATGCAGCTACGTTTGGCGGTGCATGGCAGGAAATGATTTGCTGTCATTCAGTCATGAGGTGTTTTGTTGTGCATGTAGCAAGTACTCTGTGTTGCCTTTTACAGACAAGAATCCTTAAAGCGTGGTTCGTAGGAACGATTTACTTCCTAATAACTCTTTTGGAAGTAATTATGAATGCGCGGCCCCGTTCTTTTCTTGTTAGGTCGCAGCGGGAGTAGTGCTCTGTTATAGTCGTAGTCGGGTATATGTGAGATACAGAGCTGAGTATAGCTGTTGGGATATGTAGGTTATAGCTTTGCCCGGCGCGGCACACTTCCCCTCCGTGCTGTGGTGACGGTGTGGCGTGTTTGTTTGTCCCCAGAATGAGGCTAGCATGATGGGCATGTGGGCCGGCATCGCCTGCTGCAGCTTCGCATTGCTGGTGGCTCGGCTGACAGACATGTTCCGGGGCCACATCAAGGGCACTATCATCTGCCTGCTGCTGGTCGGCTGCGCCCACTGGTGCTGGCTGCTGGCCATCGTGGCCGGCTGGGCGCCCTACTCGATCGGTGCGATATATGTGGCCGGCGGTACCGGAGGCGACCGAGCCTCGTCTCCACTGGCGGCCCGGCTCACAGTCCGCTCCGTCTCCGTCCTGCCAGTCGGGGCCACTAGAAAATGATGTGGGCCCATGTATGCCAGCTTATGTATCAGCCTTGCCGTGTCTGTGACACTGTTGTGCCTCCCCGTGCCTTGTTCTGCGAGTTATCCTCTCTCTCACCGGACAGACCTGCTAGCAGTGACAGGCAGCTGGTGGTATGTTGTGCCGAAGTTGACCTGTTCAGCTGAGATGCTGAGTGTCAAACTGAGGTGCCGTGTGGACAGTTCACCTGCTTAGTGATGTGTTGACCCGACATGCCGTGCTAGTATTTCACCTGTTCAGCGCTGCGATGACTTGAGATGCTGTGCCAGTAGCTCACTTGTTCAGTGATGTGTTGACCCGAGATGCCGTGCCGGCAGTTCACCTGTTCAGCGCCGTGCTGATTGCTGTTTCCTGTACATACGCCGCCTCTCCGCTGTTGTTCGAGTACGCCTCGGAAGTCAGCTACCCGGTGCCCGAGGACGTGGTTGGCGCCATCATGAGCTTCTGCTTCAACCTGGTCGGAATGCTCTACCTTCTGTTTTTCCTGAACCGCAGACTGGGTGAGTATTACGGATGGGTGGCCTTCAGCCATTGAACTGTGCTGACTCGGGCCAGTGTGGCTGCGGCGACCTTCTACGCTTAACATCGATTGATAGCCAGCACCGTGAGACGACTGTCAACTTTGCATTCTTATTTGTATTGTAAATGTAAATATAATTTCACATTTCGGGCTATGTGAGCTTCACTGAAAATTTGCAGGAATATAGAGCATTTAAGGTTTATTTAACCTACACGTTGTAGACTGTGGCACTCAGATATTCATAAGCTATCCACTGTGAAAGATCAAGGTCACTGCTGGTCAGTTCGAAGCGGGTTCCGTGAATTTTCAGCAAAAATTGTTGGCATTCATTTTGAAGTCAGCGTTCCAGCAATGTTGTCCAATACACGTGTACTCAGTTGATATTCAAAATGACCTCCAAAGTTCAAAGTCACCACCCAGCGATGTCCTGTATTACCGTCAAGTATATGTCGTAGTATCATTCTGCAGCGCATTTACAGCGAAATATTACGCTGAGAACTGCTCCTTCTCAAGAATGAAAAGTAACTTCCCCTCTTCCCCCACCGTCTTTGAAGGCACATGAAGACTACCAATCGTCGCCAAATTTTGGGCACGTAATAACTGATAAATGAAGTAGTTTTTTTTGCAAAGCCTGGAGGTATGAAACCTACAAATATCGGGCACAGGGATGTCAAATATGACTTGTGCTCCAAATAACCACAAATATATGATAATGCCACCTTGCATACAAACCAACAAGCCCAGCATGCGTCAGTACTTTCACGGAATATATTTGTTCTGTTTGTACCAATGTCATGCTATTTAACCCGTGCCCGACTGTGGGTAGAAGCCATGCGCGCCCGACTGGGGGGGGGGGGGGGCGGTTGACCGTTCCCCTCTAACTCCCGAACGGTTGGTCGCAAGATAAAAATAAGCACGCCGTTGGAAAGCCTGTGATGAGTAGAGCTCGAAATGGACCTCATTTTTAGTTTTGGACAATATGTAAGGTATTTTCGCCCGGTATATGTTTTCTCATAGTCGACTGTATGAGACCGAGAAACGGCCTGGATCTCAAGGGCTGTGACTACTTAAGTCTAGATATAGGCACCAGTGGACAGATAAAAGTCCGCAGATGCCGATGCACGTCTGATTTCTCCGATTTGTTTAATATATACGTGGAAACGTTGAGTTGAAGACACGGTTATCTCCGCGACGCTGCACGTCGGGCACCGCAGACGAACGCGGCATGAAATTAACGGGAACTGATTTTAGCGTTTTTTATTTTCGCGAAATATGTCTTTCCAGGTGTTGTTTCTTGGTCCTAGTGGTTCTTGCGATGGTTTCTCGTAGCTTAAATGTTTAAATGTCTCGTAGTTTAAATGTTGAAAAATCCATTAGTTATCAATTTACACAGTTCGTGTTGCTTTATTCGCGAGAGCCGTTTTCCAAAATTTGCAATTTTTTAAACTTTTATAAGTTATTGGTATTATTCACAACTGTACGAGCCAGTTCAGCAATTTGCCACCCGATCTGAGTCATTCATCGCCTATTTTGATGGCAGTGCATTTTGACCCATAATACTTATTCGTGACCTGACTTCGGGTCAGTGGTCGGAGGTCTGTTTGAAATTTTCCCCGTTGACAGCGAATGGCTGTCTAGATCTCCCGACACTCAAATTGTTACAAAAAATTCCGTCAGTTTCCGAAAAAAACGTGTTGAAAACTGGTTTGACCTTAGGTCAATGACCCGGACATTCCAGAGAAATCCGAGATAACATATTTGTTGCATTTATCAAAATATCTAACCCGTCAAAGTTTTATTTTGATGTCATGTTTTGCAAAAAAGTTTCAGGGCACGAAATCTTTTTGGATGTAGGTCCACTTGACCTGACCTAGGTCAGACACCTTATTTGGCCTGAGGTCGAAAATTTGGTGCTAGGTGTAAAAATGATCAAGCAAAAGGTACACAAAGTTTCGTGGCGCTGCGTTCGTTTGTTTTCTCGCAGTCTCGGAAAAACTTCAAGGGGGCGGTCAACCCCCAGTCAGGGGCGGGTTAAGGCTTGTTGTTTTGGACTTTGTGATGGAAAATCAAGGAGACTCATTCTGGGACACATTCCAAACTTTTGCTGATTTCTCGAAACTCTGCAGAATAAGCTGTGGTATTATGTTACATTGTTTTCAGAACTTGATCGTGACACCCGTTTGCTCTCCAGAGCGATTGGAATATCTGACATCACCTGTTCTCCCCATTGTAAGGTGCCACATTTGAATGCACATTAAGACTACGAGGGACTCCGTTGACAGTTGGCAAATTTTGCACACGTAATCACAGACAAGCAGAGCACCTTTAGCAGTCTGAAGTTTTGGACATGAAGACTGGCTTGCCAGAATTTCTCAGACAGGTCATGTTCTCAATGTTATTCGATATAGCAGCTTTTTCTGAAACGTCGTTTTACTGCGCACCGAATCTGAGAAAGTTTGATCGCTCAGCTGTTCCAACTGGTGACACTGTTCAGGAATCGCCATTGCGGATCGTTACCCGTCTCTGCCGTTGTTTGGTGTGACCTCAAGCCACCATGTGACCTCCTTTTCAGCGGAGCACACGGTATGGCTGAACTACTGTCTGGTGGCGGCCACGGCTTTGCCGTTTTTCCTGATGCTGAAGACTCGCTCTGTGTATCGCCGCTCGGCAGTGGACGCCATTTCCAGCACTGTGGCCGTCTCCGAGTCGGTCTCCGGGTACCAGCCGCTGTGAGGCGGACCGCCGGGCGTGCGCCGTCTGGCTGCCGTCCGGCTGACGTGTGCCGGCCGCCCTGTGCTGCCGCGGGGTGCCTGCTGCAGCCGGTATCAGCCCTACGCCCACAGAGGCCGGACAGAGGCCGTGCCGGCGCTTGTCACCGGTGGTGACGGTGTCTGGGTGGATCAGGACACCAGGAGCAGTGCCGGGCGTGTCGTTTGTGATGGCACGGGAACCCCGGCCCTCCAGTCGGCCTAGTCGCATCCCAGGTCAAAACCGGTCAGGTACAAATGTAGCACTCGCGCACTAATTCCCCGTGCACGGTATGATGTAGCTGGACTTGCCAACGCTTTGAGTCTGCTCTGGCGTTCGTTGAGTGGTGCGGTGTAGGGAGGCCAACGGAGGGACTGCTATCGTTCCGGCCAGGGTGTACAAAGGCCTCGATCTGTCCTTTAAGCTGTGTTTGGAAGCACTGGACGTGCCACTTCCCACGCACTGCATCATCCTGGCATCCTGGCACTGCACGCTGGACATGCACTCGTCCTGTAACAGATTACGCCGTTTATTTGCATAGTACTCCGTACCAGCGTTATCATCTTACGAGTGTTTTTGGCGTGCTTACAAATTTAAAATTGCCCGTGCTTCGATCCAGTGACGGCATGCTCCGCTGCCTGACACAGATGTCCGAAATTGAAGAATCCTGCGAAGTGTCTTTATTGAATGTTGCATCTGCATTACCGAAGGAGGAAGGCGTTTGGGTGTGATGTGTTTGGAGGAGACATTACAGTTTTGCGCATACCTCAGAAGCCTTATGGATGACATCGTGGAAATTAGATAGTCTGGTTTGATCTTCCATCCTTCTTAATATGTATGTTTTACCTGGCGTATCCGTGACGATTTATATTGGTGTGTGTCATGTGGCCAGAGTATGTAGCAGTACTTTCATTATTTTACTCGTTTATCATACTACGTTGCTTTGTGATGAGTACATATGACATTTGCATGGGATTGGTAACACATCATACTTGTACCATTGATGGCTGTTGCCAGCTGGAGTTCCCTGAATGAAAATACATAGCGTGGAATATGAACGCTTCAAGCAGATGCTTAATCTATCCCGGTGACCGATGTGTTTTCGGTAATGATTGAGCAAGCTTCCCACTTCTCATAACTGTAGAAATCCATGCAGTTGCCTAGCCATATTGGTACCAAAAGATGCGCAATGGAAAACAGCCAGATCGAGAGTATTTGACGGCTTATCAACGTCACTTCTCCAAAATAACCCTCAGAAGTGACATATTCATCCGCCGCCTCCACACTAGCATGAGCACATGTCACGGACCACCTCAGCGAGACGGATCGACGCCAACTGACAAGGTTCGGCAAGTCACAAAAACCGCGAAATATGACGTCACTGAAAAACACAAAACCGCAACAGTCGAGAAATTCGAAAGGAGAGACAGCAACACTGCAACGGTCCGTATGGAAAAGATTGGAAGAGAAAGGTTTGTAAGGGAAAAGGCCCGTTAGGAAAGGTTCGTAGCCAGAGGGTCGTAAGCGTAACGTTCGTGTCGGATAAGATTCGTATCGGATAAGGTTCGTATCGGATAAGATTCGTTTCGACGTTGCGCTGAATGTGTGCTACAGGAAACCAGAGGCCGCAGGCTCACAAACGACGCTGTCGGGTTTGACTTGGTCCATCAGTGATATCCAAAGGCTAGGTTAGGGTATGCTTTACGACCTTTTCCGATACGAACCTTTTCCGATATGAATCTTTTACTGTACGAGCCTTATGCATACGAACCTTGACTACGTGAATTTCTAGAATTATGAGAAATGGGAGGCCTGCTCAACCAATATCGTGTTTTCAGTCAACCACTGAACGCGTGTGTCTGGAGGACTATGGACACGGCTGAAACGTATCGGGTCCTACATTCCCTCGCGTATCGATGCTTCTGCTACAGGCTAATGCTGCTTCTTGGCATTTAGGTTTATACCGCGTTGGATAAAGCCGTGTGCGAGTTCAACCGGATCTGCCGTCCTGGGGTCGCAAATGTATTTTGACATATATGTATATATATATATATATATATATGTGTGTGTGTGTGTGTGTGTGTGTGCGTATTTAGTTATTTATTTATGTGTATTTACTGCTACACAACTGTTATTTTTTCCGGGTTCTTTAACCTTTACTGCAAGGATTTCTTCGAACCGCAAATGGCGTTTCAATACAAGTCAAGACAGGCCTTCCATGAAACACCAATGCCCGTTCAATGAGACGGAACTCTCTGTAATAATACGTGCCGCCGTCTGCCCGATACGCAGTTTACACTCATCTGTCTTTACTCCAGCTTTCTGCAACGTGTACACGCGCCGCCGTCCACTCACCTCACGCGATCGGGAACTCAAGACTGACTAAACTCAACTGACCTCGCCGCCCCGGCCGTCCTCGCCTTACGTAAAAACACGGTGTCTAGAAAAGTTGAAAATCATGTAGACGATTCACGATCTCGCTTGACGAAGCCGACTGTCGATGTATAAGTAAAGGTACCTTGCTGCCGACGGACGTTTCACTTCATGCTGATTAGCCGACGTATCTGACGTCACCTGCTGCTGACTGATCGGCAGCATATGACGTCACGTGCAAGGCGCCGCCCACCGGCAGCGCTGCACACCAGACGCAAGGAGGCCACCGAGTGCTGCTGAGTGTAACACTGCCTCCCCTTAGCATTCAGTCCGTCCCGGCGAAATCTTACAACGCAATAACGCGGATTAGACAACAAAAGGAAACCGGAAATTCCAAACTGCCGAAAGAGCAATAATATAACGGCTCGCCGGGTTCTCTGTTGGCTCTGCATCTGCCGTTGGCTGGTCTTGTAAAGAGATGAGCCGGCGCTCTATGAGCAGAGCGCCGGCCACGGGTAACACTAACAGTGGCCAGGACCCCTCTTTGGGGCTCCCCGGCTGCAGCCATGTCGCCTAGTCTGCTTGACGGAGTGCCTGAATAGCTCGGTCTCGCAGACGGCTCCGAATAGCAAGAACCAGGGACAGAGCCAGGGGGGGGGCATGGAGGCCATGTCCCCCTGAGCCAAGCGGATATATGGCGATATATGGCGATATGGATTTTCACTTGATATATGGCGATTTCGCACGAATACGGAATGGTGGTCATATATATGTTGCAAAAGCAAACATTATATGTTTTGTATGAGTTAAATGTGAGGTAAATTACATAAATTGCCGCTTTTTCGTATAAATTTTGTCATATGCCACTGGCATATGACAAAATTTGACATTGCCCCCCCTCCCGAGGAAAATCCTCGCTACGTGCCTGGCAAGGACTCACTTCCGTGTGGAACACTGCAGTACCGAACAGTCCCTGGGAACCTAAGCAGTCATGATCTAGTCGTTTGGCAGGACTGACCACGTATCGTTTAATGTTTTGGGGTATTTTTGTCCCCGGTTCCTCCTTACGCTCCGTAGTCTACGCTTTGCTTGCGAGACGGATGCGCCATGAAGGGTTCTTTGACGGACGGTCATTACCGTTGTTGCTCTTAGGCTTTTTTTTGTCCGTCCACAGCAGTGCCGGAGCTTTGGCAACTTCCAACATCTGGTTCTCCGTGGTGACCGGACTCTCGTCTTTGCCGGAGCCCTCATGTCCCGAGGTGACTGGTTTCTTCCCGGAAGGCCTCCGGTAGGGCCCGCCCTATCTCCCCATCTCCCTACACACAAACATCAATACCCTTGACCCCACGACTCCATCTCACTTTTACATTTACATCACATACATTGCGTACATTACAATTTTTTACATTTATATGGGCCTCAAGATTCGAGACCCACCTCCCTTCCTTTACACAAACATCAAGCTCAGAGACCCCAACTCCCCTTACACAGACATCAAGATCCGAGATCGCACCTCCCTTCCTTTGCACAAACAAGATGCGAGGCCCCACCTCCTTTCCTACACACAGTCATCAAGATTCCAGGTCCCACCTCCCTTCCGATACACAAACATGAGGTCCTTTGAAGATGAGAAAATAGACGTATTTGCGCAATGTTTTACTTTTATTACCTTTTGGAGCACAGCATACCAAATCTAAAACACAATAGTCATGCTAGACATGTTGCAAAGTTTGATTCATCATTTGCCATTTTGGCACAGGCAGTGTATTGTAATTGCAATTGGTGGAATTGAATCATTCCGAAATGGTTCCATCATCTTGGCGAAATGAATTGAATTGGGGATCATTCCTCGCGGGCCGAAAAGGAATTGGGATGATTCCTTTTATTTCTGGATGGAACTGGAATTAAAGTGGTTTTAGCAGGGCTGAATTCATTTTCCAAGAGGCGCCTTTTGTTTTGTATCTGCACCTTGACGCGTTTGACGCATTACTGACAGATCCAGATACGCCGTACCGTCCGAAACGTTTCAACCACTGCTCTTGTTTAAGCGTGATTTCTTTGTTCACTCGCTCTCTCCTCTGGTGGTGTGCGGCTCTACCAACGTTGCTGTGCAACGGCCAGACGCTAGGGAGGGAGGCAGGCATCATTTTTTTGCGACGGCTGGCGACAGCTTTGGAAATTCGGTTTTTGTTCTTGGTGTCGGAGTATGTACTTTTGTTTTAAAGTATATCTTGCAAAGAGTAATACTTTAAGTTAGCGTTCTGGGTGCAAGTCAGTCAGCTATGATGCTATACTTACTAAAAGCAGGTATGACATAATATCTGCTTACTACAAGGAGACAGCCATTTGCTTGCAGAGTTAAATATTTGTCAACATGGTTAACAAGGACGGATCCAGCGGCTCCATTTGGGGATGGGGTGGAGGGGGCAAACCAGAGTTTCCTAGGTATAGATGATAGGTCAGCGCGAATCTTCGACCCGGGGAAATGCTGGCTGTGGGTTCGGAGCGACTTAAGCGACTGGATGCGGACGGTGGGTCAACGACCGGAGGGAGGGAGGGGAGCGGGTGAAAGACGCTGGGCGTGAGTGGGGTTCGGAATGTTCAGCGATTTGAAACTCTGGTTATGCAGTAATAGTCATGTCTTTTTTTGGGGGAGGGCAAATGGCTATTTGCTCCCTCCCCCTAATCGCGGTTGGGGGGAGGCCATGGCCGAGATGCTCCCTGGATCCGCCAGTTTGGTTATGATGTAGCTTTTTGGTGGGGGCACAAAACTAGACTTCTGGAGTATAAAATGTTTTTGGGGCACATATTTGGCGATAGCCTTAAAACCCTCCTCCCAAAGCAGCGTCGGGCGTGACGTCACAGGCCACCTGCGCGGTTCGCTCAACATGCAGGAAGCATTAAGTCACTGTTTTCGATATTAACCTGATTAAATACGAGAGAAGCCAAAAACTTGAAAAATGGCGTGGTCTAAAACTATTAGCTGCGTACGTCCCTAAGCCGTCCTTCCAAAGGCTCGATCGCCGTCCAGTTGTGTACGATGCTCGGAGAAGTAATAAGAACAATGCAATACCGGGTAAAAGGAGAAGTGCAACCCCAGAAAGGTTCATGACTTGTTTACCCATTTTCAAGGCCCCAGCGTCACCAGTCCTGCTCTCTTGCCAAGGCAAGGGTGGGTAGCTTGCCTCCTTGCCCCCTTCCCCTCTGCACCGTAACTTTTCCACCCATCCATCATTTCTAATAATTTAAGCCATGGACAGACTAGAAAAAAAAACAGGAGCCGTTAGCAGCGAGTCATCCCTACGCATGTTCATCATCTTACAAACACATGTACTTTATACTGGTTGTACAATGTGAATAATAAGGTTGTGGTATAGAGATTTCAGTATTTTTTAATATAATAGTTTTCTGCAGTCAGCTGTGAGTCGACTATGCCAACCTCCGGACAGACTGATGCGGTCCGAATGCACATTGTAATTATTCATCTGAAAATTCGCATGACGTAACATTAAAGCATGATAAATCAGTGACCGAACCGCCATGGTCCTCGGACCGCGCTATGTTGCCAGCGCCATTGACTGTTCGCTTTGATCCAGCGGCAAACAACGGAAAAGAGCCGGCATAAAGTCGTGGATGAGAAGTTTGTCTGCTGGTTATGTTGATGTGTGTGATCTGTTGGTCTGTGAAGCTTCATATGAAGCGAGTATACTGAGTTGCTTTGCGAACGAACGAATATTTGTGATGAATGAGGACGCACAGACCCATGGGCTCAGGCGTCCGTGTTTTGACTGAGGCCTGGTGTCCCATCAGGCGCCAGTCTCGAAATAATGCGAACTGATGAAATAGCCAAAGCTACTGTTTTTTACCTGGCTTCTTTTTCGACGCATCAGTCAGACTTGACCATTAGCGTCGTAGCCTAGTCGGAAGCCGACTAGTTTTGTGTGAGGTCGTGTGTCCCGTCAGGCGTCAGTCGGTCGTCTGTAGCCAAAGCTGCCAGGTCGGGGAGGTGCGAAGCGCAAGCGAGTCGGGCTGCTGCTGCCCACTTCATGCCCTGCGGGCATGGACCGCGGCACCCAAGGTCAGAAGGTCAGCCGGCCCGGTCTGCGTCGGTTATACGGTCGGCGCAGGACGGCCGAACGGGTCACTGTGAGCAGTGAGACGCGTGGGCTGGCTGTGTCAGGTCTGAATGTCCCAGTGGCAGTCGAAACTCGTCTGATGGAGGCGTCACTCTTCTGGCTGGTAAGTCAGCCTCGCGTACATGTGACTCACGGGCATGCTGCTTGGCATACACAACACGCGCTTGTGAATACATGCCCATCACTTTGATGTGTTAGGAACGGCGTCGTGAGCGTGGGATGTTTTGCAACGTTTTGCGTAAGCTCCGTCATGAATGCAGCCTAAACTGCTTTTATCTGTTTTCTTAGCGCCTGTCATTGCTGACCAGTGACAGGGCTGCGTTTTACCAATATTTTTTTGCGTCTGATTATTGTGATTATCAAAGTTTCTCATCAAAATGGTCAGACAATTCTTAAGAAAGCGGGTCATCGATGGAATCTCAACCTGTTCATTGTGTTCAGAAAATTAAAGCATGTTCCTTGACGAATAGCACTAGTTGTCATTCGAAGGCTGTTTGGAAAAACTGTAAATAAGGCAAGTCTCGCACGGCTACGATATCAAACTTGCAGCGCGGTATTTGATATGGATTTTGGCTTTTCAGACAAACTGATCATTGAATGCCACTTAAGTGCATGAAATGCGTGTTAGTGCAAGTGTATGCGTGCGGTGCCACGTTGCCTGTTCGGGGTAGACCCAAAACCGTGAATTTGTGACAGGTGGTGCTTGGTTTCATTTTTTTTGTCTGCAGTACCTTTAGTAAAAGCGCGTCAGTGGACCTGAGAATGAGAGCTGGAGTATGTAAGAGCCATGATTAACCCGCCCGCGACTGGGGGGGGGGGAGGGTGCTGACCGCCTGCGTGGCATCTGCGAACTTTTACCTGTCCGCTGGTACCTTTATCTAGAGTATATTAGTCGCAACTCTTGAGATCCAGGCCGTTCCTCGGTATCCTGCAGGTGGCTATGAGACAAGATATATAGGGCGTAAATGGTTTGCACACTATCCAAAACTAAAAATGAGCCCACTTTCGAGTTCTACTCGGACGTGCATGGCGCCGACCGACAGTCGGGCGCGGGTTAAGCTAGCTGTGGCCATGGATCAAGCACATCGTGGTGGCCAGGCGTACGATGCCGTGGTTGTGCCCGGTAAGGTAGCTAGTATTTTGGTAAGAAGTAGTCAAAATTAAAATAAAAAGGCTGGGCAGTGCGCAAGATAGGCAAGATGTCGGGCCATGTTGTGTTCTCTTGTTAAGCATAAATGTTTTATAACCGGACATAGAGACAGCACTTTTGTTCCTGATTGACGTCCATCGCCTGCGTAGGCTGGCAAACTCATGAAATAGGGGTATTTATAAGAGTCCCATGTTAAAATACCATTTTTTTAAATGTTGCATGCTCTAGTAATACTGAAATTCACGTTTTTGGGCGATGGACATAAACAAAATGTACTCACGTCAGCGATAACATCAAAAGCTAAAGCCCCCTTCAAAGTAAACAGACCATTGCTTCTGAACTGTATTGAATTATGTGTGTTACAAAGTGAAAATCATCATATGATGTTTTTATTCGAGGACGGCGGATATACGCAAGGTACGGGAACATTCGTAAATTTCGCAAAAATTGCTCTGAAAGCCTTCAGTAATGACGTCATGGCTCCGTAACATGATATGATCTGGGATCACTTGCTTCAAAAGATGTGCACTTAATTAATCGGCAGCTATGCCAGATTTCACGGCGCTGTCGCGCGACGTTTTACTGTATTTTACGTTTTACTGTCTGAAACACTGCTTGGAGGGCGGCATCCACGCCCCCTCCCCCCTCCCCTGCCCGGCGAGGGTTAAGTTATGAATGCTTCAGCTTTATGTTTGACAGAATGAAATGCTATGGAGACGCGATTTTCGTTGACTTTTCAGGGCTCGCCAGATCAGTGATATGTAGACCGGATCGAATTGTGGAACATCGATATTTTTATTATTTTAACGCAGCCCCCATATTTAATACGTTTATAAAGAATGGACGGTACTAGGCCTTGAAAATGGGCGGCACTAGACCCTGAAAATGGGCAGGGGAAGAACGATGTATAGCGTCGCCGTGTCAACTGAGCGCCCATGGCAATACCCCATCTCGCTCCCGACGTCACTTATCATTACGCATTTTCATTCCCTCTCTTGTGTTAACCCTGTTTCTTCTGCCATCGCCATTTGGTAGTTTAGAAGCGCTGGTTGTTCGTTTTGTTCCAAAAACTGTTGCTGCTTTGAGTTTGCTCAGATGAATGTTTCCTTTGATATGTATGGGGGATTGCTCTTAGCAGTGTGAAATTTGTCCAAGTTGTATTTCCGTTGACCAGCACCAATTCCTGATTATGATCCATGGTATTTCGTTCCAGAGGCGAGCTAGGTATAGTGAACAATTTGCAGTAATTAACTGCAACCCGTACAGTAGTGATGCTGATAATAATCATTCAACTAACCAAGCTGAAGTTTGCCCCGACTTTAACTCTATTCCCGGCAGGGGGTTGAATCCGCCCCCTTTGGGTTTTTCACTTGCCAGTTCTAGGGTTTTTAACGCAGCTTCACAAAACTTGGTGGCTGTTCCTAGCTATCCTTTCTGCGAACTGTGACAAAATTTTGTAATTCTTTTTTGCTCAGGGGTGGAGCCAGGTAACGTTTTTGGAGGCACCTCGCGCCATTTTGGGCCCTGTTTAAGGTAAGAGGAAAGTGTCTGCCAAAAACAGGCTTTTTAAGATAAAACTTAAAATTTTGCATGAATGTATAGGCAAATAATTGGGCAATATGCAAATATAATTTTGTACATCTGAGGTCACTTTGCAAGGTAAGGTCAAGGTCAAAAGTGGAAATTTGGTTTCATAGTAGTAATTTTGACACCATTCCTTGAAATGCCACACCCTGAATTCATATGACGTAGAAGGCTGTCCTCTACTTGCGTGCCAAGTTTCAGCTTGATGTGAAAGCTGTCCTCTACTTGCGTACCAAGTTTCAGCTTGATGTCAGGTCGGGTTACGGAGCTATGACCTAAATGTCAGTACGCGGACCCTATATCACAGCTGCCGTAAAATGGAATTTTAGAAATAGAGTGAATTAAAATGATTGAGAACGTTTTCAAATAATACGAAATGCACACAAGATCATTCCAAGTGATTAAATCACTTGGAATGATCTTGTAAATCTTGGAATGATCTTGGAATGATCTTGGAAGTCATTTCAGGTCAAAGGTCGCAGGATGGTCTGAAGAGCATGTAACCAAAACAGTTTCCTCTTTTTCTTGTCCCTGGCACCACCTTTGCTAGCATGGCACAAACACTGTAATACGACTTGTACTTTTCGGCATAACATGACTAGCAGAAGCTAAAGAAGTGTTTTTGACTTTTTTGTTAATTCGGTTTTTGAAAAACTAATTTTCCTATTTTTGAAACCCATGAAACCCTCTGAATTTTCCCAAAATTTTAAATGTTTGGACCTATGGCAAAAGTCCCATTCATAATATCTCGATTCATGCCAATGCCATCAAAATCAGTCCATAAACAACAGAGTTATAACAAATCCAAAAATATCCCCCAATTTCCGATTTCTTACCCCTCGAATATCCATCTTTTTCAGAATTTTGAAAACCTCTTTTTAATAGAATGTAGTGGACGTCATGGCAAACTGATTACCGCTTGCTGTGATGAAATGGGATGTGTAGTCTTCGAGATCTGAGGAAGGCGACATCGTCCCGAAATTTGGAGCCCAGCCTATCAGAAAAGGTCGTAGAAACATGTGTCAGCGAATTCAAACCTAGCGGCCTTGGGACGCGTTAAAAAGAACCGGACATTTTTCAATGTTTTGTGAATGGAACAATGTTCCTTTCTGATTGAGAAAATTAATTGCTGTAGCTGTAAACTCTATCGCGCCCAACATTCGATCGCAATCCTGCTAACGTCGTTTTTTCACAGCACTTTTGAGTAGGAATGTAGTAAGGGCTATTCTGACCCCAGCACCCCACTCCCACAAGCCTGTTCCCCCTGTGGACGTGAACTTTGCCTCCTCTTCGTGTCCATACCCCCTAACTAGTTTCGTCTGTAGCGGGCACCAGCTCCGCGTGGTGTTCCGATCATTTTCCACACGTCGCCTCAGGCGCATACGATCTTAGATTCATTTTACCCGACTGTCGATGGCCGACACGTCACAGCGTCACGTGACCAGACGCTTCCCGTCGGATTTCAAGCCAATGAGTACTGAAATTTTGCGATAGAAATAGTGTTCGACTGTTCAGGAGGCATCGGACATCGTCGATGCGGAATATAGTGTTAGGCAATGGTGGGCACAGCTAACCGAAAAGCCGGAAAGTTAACTTTGATAACGACTAATCCGCTGACTCAAAAGCTACCTTCGATAACGCTTAACTGTTTAACCGCCGAAAATTTAGCGGAAGGCAACGATAACCGTTAACCGCTTATTTTTACTGTATGAATTTAGATTTGGTTTGGTTCTGTCGGCATGCCGCCTAGCGCTGTCGAACGCAAGGCTTTGTATAGCGTTCTTTTGTTAAAAAAACTAGGCTTTTCTGGGACCTGAAGGCGCCATGTTTGCAAAGTGCATGAAATGGACTTTCTGGTGATGTAAAGAACTGCAGAATTGCACAGTGTGGCTTAGCTGCTGTTGCGTCGACCAGTCACATCTTGTGTTTACACGTAGTCAGTCTACGGTATGTCATACTGACTGTTGCAGACACGCTCACAACAGACAGGAACAGACAGATGTGATTGGCTCTTAAACTTTACTTTATTGGCAAAAAAATGTGAGCGGACTTAAAGTAAGCGGAACTAAATTCAGCGAAAGCTAATTGGTCCCCTAACGGTTTTCAGAATTAACAAAAAGCTAATCCGCTAACGAAAAAGTTAGCTTTGCTAATGAGCGGTCAGCGGATTAGCGGAACCGTGCCCATTACTGGTGCTGGGATAGTGGTGATGAAGTTAGTATAGTCGTCCTGACTCCGGAGAATATTGCTGATGTGACTGATGAGGGCCCTAGGAACGATGCAGAAGAAACAGTCTGGAATATGAAAACGATGTTGCTGGCAGAGTAAAAGTTCGTTCCCGTCACCAAGTGAACAATATAGAAGAGAGCGTAAATAAAGAGGAAGTCAGTATCGGTTCCACTCAGCACAGAGGAGCCTCTCGTAAATGGCAGAGGGAAGAAGACAGCAGGATGAAAGAAATGGTAGAAGGAACAATGCACATGGAAGGAATATCTGCTGCCTAAGGTACTTTGGCAACTTGCGAAACAAAAACAAAAATCCGTTCGAATTCTTCAGCCTAATAGTTTTGGGTGACATCCTTAGGCCGATGAAGACAAAGTCAGCGCACTATGTACGGGAATAACGGAATAAGACATTTCGGCCTGGAAAAGCGGTAATGCTGTAGGTAACCAAACATTATTGAACTCGCCTTCTTTCCCGTTCATAACAGCCATGTGAGTAACGATGCAAAGACTCGTATGCGTGTAAGAGTATTCATCTGTGAACATTAAGACTCTGAGAATTAAACATAACTGCGACATTTTCTGTCAGGACAGAAACGTCGATTTTTTACTTTTCGCTAGCTGGTGAGACGTTATCTAGCGCTGCTGTAACTAATCGCCTCCAGCTAGCTAGCCACTAGTCAGCAGCCTGTAGTCTTGTATTATAGGCATCCGTGTCGCATGCGCCATTGCAACCATATCTGTGATATCGCTGCTCAGCTGTGGGATGTTGATTGCTCTTTGAGAGATGGAATTGGTCTGTTGGTTGTGAAGAGTATTTACAATCAAATGGTTATAAGCTGCGGGTGCCGCTAGGCCTCAGGAATGATTGATTCATTAATAAGACCGTGATATTTTGACCATCATCCCGCTGAGAGCTGGCCAGCCGTGTGTGAAGGCCGTACTGCTGAGAGCTCTGTCCACGCCGTGTGTGCAGGGTGGCCGCGGCAGTTGTCCTGTCACCGGCACAGAACGCCTTTCCAGGTGATGTCGCTGGTGTCGGCGCATCGGACGAGCGCCGTCGCCCCGCCGCCCTGCGCTGGCCGCGGCTCAGTGCGGGGTCAGGCCGACCTCCAGACAGTCTGCGCTGTCGGCAATCGCACGTTCCAGCACGTGCCGGCCCACCTACTGGCCCGTCACCCACGCTTCGTGCCGCTGGCGGCAGTGGCCCCCATGCGGCGGCGTCTGCGTCGGCTGATCCGCCAGACCCGGTAAGCACGATCTCTCATGAAGCCATCGGCTGCCCCTTCACCCAGTTGGCCCGGCTCCGGCCACCAGTGCTGTACACAGTCCCTAGCCGCAGGAGCAAACAATTTATTCGAGATATTTTGGGATCGCGCCGACCCAGCAAGCCCTTGTACATCTTTTATGTACAAGGGCATGTACATTTTTCTGTACATCCACAACCGTCAGGAATCAGCCGTCGTTGCGGGCGCTATCACACCTGCTGTATACCATAACGAAGCAAGAAGCAAAAACAAAAACAACAAACTTATCAGTCGAAAAGCCGTTGATTTTACCATCCTACATTGATGATTGTCAAGTTGCTGAAAGTGGCAGTTTTTCTGTATGCCTCGCGTCGTTTCCGGTTAACCCATTTCCTGGGTGGCGGGACTTGAGAAGCCCGCTCCGGTTTTTCACTCGCCATTTCTAGGATTTGCAAAGCAGCTTGACGGACATTAGCAATTTTTCTTGCGTATTCTTTTGACGCAGTTGTAAAGTTTTCATAACTTTATTTTAAATTGACGTGGAGTCAGGTTAAGTTTTCGAGAGGTACCTGGGCCATTCTTAGAGCTGTTGAATGTAGAAGAAAATGGTTGCCAGAACAGAGTTTGATGATAGAGCTTAGAACTTTGTGTATAGGCATATAGCATACAACAGAATCAGAACTGGTCTTATGTGAACATGTTCGACGATCATTTTCAAAATGAAAAACTGAAACATATGCGACTCAGCACTTCGGTCAGGTCACGAAACTATGACATGTATGTCTGTGCGCGTACTGTATATCATGAGTTATAAACAAGATTAAGATCTTGTCTTGAGGTGGCTGTAGCGTAAAATGACTGGAATTGTGTTCAAACGCTATAGGATGAGTCCATTGTCATTTCATGTAACTTTGAAGTCAGAAGTTGATGTGATGAAAATGCGACCATGACAGGTTCCCTTTTTCATGCCCCTGACTCCACCCATGCCAACATTAAACTCGGTGTAATATAGTGTTTACTTGTTAAATGTAAAGTGATTAATACAGACTAAATAGAAATGCATTAAACGTATATATTAATTCAGCTTTCAAGGAAAGTATTCCTCGCATTTCCAAAACCCTGCAAACGTCATGATTTTGCAAAGAATTTTGAATATGTGGGCCAAGAGAAATATCTATCAATTATCTTTCGATTCATGCAAATTACGCCAAATTCGCGGCATAAAGATCGGGGTAGAAGCCAAACAGTACCTCCTTTCTGACCTTGTTGCCCCCTGTATCAGCCACGAACTACTTTCAAAGCTCAGTTTTACGGAAATGTAATTTACTCCATGCCAAACTGATTATCGTTTTTTTTTCCGCGATGAAGTCGGACGGGCAGTCCTCGGCAGTCCTCGAGGTCTCAAGCGGGGCCGATTAAACATCTGCCCCCATACAGGAATATGTCCATGGGTTATGGGTATGGGAATATGGTTAAAACCGATATAAAGTTCAAAGTTTATTTAGGATTCTGGACATATCGCTGGGGTTCACTCGGCATTGTTCGCCCAACGCGCTAAGGTTTCAAAGGAAATTGGTCCATTTGATTATCCGTATCGCGTATATCAGATATGATGGCTATACATTTGATAAAGCAGTTTAGGTCTTGTCGGTAGCTCAGTTGGTAGAGCGTCTGTACTGCTGCCCACCTTGGCAAGGTGGGTTCGAGTCGTCTCAGCGCTCGTTATTTCTCCCTCAGGTCACTTGGTACCTGACACCGGAGACACTGAGCGAGATCCCGCCTGACCGTGTTGTTCATGTCTAGACGTTAAACTCAGCGATCAGTCCGTACAACCTTAGTTAGCGCATACTCTGACCCGAAAGCATGCTAGAATGAAATAATTAACCAAATAATGGCTATAAATATATATATATATATATATATATATATATATATATATATATATGTATGTATGTATGTACCTGAATAAGAAAATATTAAATAATGGTTAGTACTCCGATCCCAAACCATTGGGATCAAATATAAAACAAAAATAAAATGGTAAAGGTTTGGCAAATCAAGGTGACGCAGGTCCGGATCGAGGGGGCTAGGCGTTTGAGTTCAAGATAGCACAGTTCAAGCAGTTACTGCAGTTTCCCATAGAAAATTGCTTACAAGGTATCAATGACGTCAGTCATGCATCTTTCGGACGAGGCGAGCGTAAACGTGTAAACGCGACTTTGTGACCTACTTTTTAGGAAGGGCATGATGGATATAATAGACAATAGGTGGTTTTTAATATAGAACTTAAAACTTGGTATGGATGTGTAGGCAAGTATGTCGCCAAGCATACAAAAATATTGAGTTGACCTAAGGTCTTTTCACATGATCAGGTAAATGTTAAAAGTAAAAACGTGGCTTGTGCAGCTTTTTGGCACTTATTTTCAAAATGGAAAAACGGAAGATATATTACTTAGGACAGTGTGTTACAGTATGTACTTCTGTTTCAGGGTTCAGGTCGATGTCAGGTCGGGTCTCGGTGCTGGTGCGGTATGCACGCGGCCTAAATGTCCGCGTGCATACCGTCCGATATCACGGCGCGGACGCCGTATGATCCAATAGTCGGGGCATCCCCAGGTCCCAGTCATACATACACTCATACGCTATATCGCGACGGTCATAAACAGGTAAATCATATCATATCATAAATCAAATCATAAACATACTAAAATATAATCAACTCAGATAATTGGAAGTGGGTATACCGCGATATATGAAGCATTCCAACTCCTTCCAGAAATATTTGAAAAAATCAGCTGGAAAACCATCACTCCCAGGTGTTTTGCTATTTTTCCTTTTAAACACTGCGAAAGTGCTCGGTAAGAAACTTAAGTATACCTTCCTGGTCGTTAATGTCTCGTCCGTCATCGCTAGATAAGGCAGGAATGAGCTTGTTCAGATAGTTTCTTTTTTCCAGGCCCGAAAAATATCCAGTCGACTTCTCCGAATATTCATACCATTTTGCTGTAGATGGTATCAATTTTTTGTAATGTAAGTGTATCTCAATGCTTCCAGATTCTTTTTCCTTTCTTCTATTCATCCAGCTAGGCATTCTGTGGGATTTAAATTCATGTGTTTCTCTAACCCAGCTGTCTCCTCGTGTATGTTACGTTCCAGTCGCCTATTTTTACTGCGTTTACGTATAGCATATGCTGCTGTTTCTGTTCCCATGATTAACAACGTCTCATAGAAAAACGAGTCACTGATAATTAGCTGTAACTCAAGGAGCATTTCGTTGCCCTGCAAGCAGCTGTCCAGGAAGTTTTTGTTGTACATGGGACTGCATATTGAGACACTGTGTCCTGATTTGTACGTTTCATCTTGTTCACATATGCACTGTCTTCTAGCAGTGATACATTAAATCTGAATAGACCTCTTCCCCTTAGAGTTTCTGTCAGTCTCACATCCAGTGTTATCATTAAATGATCTGTCCGATAAGCAGCACATATGCCTACCTTAACTATGGACCCTTCCAAAGTTTCGGAAACTGGAGGGGTCTGATCTAGTTTGTTTAATAACAGGCCTCTTCACCCGCCATGTGTATCGTTTTGTCGTTCCGTTCCTCTCTCGAAAAATGTCAGTCAGTCGCCAGTCGTTCATCATCCTGATTACTTTACGATAAGCGTTGATATGATTTTGTCTGATGTAGTTATAAGAGGCTAACTCTGCGCTGAGAACTGAATTCCAGTCTCCGCGTAGAATGATTGGATTATCATCGTGTAAATTATCTAGGAAATGACAAATTGCCTCAAAGAACTTTGGTGAATCCTTATTTGAAGCAAAGATGCTAGCATTAACCATTCTGAATTCACCGTTTGTGATCGTTATAGTGATCATGGGGTTTCTATCATAAGTTATCGGAGTGTCGCTGAATTTTGCTTCATTGTGTCCCGTTAGGATCGCTGTCCGTCTAGAGTTACCACTAAATGGAGCCACTAGGATGTCCCTGCCCCAACTGTTTCCGAAAGCATGTTCCTTACCATTTCCGCAATGAAGGTCCTGAAACAAGGCTATGTTATAATCATTTTGTGGTAGCAAATTAAATACATTCTGTCCGTTTTTTCCAGTCTGCAAGGCCTCTACAGTTCATTGAGCATATTTTCAGCACTTCCATATTGGGCTTGCTCGTCATCTGAGCGAGTTTCGGCCGTGGCTGGCACGGACGAGTCTCAGCGGAGCGGTTCTTCGGACCGCAGCAGATCATCACCTCAGCCTCGGGGTCGTGATTTGAGGGGTTGAGGAGGCCCAGCGAGTGGGTGACATTCGAAGGTTCTGGGCTATTTATAGGCAGGGGCTTTGTGATAAACGTTATCTGTTGTTCAGTTCTGAAACAACTTTCTGGTCATGACAACATGCCCGAGTTGTCGCACATCATATCTTGGATTTCCGTGATCTCCATCGGTCGTGTATTGATGGAGAAGCTTCAAATTCATTTTTGCGCTTAATTTTTATTGGTGGAATTGGTATGGTTCCAGTTTGTCGGTGGTCCTCTTTGTGTGCATGTTTTGGATGGCCTTCGCACATTTGTTTGTATTCCAAGTTCGTTTTCTGCGTTGTGAATTTTCCGATTTTATGCCTTGAAACGTCCGAATTGTTTTGCATTTTGGCACGGTTCTGATTCAAAAGATTGCGATCTTTCGTTTGATGCCCAGTTGAAGATTCTAAGACCAGCGTTGCCGATGATGTGATTTTTAAGCCGATGTCAGTTTTTCGACGTCGTGTTATGCGTTTTATGTGGCCTGTGACGTCATCAGTCAAGTGACCAGGGCTAACAGTATTTTCTGAATCGCAAGACTCAGTGCTATCGATTGGTGGTAGACCGGTTCAGATCGGATGCTTACACCCGGGCGGTCGCTCGCGGGTGCAAAGACACGCCAGGCGGTGCCGGGTTACGGAGAAGGCCCTTGATGTTTCCGGAAAACCCCTAAATTTTTAAGAAAAAATTGTTGAGCAACGCTAGGGCATTGTTAAGAGTTACTCTGAAAATACGATGATCGAGGGCTCACTCAGAGTTGAGGGCCCACAAAAATTACAATGAGCCCTTCAGATAAATTCAAGACGAGTCCTCCCCGTGGTCGTAGGGGCCCTCCTTGAATTCGTCTTGAGGGCTTATTGGAATTTCTCGTGGAATCCTTATGATTTTTGAGAGGGATTTTGGCTTGTTTAGAGGGCCCCTAAACATTTTTTTCGTCCGGCTTAAATCTCCATTTCCGAATGTAAGCCCCCGGAAAGTACTAGATTCCCCCTCGAAGGTTTATCGGGTCCACAAGCATTTCAGTGGCATTTACTCGTCCAGTCCACCTTTTCCAGAATACACGAGGTGCCTCTGGAAATATCAACGGCATTTCGAATGGATCTATGGAGGGTCCCTCGAACGCCACGGAGGTCCTTTCCTTTTTTAAGGATCCATCGGATTTTAGTGGACTCTCAGGTGTTTTGAAATGCCCATTAATGTTTTCAGAGGCGCATCAGACATTTCCTCATCCGGTTCAAAATCCCTATCCCGAACGTTTTTCAGAGACCGTTCGAAATACCAAAAGGCCTCTGAAATGTTTGACCTCCGCACAAAAACGCCAATGAGCCCTTGAGAGGAACTCAGTGAGGACTCCTCAGATCTTGCAGGGTCGTTCCTTGTATTCATCTGAAGGGCTCTGGGATTTTATTCTGTGGGGCCCTCGGTCTTTTCAGGGGTCGTTGATATTTTCAGAGGGACCTCAAGCCTTTCCTCGTCCGGTGTATACTTCCGTTGACGCCTGAGGTGCCATCTGAAAATATCAAGACTCCTCTACACGATTTCAAGGGTTTCGTTTCAAGGATTCTGAAGAAATCTGTTCCAAAGGGATCCTTCGGGCCTTAAGGAGGGAGGGCCCTTCCTTAAACTAGTTTGAAGGGCCTTTTTGAGTTTTGTGTAAACGCTCTCAACCATTTCGACAGGCCCCTTGATATTTTCAGAGGTCCTCTCAAACAGCTTCTTCCGGTTCGAAGCTCCTTTTCTGAATGTTCGGAACCTCTCAAAAATTTGATAATATCATAGAAAAGTCAATGAATCTTCGAGACGAATTCAAGAACGAACCTTCAGACCTAGGAGAGGATCATTCCTTAAGTTCATCCAGAGCCCAGGGTAGCTTTTTGACTCCTCGAGCTTTTGAGAGAATCCTTGGTATTTTCAGAGGACATCAGACATTACTCATGGACCCTCAACCATTTCCTCGTTGATTCAAAAACCTTCTTCTGATTGAAGGGTTTCCTAAGAACGTTTCAGGAGAGTCCCTAAGGCCGGAGGAGAGCCCAATGGATTCCTCTCGAGGATCTCTCTGAATTCGTCCAGAGGACCTATTGTAGTGTGCTGTGGAATCCTGAAGCTTTTGAGGTTGCCCACACTATTTTTAGGGAGCCCTCGAACTTTCAGGGGAGGATTTCCTTGACAAGACGAGGAAATCGTTGTGTAGCTTGCATTTACATACTGACTAGTGTCGCCGTCTGAAAAAGTTGCGAAATGCTTCATTAGATTGAAATGTCATTCCAGCCATGGGCTCCACTTCAACAATGATGGTGTTGAAATCATAATTGGGGGGATGGAATCAACATTGAGGGGCGTACGCCCCCCCCCCCCCAGAAGAATACAGAATGAAGGCCTTGCCCATGGCTAGAGCGTTGTGGCTACTTCGTAAGATCCTGCTTTCTTTCGCATAAGAACCAAGCTTTCTATTGAGAAAGCTGGCCTGGATTATCGATATTCATTGTTCTGGCCATTCAACCATCTTCAATGCCCTAGTGACGGTAGAGCTCACATGTTTTGTAGATCTAAATGGTCGACAGCCTACCAGACACCAGCCTCCCTAAATTTCCATTTAACTGATTTGGTGACGCCCAGTTACGCCACTACGATGCCCGGCACTGGCATCTGGCAGGCATTCCAGCGCAGATACCTTTCCTGCCAGAAGCTGCCTTTGCTCTTCTTCAGGTCAGTGGACATTGAGGACCTTTAGGACATGCCAGGGGCCCAGCCCAGGGGATTCCCTTCCCATGCCAAGAATTTCTAGAGTTGGGATAAGACCCCTAGGGACCTTGGCCTACGTTACGTCACTGGGGGCTCCCTTCCCGACACACCGACACCATTCATGGCAGGAGGGCCTTTGCTTGCTGGCGACTCCTTTGCAGCAGAGCATCTTTTCCGGTCCTCGCATATGCCTTTTGGTAGGCCATAGGTACATGCCGGGTAGCCCACTACCTTTCCCGATCAGAAGGCACCCCACTACTGCCAGAGGGGTCTTTGCCTGGGTTTTGGGGGTCCTTTGCGGAGGAGTGGGTTTGGCTTTCCCGACCGGAGGGTCCCTTTAGGTAAATTTCCGGGGACCCCTTCGTGGGCCCCTCCGACATACCGACAGCGTCCCATGGCAGGAGCACCTTTCGTGGCTGGCGGCTCCTTTGCAGAGGAGCATCCTTTCCGTTACTCGCGTTTGGTTGGTATATGTCGGGGGCCTTACTTTTCCGGTGAGGGAAGGTGGGGCCCCGCGGGGGCACCCCACTTCCCCACTACCTTTCCCGGTGAGGGGCACCCCGTGTTCTCCCAGAGGGGTCTTTGTCTGGGGTCTGGGGCCCATTACGGGGGAATGGGTTTGCTTTTCCTGGCCAGCTGGCCCCTTCGTGGGTCAAAAAATTCCGGGGGCCCCAGGCCCCCTAGGATCCACTGACTATGCTACCGCTCTGGGTCCGTGCCTGCTTGTACGACTTAAGGAAATATTGCACTTGAGGTGACCATTCATAAATTTTGACTCCAGATAAAGTGCTTTTGATATTTGGACTATTGTGAACATCGGTAAAAGCTTATTACAGTGTAAAATACTCAATGTAAAACGCAACATTACGCAGTATTGAATCTTAAATGTTGTGACAGTGTTGTGTTTGCATTAAAAAAAACATCCACGCACGTGGTAAAAGACAGGCACTGATTGTTGCGTGTTACATGTTACTTTATTGTAACGACATATGTCGCTTATACATCGTTGTATTGACAGCCAGGAAGCAACCACCAGAGTTGCATTTGCAATGGCTGCACGATGGCAACGTTGTAACTGCAAAGATTGTAATCGCCTGGCAATCATCGTCACAGTGTTGTGTGTTACCAGGACGGACACGGGGGGAGGTGAAGACGCTGTCGCGGCACTTCCCCACCGTCGGATGCCACCATTCACTGTCTTCCTTCTGGGGCGGGCAAAATGCATGTTGGAAAGGAACGGAATGAACTAATTTTTCGATGCTACCAGAAAGGTTATGAATTTTCTTGCGCAAACAGTACGTACAACCCACAGCAATTTCTTGGAGCATTACATGATTGTTTTTTAGCTTGACTGTTGGTGTTTTTGGAGATTTCAGCTTAGCGAGTATAGTGGTGGCATTTGCTTGACGTTCTGGTTCACCGGTGTGGAGATATCGGCCTTTGCAATGCTGTGCAAAGTTCCGTATTGTCATTCAGTGACAACAGATGGTCACTAGCGTGCTCGTAGTTCCCCGAGTTTCACAACAGAATGTTGCATTGTTGCATGTGCGCGATATTGCTCAAGGTTTTTTGTGCCTAAGGCTCTCTGAGATTGTTTTCATCTCCGTTCCAAATGTGCCACGAAACATGCATTGGATGGCACAATATGACGGAGGTCAGATTTGATTGAACCTTTGACCTTCGCTTGTCTTGACCTTGGTTCATGTGGCACTCTGAATATGAGATTAAACTGCCAGGAGCATATCGACACGCAAACTTTAGTGCTGGCCCCCTTTTCATTGTGATTAGGTGACTCGAGAAAAAATAGTTACTTTCGCGTTTGACCTGGGCTGTGACGTCATCACTGATCAAAAAGTAAAAACAAATGTGCATATCACAAGACTGTAAGATTCAGCGCTACCGACTGCCATTAGAATCAGCCAAATCGGACGACTGGTTCTCGAGATAGACGGGTGGTTTTGTAATGCCCCCTCCCGTCAGTGGAAGGTGGTGGAATTCCCCAGTCATTGCGGTAGTGAGTAAAAGTAATTCAACTAAAAGTTACAGAGTTGCAAAAAAGGTAATTTAAAAGCAATTGTAGAGCAAAAATAACTCAATACAGTAGATGTTGGAAACGCATTGCATTGGGATAGCCCGCAACGCATGTTGCATCCTGTTGCACTGAAAATATACATGGTATGGAAACGATCAGCATTCCGCGCCATGTCGAATTCATGCAGGGAATTTGTCCTCTGTATTTTCAGATCATTGCAAAACTTGAAGACAGTGCCGTATAGTTCAAGAATAGTCAAATCCTGTTCCATAAATCGTGGCTTGAAATCATTGAATAGATCATTTTTTGTACGTGTTCCGTATTAGTGTTAGTGAATGTAAATCTTTCGTTTATCCCTCGTTCGGCGAGAGGCATTTTCGCGTTTCGCGGGGCGATCTCAAGAACAAAAAGTGAGGCAAGCACGGAGAACTGCGCAGAATAACCCCCTTCCTGCCGATCAGTATGAGGCCGAATAACATGGTATACGTGGCCTTTGACAGGTAATCGTAGATCGAATGGTGAGAATGAATAAGGTTGTGCATTGCATTGCATTTTTACATTTTTCGAAACCTTTTTCTTATGGATCTTTTCTATCGAGATATGACCTCCAGCCTTAACTTTCACGGAGCTGAAGTGTCCATAGAGCCCCCCCCCCTCCGTTTTTCTCTAAGTACGGGGATACTATTCGGGCTAAAGGTGCGAAACTTTGGACACCTGTTACTTAATCAATGTGACGTGCTGAACCGAAGAAGTCCTTGGCAGATTGAAAACTGTCGTAATTATGCACGAAAACGTCCCGTGATATCCAGGGTGTCGGTGATGTCGGTCAGGCCAGGGCAGCCGAAGCGGACCCGCCCGCCGGCCGGTGCACAGCCATCTTTTCTCAATTTTGGAAACTACAGACTTGGTTAGAGCAGCATATAAAAGTATGCTATTCGGTTACTAATGAAGCGAGGAACCGAATGGTGTGCACTTTGTAACGTTTCCTGTTGTACGCTCATCAGTAACGATCATATAATACCAAGCCTCAAATATGTACATCGTTGCTGTTAAAGCCTGTCAGTTTTTACATGGAAACGTAAATACATGCAGACATAAACCTGAACTAGCATGGTATCAACATAATCTCGTTCCTAGTAATCATTGTTTCACTGCGCATCTAATGGTGCTAGAATCAAGGCCACTTAGATAAAATTGTATTTTGTGTAAACTGATATGCCTCGAAACTCGCCGGATCCTCTCGGTGGCGCACACCGGCCGGCGCAGTCTTTTTTCTTTATTCTGGATACTGCGAAGTTTTGTTTAAAAATAATGCATTATATACCATGTTGTTGGTAATGAAATGAAGGACCAAATGTTGTATAGATTGTAACGTTTCCTGTGACAAGTTCATCATTATGAGGCATGCAGTACCAAGGATATTGTGAGCCCAAAGCCACAAATGTAGACCATTCGGATGAAATTTATATTTGAATTAAAAAATAAAAACAAAAAGGCAAGATGTGTACATTGATGCCAGTAAAATATGCCAGTCCTTCACATCTGTACGCCTGAACGTGGGAAGCATTCATTATCATTTCTTGCATGAAAAATTACTGTTTTGTGGCGCCTGTAAGGATGCCGAAAGAAAGCGATTGAAACAAAAAATGCATATTGTGTAAATTGATTTGGGCGTTGCTGACGGCACCCGAAAACGGCAGCGGACGTCGCGGCGTCCGGCCTTATTTCGTACACGGGAAATGTAAACCACAGTACCACAAATTATTTTTCATTTATCTCATTAAGGTTTTCATGATGACCAGTTAAGAAAGCGGTATTGATCTCAGAATTCTTCGCGATGCCTTGAAATTCCGTACAATGGTTGACATTGCCACCATCTGACTACTGCGTGCGAATTACGAATGGTGCCTGCTCATGAAATTGAACTTCACGAACATTAATATATCAGTTCATGCAAAACACAATTTTTTCTCAATGAGGAAATAAAGCTAGATGGCGCTGGGCGTCACTCAAACATTTTACGCAAAAATCAGGCTTACAGACCAAACATTGGCAGACACACGCAGTGACTGGGGTCTGGAGAAAATATTCAGTTTCATTTATTGCGTTGCAAATTTTAGAAGTACGCAGTGCACGATTTCTGTAGTCCTACCCAACATTTTCCTTGCATTGGCGGGAAACGTACGTATATCAAGGGGTGAAATTAAAACTTGAATATGACAAAACTTAATATAAGTACAGTAATCTCGTTTTATAGTTGTAGTATCTGGAGGCTTCGGCACGCATAGCTTTCTCGTCAGTGGAGTTTTGGTTGAACGCACCATCGTTTTTATGTTCGTATCATGAGACGCACAATCGAAGTGATTTCTCAAGCAGGAGATTATAAAACTGCTTCTCTAGCTTAGGCGGAGTGATATGGAAAACTGCTTTATTTTGCCGGAAACGATGAGAACTTTACCGTTCATGTTGCATGCTCTTTATCGGTGGATCTGTGTCAGGAAACGTTCCAGGCTATATACCTTTCGATTCTTCATTGCATTAGCAACATATGGTGTTTAATTTGTTCTAACTATGAAAACGGACATACCAAGAGGATGTATATATATATATATATACATATATATATGTATATATATATATATATATATATATATATATATATATATATGTCACAGCGTTTCAGCCATAGGCCATTTTAAGAAGGCCTGCGGTTAAAACTGAAGTTGAAGAAGAAGATGAAGATGAAGAAGAAGATGGTCTATGGCTGAAACGTTGAGTCCTCGCTAATGTGTACGATATGTATGTTTTGTGTGTACACCATGGCTGGCGATTCCAAGGGGATGGGGGTTCGGACCCCCCAATATTCAGGAATTTTAACATTATGCCTGTGGGAATGACTGGAAAGAAACGGTCTGAAATTCTGTGTGGGTCCCAATAATTTTTGGAAGTGCCCAGCCATGGTGTAAACCCAAGTTTCTCCCGGTATCAAGAAGACTGTCTATTCCCATACCCAGGCCCAAAGCCCGGGGGCCCGTAGACCAATTTTTAAATATGAATTTAGTATGTTTATAATAAGCCTTGTAGTTTCTGAATGAAGAAAAGATGGCCGTGCGTCAGCCGGGCGGCGCTTCGCGCGGCTGCGCCAAGCGTGCCTACAACAAAGCACATTTTCGGGCACAATTACGTCAATTTGTGAAATGTCTAGAACTTACGTACTCAAGTTTTTAAAGTCATATTTGAGACCAAAAGTCACAGGTTATAGTTACGGAAGATGTATTGGGCTTTCAAATGCGATTTTGTAGGAGAAGATGTTAATGGGAATAGTTCACCTTGGTGGGAACCCAGCAAACAACTTCAGATGACGAAACAGAGCACGCAGATAACGATTCTGTTATTGTGTCTGTCAAAAGCCGAGAAATGTAAAAAAATTATGAAGAAAGCATTCGTCGCCATGACGTCATATTAAGAATGACGTCATACACGCAATGATATGAGGTAGTGCCTCCAGATGTGACGATGAGCCAAAAATAGGCAAACGATGCGCTGTAATGACAATGCGTGCAGCATCTCATTGACAACTGCATCTGCACAGCTCTTATATGTACAGCGCATTGACATATGCACGAAAAGAGACCTACTTGGCACCACAGCAACATTTCCTTCACACCGCTCTGGTCTGAAGTCGCCATTATTGGCACGAGTGGCGATCGCTAGCAACCGCAACGAGTTGTTCGTTTTCTGTCTTCCTTTTTCGACGCGTCACTCAGGCTTGACCATTAGCGTCGTAGCCGGAAGCCGACTAGTCTTGTGTCAAGTCGCGTGTCACCAGGCGTCAGTCGGTCGCTTGCGAACGCACCAAATTCAGTCGCGACGGCGTTAACGCTCTTGGCCGGAGTTACCCAAGGCCGGCCGACGTATCAGCAAAACTTGGCCATCAGTACTGTGACGTCACCGTGCATCTGGCATTCCCCAGATCTGGCGTTCCGCTTCAAAATCGTGCACGTAATCTCTTCTGGCATCGTAAAGGAAGGGTTTTGGAGCAAACGAACTTTGGATCATATCATTTCTACGTCCAGGCTTCAATCCTGCTATTTCAGTTCAAAACCCCACACAAAGGTGAACAGTTCTGTTTAACCCGGTTCCGTGCTCCTGCCCGCCACCTACGATTCCGTGCTGGGAGGGCAGATTCTGCCCCCCCCCCCAACCCACTGCGATCTCCGGTTTCTTGGCAAAAATGGCGTTTGATAGCCTGTAGCAAAATCTACATTTCCGAAAAAAAAAAAGAAAAAAATCGCGGGAATCTCGACAAGAGACGGGGTCCAACAGGGGTATCAATTTTGGTTTATTCGAGCTTCCTGGCTGCATCTGATCGCCGATTTTGTTCTAATTCATGTTATACTACCGAGTATTAATAGGTCTATCACATAGGAAGAATTCCGTTTCCAAAAGTCATAGACGTAACCAGGGCGTTTAGAAATGGGTACATGTTTTTGGGAAATGTTAATGCATTTAGCAACATATGCTGACTCTAGCGGGCTTATTTGCGTTCGGAAAATATTCCCATACGTGTCACGTGCTGCACGATATACATATGGCAAGTGCCGATAGGAGGATTCAGTTAGCAGAAAAGATGGAGTAACTCTCCACATAGTAAATTGAGTCGCATTTGCTCAGGAATAAGAAGAAATAAAAAAAAACACTTTTTGCACCGCTCCGCAACCGCCTCGAATGCATATTTTAATTGGCGTACATGGCATTTGATCGTAATATATTTGGAAATAACAAAACTAATCCCACACATCCAGATGTCTGTTAGGCCCGCTGATGTGTACCCTAAAATCGATGCATGGAGATGCCCCTGGCATCATATATAGGTGTACACGCTGGCTTTGTTTTATCCCTAAAACAAGTCATACATTCATAGGAATAAGAAAATACAAGTGCTTTTTTGCAAGCCCCTGGATCCGACGTTGATCAGTAGTGTTTTGAATGCTTGGAAGTGTGCAGATTAAAAACATTTAGATCATCTGAATTGTCCGCGACTCTATAAAAGACATCAAAATAGCGTATGACCACGTCTAAGTGCTCGATCTCCAAAGGGCGCGATGTTTCTCAGACATGCCTGCCGGAAAGGTGCCCGGAACCGCCTCTGGAGGAGGTAAATTTTTGATATTTTGTCAAATGTAAAAAACATGTTTAGGAAAAACTCTAAGTTTCTTAAACCAGCTCCCAAAAGTTCCAGGAATGGCGAGCGAAAAATCGGAGGGAGTAGACTCTGCCCTTCCCCCAGCAAGGAATAGGGTTAACGTTATGAGTTTTCGGGCCCGATACTGGACCCGTCGTCAGACGTTTACTGCTGGCTAGCGCAGAACAGTACAGTTGTGAAAATAAAAATGTCATGGAGCGTGCGGTCACAGATGCAGACCTCAGTAAAGAAAGAGCCGAGAACAAACACATGTTAACAGAGGTTGTTACTTGAGAACCGCAGCTCTGAGTTTTGGGGGTAATCTGATATCGATACGGCCTCTCCAGAAGAGGATCCGTTTTAAGCCTTTGTCTCAGTTAACAGTAGGCTTCAATTGGAATATAGCTCAGGCCTCTGTCAACTTACGCTCAATGAAAGCGCTGTCCCGGCCTAGAGGCCGGAACAGCGCTTTCAGAGAGCGTAAGCTGACAGAGGCCTGAGCTATATTCTAGTTGAGGCCCACTGTAAACCGGATGCCTAAGCTAAGGTACGCCTAAGCAGTTTAGGTCCACTGTATACCGAGACAAAGGCTTAGCACGGAGCCCCTTCTAGAGAGGCTGCGTCGATATCAGATTGCCCTCAAAACTCAGAACTGTAGTTCTCAGGCAATAACCTGTTTGTTAACAGGTGTTTACTCTCGGCTATTTCTTTACTGAGCTCCTGTTTCTGTGACCGCACGCTCAGTGGCATTTTTTCTTTTCATAACTGTGCCATGGTCCGAAAGCCCATAAATTTAACGTCTTCCTCTAAATAATAACACCGGAAAGCACAACGAGCATTCCATGCTTTGAACATTTTGATAGCGTACGATGTTAGACTGATCGGGGAACACCTACCCAGAGTTTGGCACGCCTAGCCCATGGCGTTTGTCCAAAGCCAGCGAAAAAGTCAATAGAGCTCGAATCGGGGTCCACGGATGATAACTGTTTCAGTCTGTCGACCATCATACACTCGTCTGGTACGTTGGTGACCGTCGACCAGACACTGGGAGACACATCAGGTGAAAGTTCTTCACCTGTTGACAGAACTCTTACACATTACAAGAACAGAGTAACGTGTTTGTAGTGCCAAACATTGTGCGAAATTTCGAACTCTTCCTCTCTTGTCTTTCCATCATTTACAGATATCTAGATGGGGTTTGCAAGCGCCTAGGGCTTAGGTTTCTGTCGGCCTTCCACATGAGGCTTCAAAAAGAAAAGGTTGGTGCTGAGTTAACTGCGCTGGTTGATGCGAGAGACGTCTGCCTGCCTGAGGACTCTGGCCCCGGCCAGCTTTGACGGGCCGGTTTTCTTTGTTCCGTGCGACAGGTCTGTTCGGCCCGAGCCGTGCGCTGCGGGGAGCTGTCCGGAGCCGGAGCCGGAGCCAGAGCGAGCCTGCTGCCAGCCGGACAGCCGGGTCCTGCTGCCTCTCTCGGCCACCTCGAGCGTCACCAGTCAGTGCTGCCGCGCATCTCAGGCTGCCTCCGGTTCTGCCCTCCGTACTGTCATCTCGGGCGAACCCCGGTCCTTCCCCTCCGCACTGTCATTTCGGGCGAACCCCGGTCCTGCCCCTCCGTACTGTCATCTCAGGCTGCCTCCGGTCCTGCCCCTCCGTACTGTCATTTCGGGCGGCCCCCGGTCCTGCCCTCCGCACTGTCATCTCGAGCGGCCTCCGGTCCTGCCCCTCCGTCCTGTCATCTCGGGCGAACCCCGGTCCTGCCCCTCCGTACTGTCATTTCGGGCGAACCCCGGCCCTGCCCCTCCGTACTGTCATTTCGGGCGAACCCCGGTCCTGCCCCTCCGTACTGTCATCTCGGGCGGCCTCCGGTCCTGCCCTCCGCACTGTCATTTCGGGCGAACCCCGGTCCTGCCCCTCCGTACTGTCATCTCAGGCTGCCTCCGGTCCTGCCCCTCCGTACTGTCATTTCGGGCGAACCCCGGTCCTGCCCCTCCGTACTGTCATCTCGGGCGGCCTGAAGTCCTACACTCTGCATCCCCAGCAAGCCAGCCACCGTCAACTTTTACACGGAAATAATCAAGTGGGCTGATCAGTAGACCTGGAATGAATAATACCTTTGAATGGAGCGGGATGGGAACTACATTGTTGGTGCCCAGGTCTCCGAAACTATTAGCTGCAGTTAAATGTTGCGGAGCGTGCGGTCATGGTGTCTGAGTCAGATGTACTGGATACTGCATCTGCAGAGAGCGCGCATACTTTCAGATTGATTTTCAAATGTATGTCTGGTTTTCTGTACGACGCCATCTTCATATCGACGCCGGGTAAGGATAAATTGACGTAAGGGTTATTTTATTCTTCTGGACACAGTAGTCGGATGTAGGAAATCTTACTAACTTCAGGCACCGAGGAAGATTTGAAACTTTGGTCGTAAAAAACTCCGACCACCCTAAAGCCAGGCACCTAGGGATTTTCACCACCTCGATTTTCAAATTTTCTTTCCGCTCCACGGTCCGTCCCAAGTTCAGATATGTCAGTGGCCTGACATGACCTGATCTTGAAATTCTGTCACAAGAGATAAAAATTATTTTGTGACAGCAAACGAAAATTTCACGCTTCTAGCTCTCTCCGCTTTTGCCCAACATGAAGAAAGCCTAAGAGGGATCTTGAGGACTCCGCCCCGGGGTGAGCAAAGGTTAATCCGGCACCCCTTTGGTTTTTCTTCAATAACTTCTAAACTACAACTTTTAAACTATAAACTAAACTGTAAACTAGACGAACTTGTAAACAATAACTTCTAAACAAAAGGGCCGATCCAGCCAAATTTTCAGTACCTGTTCATCAATCAATTTTACGTATCTTACACCATCATTTCCATGTCAGGTCAAGTCATGGAGATATGACGTCATACGTGAACCCTTGTACACAGGTTTTCGTCTCTTCGGACGGTGGCGCGAACATGGATCGTTTTTTCATGATATTCGCAGATATAATGCATGGGTTATTTGGATTTACATATGACACGGTCCTCAACAGGATATACAGCCATGAAACGTCAACGATAGAGGTCATGCTAGGTCACATGCATGATGACTATTGCACGGACTCGCATGGTCGGTGACAGAAGTGGTTGCCGCTGACCTTCCCTATCGCTCAAGCTAGGCAAGCAAATCTATATGCGCCTACTAGTAAGGTTCATCAAATGCAATGAGAGCTGACGTAAGGTCACGTCAGAGGTAGATGTCAGAACGAAATCAAATACAACATTGACTGTGGAAGATCGTTCAGGTGTTATGAGCTTGCAGCAAGGAGGAATTATTGTTCCTAGTCAGAAAAGGAAAAATGACTATCTCTCTTGACCTGGATTAACCTTGACCCGATAAACAGCAGAGAGCGCTGATTTCATTGTCATGAGACATCATTTCATTTCTATACTTGACGCATCCAAGAATCCCCGCGAGTAATTATGGCTCTGTCAGGAAGAGTACTGCAACATTATCTGACCTGACCTAGACTGACCACGATTGGATGAAAAACAGGTAATGCAAACTGATCATCTGAAGGTTTCACTTCAGTCCTTTTTGTCACGTGGACCAAAATGGCTGCTAGTAAGTATCGATCTTTGGCATGTAAATTAAGAGCAATAATCCACCTGACGTAGGTTGACCTTAACCCTACATTTTTTGACCTTTTTTTCATGCTTCTGATGCAGGGAATTGTGGCCTGTCTTTTGATACCCATTTCAAGGCTGCGAGGTCAGCAATGTCGATATGATGTATATGGCGATGCCAGTTTTTCCGACGCACGTTATGCATTTTGTGTGGCTTGTAACATGATTAGTCACGTGACCAGGGGTAGCATAGTATTTTCTAAATTGCAAGACTCCGGGTTATCGATTGGTGGTAGACCAGTTCAGATCCGACGGTTAGATCCTGAGATAGCAGGGGGTGCCCTTTTTGACATCCCCGGACGGTCGTGGGTACATAAACACGCCAGGCAATGCTGGGTTAAGTCTAAGACTGAACACGTAAAGTACTTGAACAATTGTTACCAGATGACGGCCATCATCGCAACGTTATTTCTTTAACATTCCCTCGAGAAAGAGGTCATACGTTATTGTGAAGATATGGACCTCAAATGTTCACGCGGTACGCAAAATGGTTCGGTGCCTAGCTAGAGCAAATTTCAGAGTAATTGTAACAGTCGTTCGGAGGCAGTTCGCGAAAAAAAACTCACGGACGGTGCATCAGTCCGTTTTGTACTGGCGACTGTCAGATTTTGTTCAGCTTGCGGTTTTCAAGTGATAGCAGGGAGCCTCGACTGTAAAAATCTCACAGTGCTTACCTTAAAATTCACGGTCAAATAAATACAAAGTTGAACGTTCTCGCCAGATTGGGATGGATGCGTAAGCAGTCATATGGGTATATTTGCTTATATTGGTTAGTTCTTCAGACGTTATTCTGCGCCTCGCTTGAAACTTTGTCGCATGAAGCGTTTGATTCTGACATCCAGCGTCACTTAGCTTTATCTCCCCATCAAATGAAATGTTTTGCTGAGTCAAGAAATCCTTCCGCAGGATGGACCGAACAGTAGTTTGAAATGGAGCACCTGTGGCAAAAAGAAACATTACTGCCCTGATTTTCTGCCCCGGGAGTTATCTGCATTGAGAGAAAAAGAAGTCTTTCACCATGACATTAATTGCTGAATAATCGATATAATGCCATTGAAATGTCTTACAACGGGGATTTCCACCCATAAGTTGCCGCTTCGCAATGCCCTGCTAGTCTTCCTTTTATCATGTAGGTGTCCACAAAAACTTCATAGTTTATCTGTTTACATATTGCGACCAGCATTTATCATTCCTGAATCCACGTGAAGGCCAATGATTGTCTTCCACTTCTTTTGCGCCTCTCCGGATGTTGTCATGGCAACATGCTGCTCTTATCCAGCTTGCTCAACGGCTTGACATCGTAGTCGATACCCTGTCACTATCTCCCCATAACCAGCTTCCTGCCATACAACTGTCAACTATGAAACCAATGGAAATTTTTGCCAAGTCTACTACTGGTCCATCGCATTCTCCATGTGCCAACTCGTCCGCCAGTTGTGTCGAGATAAACGCAAAAATACGAAGTACGCAAAATTTATTCATCAATAAGCACTGCGCAACGCTAGTGCAACCACGTCCACAGTGAAGCTTTACGCACGGACAGTTTTGCAACTGGGTCATTCCATGTCAAATCGCACATGAATTGGCCCGGCCCATTTCGATTCTAATGAAACTTGGTACGCTCATAGCACATATCAAAGAAATGGTGAGCCGTAAATTTTTAGCCCTGGGTGATCTCTGAGGTCACAGTTACAGGCAATGAAAGGTGACCGAGTTTTACAAATATTGCATCACTGAAATGTCCATAATTCGGTGACAGGTTGTTACAGAATAGCGCGATTAGCGCCATTTGACAGAAAAATGTTCCAGATTTCATAAAAAGCTTTATGTTTTGGTGATCTCGGGATGACTTTTGACCTGACTAGATCACAATGAACATTTCTGGTTTCAACCATGTTTGCCCATCGTGATCTTCGCGAAAATGTAGGCCAGTATGTCCCCAAGTGTCTGCAATAAGCGTGGCAAAAAAAAACATTCTTGGGCAAATTGGAACTTTTTCGGTTATCTGGAATTTAGTGTTGCCAAGTGGCGCTTGAGAAATATACCCTGGTGGTATTTCAGGAATGTTGATTGAATTCGTGCCTTTCTTCTCTCGGATTATTCTACAATTTGGTGAGCACAATGTCCCGCTTAGTTGCTACACATCAATTTAGTTTCAAATTGCTTGACACGAAACGTCAAGGATCATGATACCCCGTCACCGATCGACCCCTGCCATCCAGATCTTACCAATCCGTTCTTCAAATTTCCACGAAAATGAGTCTAACGGATGCTCTTAGGCCTTTAAGCCAACTGGGACAATCTAAGTCGAGTATCGGGACCTTTTAAGGTCAACCAGTCACTGAACCCGAGTGACCTTGAATTACCTGGCCTCGGACCATTCATAGCTTTTTTTAGAGGAATGGTTCCGGATTTCATGTATATGGCTGAAGTATCGGAACTTGCACGTATCGAAGACTCCATGGGCGTTATTTTTTGGCATGATGTCATCCCTTGAATACTGAAAAAGTTAAAGGTTAAATTACGGCTTCGAATAGAAGCAGACAGAAGTGATGATTGATGTACATGCCAAAAAAAACAGATTTTTTTTATCTAGGACACAGAATGAAGATAACGACTCGATGCGTGCAAACTGGATGTGAAATTCGAAATCAGCGTCCCAAAAATCTATAAGTGATCTGAGTCCAACATGGGCAATCCAAGGTCAGCTGATGTCAGTGGCCCGGGTTGATCTTCCAAAGGTCCCGATACACGACTAGGATTATCTCAGTTGGCTTTAGGACCTAAGAACGCCCGATGGACTCACTTTCGTGTAAAGTGAAAAACGGGTATGTCAGATTCGGAAGGCAGGAGTCGACTGGTGGCTGGATGTCATGACCTTTGACTTTTCTGGCCAAGCAACTTGAAACTAAGCTAGGACAGCAGGCACTCAGGACATCGTGCACACCAAATCTAAGAATAATCGGACGAACGCAAAGCACGACATCAATCAGTATTCAAGAAATAGCCTCAGGGTGTATTTCTCAAGCGCCACTTGGCAACAATAAATTCGAAATATCTGAAAAAGTTTCAGTTTGCCCCGAAATGTTTTTGCCACGCTTATTGTAAATATTTGGGACGTATTGTGTTACACTTTCGCCAACTTCATAGTGGGCAAGCATGATTAAAACCAAAAATGTTCAGTGTAACCTAGTCATGTCAAAGGTCATCCCGAGCTAACCAAAACATGAGCTTATTTATGAAAGGTGGAACATTTCTTCTTTGACTAGTACTCATCACACCTTTTTGCAACTTTATTAAAACGATCTGTCACCGAGTGATAAGACATTTGAATCATGCATTGTATGCAAAAACCGGCGGCCAATCATTTTTGGCCTGTAGTTCTGACCTCAGAGGTCACCCAGAGCTAAAAATTTACGGCTGGCCATTTTTTTAAGATACTGTGAGCAAACCAAATTTGATGAAAATCGAAAGGGGTTGGTTCATTGCTTCTGCGAGATGACATTGAATGACCCAATTGCAACTGCAACGAACTTTTTCTGTCTACACGAAAACAAATGAGCCGTTTATCCATTCATAAAAATGATGGGAAAACAAAAAGTGCATGACGTTTTTTCGCCACGGACTTCCCTAACCAGGACGGTATATAGAGCGAGAGGGGAGGTAAAAAAAGACAGAAGACAGTAGAGATATGGAGATCGAGACAAAAGAAAGCAGAAAGAGAACAAGCAAACTCGCGCCGAGAGAGAGAGAGAGAGAGAGAGAGAGAGAGAGAGAGAGGAGAGAGAGGGGGAGAGAGAGAGGGGGAGAGAGAGAGGGGGAGAGAGAGAGGGAGAGAGGAGGGGGAGAGAGAGAGAGAGAGAGAGAGAGAGAGAGAGAGAGAGAGAGAGAGAGAGAGAGAGAGAGAGGGAGAGGTAGAGAGAGAGAGAGGAAGAAGGAGAGGTAGAGAGAGAGGGGAGAGAGAGGGGAGGAAGAGGGGAAAGAGAGAGGGGGGAGAGAGAGAGAGGGGGAGGGAGAGAGAGGGGGAGGGAGAGAGAGAGGGGGAGGGAGGGAGAGAGGGGGAGGGAGAGAGAGAGAGGGGGAGGGAGAGAGAGAGAGGGGGAGGGAGAGAGAGGGAGAGAGAGGGGGAGGGAGAGGGGGGAGGGAGAGAGAGAGAGAGACGACAGACGACAGACGACAGACAACAGAGATGGAGACACGAACAGGGACCGACAGACAAGGACACAGACAGACAGGGGCCGACACAGACAGACAGACAGACATAGACATATAAATACAGATAAACAGACAGACACACGAGCAAACAGACAGATGTACAGACAGAGGCATAGACGTGCAGATAGGCAGACAGGCAAATATGCAGACGGACAGAGAAACATACATAGGCATGCCTATAAGCAGAGATGAAAAGATGAAAAGCCAATCTGTTCTGCAGTGGAGAACTTGGAGTATCTTTGGGTGATTTTCGACTGTCATTCTGTCCTTTACGATTTCATGTCCCCTCATCCCGAGGGTGGCGTCCGTGATGCTGTCGATCTCGCTGAGGTCCTCACTCTGCTTGAGCGCACTGACGTCCTGCTCCCTGTGGAAGTATTTCACCATGTTAGGTCAAACTGGTATAAATAAGAAAAAAAATAACAAATCTTCGCTAGGTCAACTATCCTGGTATTTTGCTCTTGCTACGGTATCAAAATAGCGCATGCAAAATTTCACACCTCAAAATTAGTGCTTCTTCCCCCCCCCCCCACCCCATGAGCTCAGAGGTTTGCCTCGTATAGCACAAAGAGCATGAGCTGAGAAAAAACAAGGGCCCTGAAAAGACCATTATGGCATGGCATAATTGTGCCGTGCATATGCATTCACTACAACTTTTCTGACCCGCCAAGTAGTATACTGTGTTCTTGGAAGACTTTCCTCTCTGAGTGTATGGTTTTACTGACCTGTGACAAGGTATGAATGTGTACCTGCCGGTAAAATGTTAGGCAACGTGCTGTGGCGTTGCAATGTGGTCTGCAGGATATTGCGCATGTTGGAACAGTGCGTATAGACTTACAAGTTTTGGTTCCAAATGTGTAATTTTTGCGTTGGCAGACCAGGAGTTTCTTAATGATGCCTTCTGATAGTGATGCTGCAATAAGCTTAGGGGGTTCGTTTTTTATGTCATCTCAAAATCGAAGACTGCTGTCGGTCTAAAACCCTGCGTGTCGTAATTTGTATCGACCAACAGTAATGACTTTACGTTGATGTAACTTTGAATGTCGCCATTTCAGCTTAAGCGCCGATTTCTGGGAAACGTTTGTTCCAACTGAGACGACAAATAACGGTATTTCCCTCAGATATTCATTGTTAGGTTAACATTAACGGCAGTTCTACACCCGGGATGGAGACAGCGGAGTTGCCACTCATTCATCCAGCTTTGGTTTAGCACAGTACCAGAAACGGCCTGGCCACCCTTCAGGCCTTTGCGATTGGTCCTGCGGACAGAGGGGAGGGGCGTTATAACATGCCCGTGGCCAGCGTCGTAGTCACAATTCGGTCCAGAAGGGAAAACTCAATTTCGTAGCCCCCAACTAACTCCGGATTCGGGGGCAGATTAACACCGCAGTTTTAACTTTTGCGGGTTGGAATTTCAAGGGCCTACTTGGAATATACCAAAGCACTGTCATCACCCCCATTTATTAATCGGCCCCAAAAAATCCTCTCCATTGGCATATTTTCGAAATGCTTGCAAAAACCACTTTCGGTTGCACCTTCATTAAACGGTCTCGATAGAACATCGCAAAAAATCGTTTTACCCTTGTTATGAGGAACGTTTTTAGGGGTTTCCGGGGCCAGTGGATACGGATTTGTCAGAATGAATCCTGTAGTGCCGTGCGTTTTGGCAGGGGCGGTTCAAGGAAGCGGAGACTGGAGGATTTTTGGTGGTTATTTTTAATTTTTTTAACTACTTGTGTTTCTGTTGCTTTGATGCTCCCATTGACTTTAAATGACGACGTTCATTGCAATTCCGTTCTTTCTTTTGGCATTTTTGCCAGCGGCGGTGCCAAGAAAGAAATGAAGATGACTTAACCCGCCCACGACCGTCGGTCGGCGACGATCACGCCCGACTCACAAACTCACGAACGGTTGGTCGCACGATAAAAATAAGCACACATTTCGAAAGCTCGTGACGAGTAGAGCTCGAAACTGGTATCATTTTTAGTTTTAGGTAATATGTAAGCAATTTACGTCACACACATTTTTTCTCATAGCCGACTGCATGAGACTGAGAAACGGCCTGAATCTCAAGGGCTGTGACTAATAACGCATAGGTAAAGGCACCAGCGCACAAGTAAAGGTCCGCAGATGCCGATACACGTCTATTTTTTCAGATTTCTTCAACATATACCCCGAAACGTTGAGTTAAAGACACGGCAATTTTCATGACTGCTGTTGGCGGGCGCCGCAGCCGTACGCAATTGCAAGTTAACGGAAAATCATTTTAGCGTTCCTTTATTTTGCGACATAACTCTATTAATGTCAATTTTGTTCATCTTAGTGGTTCATGTGATCGTTTCCCATGCTGAGATTTTGGAAAAATTCATTAGGTACCAATCTACACAATTGGCGGAGCTTTGTTCGCGAAACCTGTTTATTTCGAAGATATGCAATGTGTTCAAAAAATTAGGTTCTTGGTATTATTTACGTCTGTGCAAGCCAGTTCTGTCATTTTCTACCCATTCTGAGTAAATCATCGCTGATTTTGACTGTGGTACGTTTTGGCTCACAGCAGTCATTCGTGACCTGACCTCAGGTCAATGGCTGGAAGTCATTGATACTTTGTCCAATGATGGTAACTAGATGTCTGCTTCACTGCACACTGGAAGTGTTATGAAAAATTGTGCCAATTTCCGAAAAAAACGACGAATTGTCTTAAAATGGGCTTGGCCTTAGGTCAATGACCCGGAAAATTCTGAGATAGCGGATTTGTTGCATCTGTCAGGACCACTAGTCCTTGAAAGTATTATTGTAATATCTTGCTTGCAAAAAAGTTATAGGGCGCTAAACTTTTTTGGACATAAGTCCGTTTGACCTGACCTAGGCCAGACATCTGACTTGACCTGACCTGTTTTACTCTGAGACCTGGTTCCACCATTCTGACCGTTGGTATAAGGGAAGGACTCTGGTCCAGAGTGCCTTGGGTGCGCCTGTGTCGCCGACAGCCGAATCAGGCCTATTGTCAGGTCGGCGGCTAGTGTGACGTATGGTATGATGTGGTCAGATGTGTTAAAGTTCTACCTGAGCGTGAATCTTCGAATCACGCTACCAGCAGCGTGAATCTTCGAAATATTGCCTCCTGTGGAAAGTATGTTTCCCGGCCGGTTCTGACTGAACCTTTTCCATTAATATGTGCCGAAGTTGAAATGGCAACATACAAAGTTGTTTATCAACGGGAAGCCATAACTGTTGAAAATATCGAGAAAAATTACGGCACGCAGTGTTTGACGCAGACAGTAAGTTCTCGAGGCCAGGTAGACAGAGAAATCAAATGATTTATCTCGTTCTCTGCTCACAGGAACGGCATGTAGGAAATATCTGGCTGACCTTAGGCAACAAGAAAATTTGAGAAACTCGGCCGTAAAGTGCTGCAAAGTTTTCCCTTCGGGGTTGTGCCTACCCATTTTCATCAGCTGTTTTCAGATTTTCTTTTCGCACCCCGACGAATCTTGTATCAGTCCCAGCAGTTTCACCAGGATTCGCGTATTTATTAACATGATATATAGCTATTTCTTTTATTAATTTATTTATTATTGTTAATCTACCGAATATCTTCATTTTCATTGGAACCACTTGTTGTGGTTGTTTTCGTTTTTCGGAGTATGCAAGAGTTATATTGTTATTTTTCACGTATGTGGAGACCTGTTGATGTGCTTTTCTGCCTGAAGCGCTTTTGATGTCTGGTTTCCATCTAAACTCTATGCGCAACAACCGTCCAGTTCCCGCCTTTCCCCCCAACCCCGCACAGACCAGTAACGTGATAACTGAAGGCCGCCATCAGCTTGACGGCTGTTGCCTGATGTGCTCGGGCGCCCGAACAGTGTGTCTCCGCCGCTGATCAGTGGCGTCTGTACGACTGGTCTCCGTGTGCTCGGGCCGCAGAGGCGGGCGTCCGAACAGTGTGTCTCCGCCGCTGATCAGTGGCTTCTGTACAACTGTCTCCGTGTGCTCGGGCCGCAGACGGACGGATCCAGATTGCCCAGGCGCCGCCCGATCGTGTTCAGCCGGTGCTGGTCTCCACGTGTCGAGCAGACAGATGTCCGCACACGAACGCCACATGCCAGCAGGTGAGAGAACAAACCTGTCTTCCCTGACTGACCCACCGACTTGCACGTCGTGTAGCCATGCATGCACGTGCATGTGTGACATGCATGACTGTGCATGCATGGGTACAGTGACAGTGACAGACGATATGCTGTAGGCATATCGCCTTTGATATAAGCCACGCCACATATTTCAGGTACGCTTAGCCACTCCAGTTACCGTAGCAAAGACGCGGCTTGCTGGGCTGTTGTTATATTGGCAGGTGCTGAATCTTTCTGCTGCTGTTGGCTGGTGAAGTCTGTTGAATTCTGGAATATTGCGCCCATTTTTTCGAAGAGGTTCCGTTGCTTGTAAAGACCGCCACAGCGGGCATAACTAAAAAAATAGCACTCGCTTTCTCTTGCAGCGGCAGAATCAACGGAAGCGGATATTGGCAGCTTTACTCCGTACCAGCCATCTCGTTTTGGAGATTGTTTTCCGTTGTAACCGTTCGTACCTTATCGAGTTCAGCCTTCTGTCTGCAAACCTCTCCAAGACGATAGAAATGATGAACGAATTGCGAGCTTTTCCAAAAAAAATTGAAATTGCATATTTTGTCATATAAGAAGATCCGCTTTGGGTTGTTTAGCCAGACTTTTTCGGAGCCAAAAAAATTGATTTGACAGTTGACTTGACGTGACAATGGACCAGTGGTCAACAGAAATCTTGATCAAACTGGCCGAAGTATTGTGAACACCGAATCATCATGCCGTATCCTATTCAGCGTAGGGCGAACAGCATACGGCACAAGTTTCGCGCGAGAAAACACGTCGCCGTACCGTACAGTCAAAGCGACAGCCAGATACACCGCGATATGCCCTCGGGCGACACTGCACAGCTCTGGGTACGTGGCCTACACGCCCTGCGTGACCCGGAGCGAGGCCCGGGCAGAACTACCTGGCTGATCGGCGGCAGGTGGTGAGAGGTGGTTCTCTCTCCATTCCTCTCTCCCACGGTGTTCCGCAGGGGTCTATTGTCGGTCCTGTCCTCTTCATTATCTTCACGAAGGACCTTCCATCCTATCTGCCTCACGGACGCCTTGTATCCTATGCCGATCACGCCCAGCTGCTAGGCTCCGCACATCCTGATCCATCCTAAGATCCCGGCAAGAAGAGACTGTCCTTGCCGTCCAAGCCTACTTTACATCCAACTTCTTAAAAATGAATCCATCCAAAACAACCCTGCTCCTTGTCGGCACAGCCCATCACCTCGAGATCACATCCCTCTATCTTAACTCTGCCTGCCACATACTAACCCCTTCTCCGTCGGTGAAGATGTTTGGGACCACTATCCACAACTCCTTGTCCTGGGAGGAACACGTATCCAAGGTTGCCAAAAAGTGCAAGTCCATCCTGTTCTGTTTGTATAAGATATGTCACCACCTTATGTCCGAGGTCCTGACAGTCTTAACCCAGTGACATGTTTTCCCCGCATCCTTTACTGCCTTTCAGTCTGAGGCGGGGCCGCGTCGTGTCGCCTTAGCAGAGTTCAGAGGGTGGTGAACTTTGGGGCCAGGATCGTCTCCGGGGCTCGTAAGCGGGATTCGGTACTAGGCTGGCGCGCCGTACGGGACCTAGTTGCGAGGCGCGACAGCACTGGTGTCTTCCGAGCCCTGAACGACTCGCGCACTCTGGTGGCGGTCCGGTCCCTGTTCACTCCGCGCACCGCTTTGTCCCAGCGTGCCACCCGGGCGTCGGCGGCCGGCGCCTTGGAGCCGCCGACTTTCCGTCTGTCTGTGGCCTGCAGGGTGTTTTTCGTATCGTGCGGCCTTGTCCTGGAACCGCCTGCCGCCGGACATCACCACCTCTCGAACCCGTGGAGAGCTTGTACGCAAACTTGACGAACCTTCTCCTATAACTTGACGTGTCTGACTGCCTAGTTTTATCTGTATGACTATTGCGCATGTGCTGTACGGTAATGACTAGAATCAGACAGTAATCCACGCGGCGGAAAGATTCGCAAATGAACTGAACTGAACTAAACTGAACTGAAATAAAAGTTTGTGGTTTTACAACGCGATCTTCGCCCGCGCCATACAGGAGCAGGCGAAGCCTGTCTCCTGTCTTCTTCCTCTGTCAGCCTAACCGTACTAGCAGAGGAGACAAACAGCATACTGCCTTCTTTGTTCCATAAAGCATGGTTATGAACATCATTTGCAAGAAGACACGACAGCGCCGTATTTGGAACATGTCCTTTGTAGTGGACGAAGCTTGGAACGCGCATCAGCATCCCATAATTTGTATATTTAGTTGCTGAAATATGCCAAAATACTAAAAAAAAAACGTTTTCCGTGTCTTTTCAACTTCAAAACCAAACTTTTTAGGCTCCAATAAATCCCAGAATCGAGAGGACTTTCTATGAACTCAAGTGATCTTGACCCATAAAGCGCGTTAATGTGGGCTATCTGGGGTGAAAAGGGCATCAGGGCTATTTGGGGTGAGAATGGCAATTCATGTCATAAAACAAAAAATGTTGCCCCGGAATGCTTGCAGTTAACTCAGAAGCAAGATGAAAAAACCGAAAATAGTTCTGACCTCGGCCTGACCTCCATGGCATTGACTGAGGTCTGCTTTTTTGCCTGAGGTCTTTATTTTCATGATTATGTGCTGTAACTCCCTACCCCCAAATGCGAATTTTAGCCAGCCTCCTACTGGGAGGCTAGTGTTACCCCGTGAGATTTTTCCAGGATTGTGACAGAACGAACGAACGCAGCGCCACGAAACTTCGTTTACCTTTTGCTTGACCATTTTTGCACCTTGTGACAAAGTTTTGACTCCAGGTCAAGTCAGATAGCTAACCTAGGTGAGGTCAAGTGGACCCATGTTGAAAAAAAGTTTAGCGCCCTCTGACTTTCGGAAAACATGATATCGCAATAAAACTTTCAGAGATTACAAATCTTGATAGTTGCAACAGATCTGCCACCCCATTTTTTCAGGATTTTCCGGGTCATTGACCTAAGGTAAAGCCCATTTTCCAGACATGTCGTCGTTTTTTGGGAAATTTATGGAGTTTCGGCAACATTTTTAGTGTGGGATGTTGCAGACATCCAGTTTCTGTCAGTGGGTAAAGTGTCATCGACTTCCAGCCATTGACCTGAGGTCAGGGCACGAATAACTGTTATAGGCCAAAACGCACCCCCGTCAAAATCAGCGGTGAATTGCTCTGAACGGATAGAAAATGGCAGAACCGGCTGGCACCGTTGCAAGTGGTACCAGAAAGTTGAAAAGGTTTCAAAAAATCGCATATTTTGGAAATACAGGCTGTCGCGAATAAAGCTTCGTCAATCGTGTAAACTGATAACTGATGACTTTTTCCGACATTTAAGCATGAGAAACCATCACAAGAACCACTAGGATCAATAGGTATCACAAGGAAAGGCCTATGTCGCGAAAATAAAGAAACGCTAAAATTAGTCGCCATTGATTTCATACCGCGTTCGGCTGCGGCGCCTGCCGGCAGTCAACACGGAATTCACCGTGTCTTTAGGTCAACGTTTCGGCATATATATTAAACAAGCGGGAGGGACTTTCATGTTCGTTGGTGCCTATAACTAATTAATAATGATTATTAATTACAGCCCTGGAGATCCAGGCCGCTTCTCGGTTCATGCAGTCGGGTGCGAGAAAACATGTATAGGGTGTAAATGGCCTACATATTATTCAAAACTAAAAATGAGGCCACTTTTGAACTCTGCTTGTCACGAGCTGTGTGATAATAAAAATAAAAAATAAGCACATTGTTATAAACAGCTTATTTTTATTGCGCGACCAACTTTTCGTGAGTTAGAGAGTGGCAGTCAACTACCCCTCCCCCAGTCGAGCGTGATTAGCGCCGACTGCCAGTCGGACGCGGGTTAAAGAAGGAAAAAATGCAGAAAATAAAATTTCTCGAAGATGGCCAAAACTTTCCTCAGGTCGTTGACCTAACCCTTTCCAGAAATTCCAAGGTAAGCATTTTAAGGCCACTGACATGATAAGGTCATGAATTAAAACTCAAATTCATATCTTTGTCTGTTAATATTATGGCAGTCAAAACTTCTTTGGCATGAGTCTCTTTAACGTGACGTAAGTCAGTGGTACGACCCGATCCAAAATTAATATTTGTTCAGAATGTGCGCAATAGATGTGAGAAAAGCTGCTGAAAACTCGGTGGCGCTGCGCGCCGCCGTTTTCTCGCTGTTCAAATAAAAAAAAATCGCGGGGGTGTGTCCAAGCACATCAGCAGCTTCGGACACCGTTCTCGACCGCCGGGAAGAGGATGGAAAATTGTAAGAGTGCTAAGAAACGACCCAGAAGGCCACGTCAGGTATTTTTCGCTTGCCGTTGAAAACATTTGATATCATCCTGAGTCAGAAGTTGGCCACAGCTCAGTCTGTGTTGTCCACAGTATTTTCGGAACAGATGGCCGCCGGTGTCAGAGTACTGTGACACAGTCATGGTATTAGTCTATGGGGAATATTTCAGTGATGATATGGCGACAGACATACCAACTACTCTCATTTCCATCCTTCTTTGTCCAATTTGGCGCTCAAGCCGATTGGACTCGCCGCACCGTCTGCCAACTCCCCAGTCTGAAAACTTGGGTTTTTTAAATTTGCGGTCGATACCATTGCGAACGACGCGGAATGTTTCTTTCACCCGTATTTTCATTCATTGTTCATAACATCCTCATGTGATAAGCTACACGCATACCATGAACCATTTATAACTGTAATTTCTATGCCATTTCCGCTGGTAACGGAAGAGGAAATGCTCTGTCAAATCTGCAGCCCGTGTCGAGAGTAATCTGCAGCTGTCGTTCTTATTCGTACATGTACCTTTTGATCACTTTCTTATCAAACTGCGACCTCCCAAGATACTGGGAATTAGATCACTTCCTATCGCTTCCCGTCCCCGCTATTGTCGTCGTATTTCCCTTTTTTGCATTCCGGTTTTGAAATCATGCCCGTTAAAAGTAAAATCATTTCCATCACTGAAACAGCAAGGAAAGTAGGCATCCTTCAAAGTGCTCAAAGTTCATCCGAGACACTAAATGTCATTGACCTTACATGAGCTCGAAGAGATTATGTAAGGTCTTCTTACACGATCTCTTACCTTTCTCTTGTTACTCTTACTAAACTTTTACGTACTTAGTTACCAAACTTTTCGACAACATACCGCGTAAAACCTTCCAAAATCCGAAATATATGTTCATTCGTATTGGCCTAGATTTGCGCATAAAAGAGACTCCATTTCCCGTCAGACTGCGAACGCAGGGCACAAAACGTGGTCTAGACCTAGAAAAGGGCTTGCAGGCCCCTCAGAATGATGTCAGAGTTCAGTGAACTGACAACCCAGAAACAACTGATGCAAAATATGTGTAAAATATACTAAGTCCTTTACCTTAAATTTCAATCTCCTGACGTAGGTTGCTTACTGGTAGCCTCCGAAAATCCACCGAGTGATAACATTGCTAGGCGGTCAACGATGGTGCGATTGATCTCGGCTAAAATCTCTTGGAAGAGGCCCTGGCTCGAACCTGCCTTCAAAGATAGTTTCCAAGATTGGTCATGTTAAGGTGGTGTATTTTTTATGGTGTTTAGGAACTGAAATTGTTTGTAATTTAACCATCAACGCCGTTTAAACACATCTTTTAATCACTTCGTATGCATATATTTGTTAAAAAAATAAAATGGCATTTTAGGCTCTGAAAACTATGTACAGATAATATGACTTAACTGGAACACTCATAGCTGGAAATAACGCAGTAACCAAAAACAAATTGTTGTATTATGAGCGCCAAACGTTGCGACATCACGGCTTCTTTACACCCTGTATATTCTAGTCACGGTCGTTGGAATCGTGAGGGCAGGGGGCAGATGACCCCCTCCCTCCCAAACTTTGGGGCGATATTTAACATTAACCCATGGCGTTGCATGGAAAGAAACGAGGTAAAAATTACGTCCCCACTATCTCCACGGACATTCCACCGCTCTTGATTCTAGCTATCCATTTTGGAGTAAATGGACAGTTCGAAGCTTTCGAAGTTTAAATGCATCACTCATCAGGACAGCACTGAAGTTTTAAAACAGAAAATGAAGTGTTTCATCGACGCTGCAAGTGCAGAAATTGGTGTAGTTACTTGTACTACGAGTATTGATCAGTACAATGGCTACGTGTAGGACAGCGTAAAAAACAGATACGACAACCCACGAAAGTCACTTATGCTGCATATTCCAGCGGCTCGTTCCATCTAGCAAAGCAGTTGAATAAACTGCTGGCTCGGTACGTTTTCATGTTCAACACACTGAACACCCCCGAACGACTCCATATACCTGCGGAAGTCAACTGAGCCGAAAGGAATAGGAACCGCTGGGGGTGGTTGTTTTTTTATCTATTGCAACAGTCTGTGTTTTATGGAGCCGGTTTGTGCGATGTCAGAACATCCGTTTTTGGATTAAGAAATGGTTTCAGTTAGATTTGGCATTTTTTTTAACCCGGCATTGACTGGGATATTCCGTCACTTTCACTGATGGGTAAGTGTTGAACTGTCTGTCTCGAGACCTAGTCGACTGATTCGGCTGATTCAGAGTGTAATTGATAGTGCCAAATCTTGTAGTCCTGTGATAGATTTAGCGCCTTGTGGTCACTGGTGACATCAAATACGAAAAAGCGGCCATTTTCCCAGAGTCGCTTAATCACAACGAAAAGAAGACAGGGATTAAAGTTAAAGTGTAGTATGTTCCTGACTTGTTGGTTTCTTGTTCTAAGTGTCATCTGACCCAAAGTTATGAAAGGTCAGGGTCAGAAAGTCAAAAGGAGTCAAATTACGAAAAAATGTTGTAATGCTGCGAGCAACTGCTGTGTAGGTGGCGCGTGCAGTTTGTTGCAAGAAAATTCAAAAATTTGACAGTCGATAATCGAGCGGTTTGTTGCAGGAAAAATCTAGCCGTGGCGAAAAATCAGTTTATTCAGTTCGTTGCCAAAATACTTATTGGACCCAAAAAGCGGAAAATGCATACTTGACTTAGGATGAACTAGCACGAGGTAACGGGTGCTCCATATTGAACTCTCAGGTCATGCTAATTGTAGTTTAAGCCGTAAGCGTCATAGCTTGTAAAAACACCAACAGTGTAGCGGCGAAGTAAAATTAAGCATCCAATCGTAAAACATGGCTCTTTCTGACGTCATTAACACGTGGCCTTAGGTAACTTAGCTTCCAAATTTTTGCCAGTATATTGCATAGTTGATGTAAGAAAAGGTACTGAATGTTTCAGGACGCTGCGTTTACTCGTTTCGGGCGTATGCAAGAATTGCTGCCGGGCAGGTTGAAACCCCCACTGAAATCCGCGACTGGTTAAATTTTGCGGCCTTTTACCGCTGTGTTCTTATTACTCCTCACAAAAACGTACATGCATTCAAAGCAAGGCGTACTGGGGCGTAGCCATACAACAAGTGTGTCCCTAATGATGTGCTTTTTCGAATGGCAGTCATGCATTTTGCTTTCGGACACTAGGTGACACGTGCAAAACAGTGCAGGTCTGGTCATAGGCAAAATTTTACCAGAAATGTTTGAGATTCTCGTTTTAACCTATTACCTATTATAAAGCCGTATGATACCGCTTCCAAACATGCATATTGCCGTTTTGCACTTTGCCCCGAATCTAATGATGTATATGATGTTTATCTAGCTGCTAGGGATGTAAACTTGCTTAACCCTGGTGAAACTCGTAATGCTCGGAATCTGATACCAAGTAATGGCCTTTGATTTATGACTGCAGTAATCGCATATTCGGGTGTGCAATTCCCAGTTACTTTGTGTAAGGGTACGACCACCCACCTCTGCATCATATATCACTTGGATGGCGACTGTTTATGCACATTTCAGCTGCAAACTTACAGGAATACATTTTCGTCAGTGAGATATTTAAAACCAATGTAAAGTTTCGCTCTTTAAGTGACTCATTTGCCATTATGACGTTAAATACCTTCACACTAGCTAGTTCAGTTTGCTATACAGTGCTAATCTGGCTTCACCTCTGGTATGGCCTTTAACCCGCCCCCGGCTGGGGGAGGGCGTCTGACGTTTTCCCGAGATTGCGAGAGAACGAACAAAAGCAGCGCACGAAACGTTGTGTACCTTTTGCTTGATTATTTTTACCCCTTGTATCTAACTTTTGACCCCAAGTCAGGTAAGGTGTCGGACCTAGGTTAGGTCAGGTGGACCTGTGTCCAAAAAAGTTATATGCCCTGTAACTTTTTTGCAAAACATATCACAGTAAAACTTTCATGGGTTAGAGATTTTCGTAAATGCAACAAATGTACTATCTCGGATTTTTCGGAAATGTCCGGGTTATTGACCTAAGGTGAAGCCCGTTTTTAATATGTCGTTTTTTAAATCGACGGAATTTTTAAAGCAATTTGAGTGTGGGGAGATCCAGACGTCCAGTTTCCGTCGGTGGAAAAAGTTTCAATAACCTCTTACCACTGACCTGAGGTCAGGTCACGAATAACTGTTATGAGTCAAAATGCACTGCCTTCAAAATCGGCGATGAATGACTCAGATCGGGTTGAAACTAGCGAAACTGGCCCGCACAGTTGTAATTAATACCAGGAAGCTCAGAAAGTTTCAAAACACTGCATATTTTAGGAATGAACAGACTTTCGCGGATGAAGCTCCGCCAGTGGTGTAGATTGATAACTACTGCGTTTTTACAAAATTTAAGCATGAGAAATCATTCCAAGAACCACTAGGATCAAGAAACAACATTTGGAATGGCATATTTTGCAAAAATAAAAGAACGCCAAAATTAATTCCCGTTGATTTCATACCGTCTTCGTCGGCAGCGCCCGCCTTGTAGCGTTGCGAAAATCACCGTAGTATCACAAGTCTGTAACGTAGCGTTTCCATGTACATATCAAAGACATCAGAGAAATTAGGCCTGGATCGGCATCTGCGGACTTTTACCTGTCCGCTGGTGCCTATATCTAGACATCATTATTCACAATCCTTGAGATCCAGGCAATTTCTCGGTCTCATGCAGCCGGCTGAGAAAACATATACAGGGCGTAAATGGCTCACATGTTATCCAAAACTAAAAATGATACCAGTTTCGACCTCTACTCGTCACGAGCTTTCCAGCGGTGTGCTTATTTTTTATCGTGCGACTAACCGCTCGTGACTTAGAGGGGAGTGGTCAACAGCCCCCCAGTCGAGCGAGCATGGCGGCGACCCACAGTCGGGCGCGGGTTAACCCGGCACCGCCGGAGGGTGTCAAATAAGGCACCCCTCGGTTTTGTGTGAATAACTTGTGAACCCTTAGAGCTGGCCCGCTCAAACTTTCTGTGCCTGTTTATCTGTAAATTTTACATATTTTGACATCAACACCATTTCCACGCTAGGTTAGGTCATGAAAATATTACGTCATAAGTGAACTCTTACATGCATATCTTCTCCTCTTCGGACGGTGGCGCGATGATGTTTGGCTTTTTTGATAATATTAACGAACGTAATGCATGAATTATTTGGATTTACGTAGTTCACGGTCCCCAAAAAGATATAAAACTGTGGCACGTCGGCATTAGAGGTCATGCTAGGTCACATGCATGATGACAATTTGACTGATTTTCATTGTGGGTGATAGAAGTGGTTGCTGCTGACCTTCCCAGTCGTTCAAGACAGACAGGCAAATCTGTGTGTGACTCTTAGCAAGGTTCACCAAATGCAACGTGAGATCATGTCAGGTCGTTGCATAGGTAGATGTCAAAGTGAAATGAAATACAACATTGTCTATGGAAGATCGTTCATTGGCAGCAGAAAGCAATTATTGCCTCTCGTCAGAAAAAGAAATATGACTATCTGTCGTAAGCTGGTTTGACCTTGACCCAATAAAGAGCAGAGATAGCTGATTTAATTAGCACGAGATGTCATTTTATTTCTGTGCTTGACGCAGTTAGGAATCCCAGTGAGCAATTATTCCTCTATCAGGTAAGAGTAATGCAACCTAATATGACCTGACCTAGGATGGCTCTGACTGGATGAAAAGCAGGTAATGCAAAAGTGATTATCGGAAGGTTTCACTTCTGTCCTTTTTGTCACGTGGACCAAAACGGCTGCAAGTAAGTATCGATCTTTGGCATCTGAAGTAGGAAAGTATTTCATCCGACCTAGGCTGACCTTGACCCGACATTGTTTAACATTTTGGTGCGCTTCTGGTGCAGAAGACCGTGACCTTTCGTTTAATGCCCAGTTGAAGGCTCTAGGACCAGTATTGTCGATGATACGATGTACCAACCAGAATCAGTTTTTCCTACGTCGTGTTATGCGTTTTACGTGATCTGTGACGTCATCAGTCACATAATCAGGGCTAACATAGTATTTTCTGAATCGCAAGACTCAGGGCTATCGATTGCTGGCAGACCGGTTCAGATCCGACGATTAGATCCTGAGATGAAAAGTTTCTTTTTTGACACTCCCAGGCGGTCGCGGGTACAAAAACACGCCAGGCGGTGCCGGGTTAGATTAAATCATATTGTACACCATTTAATTCAGAATGAAGTAGACAGCATTAGTCTACGCCAGGTCTCGCCGCTTACTTCGCTCAAGAAGATTTCTGCGCCCCTCTACGCTCCGTAGTTTGTGGTAATATAAATTTCGAGTCGCTCTGATTTCGGGATGTATTAGCAAGCAAGTTCGGAAGAATAAAAACCACGTATTCCGTTATACACTACTGCGCGTGACGGGTACCACGTGCATTGCACAATCTTTACCACATGTCAATGTGTTTCCAGTTTCCTTTTCGACGGTAGGCCAAATCCGGCTCTTTGTCTGATGCTGAAGGCAGAAAAAGAGACGAAAATGTCACAAAAGTCCATTTTGATCGTTAAACCCTGAACGTGACATATTCTGTGCCTGTTGCACGTGTGTGGTGCTGTGTAATTGGGCGTTCAGTTTCTTTTGTTTGAAGGGATTCCCGTTTCTAGTTTTCCAATCTTAGGTGGCGGATGTAGCCGGCTTGAACGGGGACCGCTTTGAAAACAAAAAGTGGCCATTTTTACTAAGCCATCCCAGCTGCGCTACATTGGGCTAAGCGTGCGTCAGAAAGCCTATTTAACTGGGAATTTAGCCAAAGCTGCAGCTGACAAGTGATTCTTTTTTCGTGAAAAATCCGCATTAGGACGTGCAGGGTTTTAAAAAAGATGGATTGTAACCGAACCACGTTAAAACGCAATTTTTTGTATTGATTTGGCGCGCAAAATGGCTGGCCACACGAATGTGTGACTTTTCATTACAAAGTCAAAGGGTTCTGTGCCACACTGAAGTGGAATCGATAAGGTTCGAGTATTGATGCGCAATCTTCTAGGCGGCGTGACACCCAAACCTTGAACCGAAGGCGTAGGAATCTCTGTAGAAACTAACGAAGGTACGCGGATAACACGGCGACGCTCTTTCCAGGTCGCTGCGATCTCTGGGTTGCTAGCTCGAGATCCAATCCTGGGAAACGCTCAGAATTTTTTTTTTAGCATTGTCACCGCTTGCGCATGGCACCTGCCGCGTGCACTGGAACGTGGTGTTTGCTAGGCGATTTCCCGTTCCATTATCGTTTCAAATTGATGCGTTTCAAGCCGATCGGACCGGTGGTTGCCGAGAAAACTCGCCGTAACCGAAACCGTTTTTGACGCGTTGGTTGATTCTCGTTTTACATGTAGAACAAAAATTCCCCTTGAATCGCGCATCAAACGCCTACAACGGGTCGCAGCGCGGCGCAAATCAGCCGATTCCCTGGCAGAGCGCGAGACCTTTCGAACGGTGCGCGCGTCACGTGCCTATTTGTCAACCCGCTTGGGCTCTGGGCTGGAGCGCATATTCCCGACCGATAGAAAGACAAACAGAAACACTTTGTTCAAATAGTAGATAGACTAAGGTTCGCCGCTTACTTCAAGCAGGGTTTCTACGCCCCTCTGAACTCCGTAATTGCAGTGAATTGCTATTCACTCTGATTTCTGGAACTAATCGCAAGTTCTGAGAAATAAAAGCAACACGTATTCCGTTGCCCTCCCTTGTATGTGACGGGTTACACGTGTGATGCACAATTTTAACCACATGCCAATTCTCCACATTTTCTTTTCGACGATAGGCCAGATCTGGCCTTAGGTCTGATGCTAAGAGTAAAAATGAAAGTAAAGTAAAATGAAGCTCGTTCCGGTCTTAAACCTACTGAACTGACACGTGCTGACTGCTGTCGCACGTGCATGATACTGTACAATTGGGCGTTCAGTTTCCTTCGAGGCAATACCCATTTCGAGTCCCTGTGATCGTTGGGTTACCGATACAGCTGCACGAATCCATACCGCTTTCAAAACAAAAGTTGGCCATTTTTACGAAATGGATTCCAAGTACTGGGCCGTTTGTGGATGAACAAGTTTATTTGACAGTAAATTTAGCCAGCTACTGCAGCCAGCAAGGTGTTTTCTTGCCAAAAATCCACGTTAGGACGTGCAGGACTTTACGAAACAATAGATTGTAACCAAACGGCGGCAAAGAACGACAATGTTTTGGGTTGATATAGGGCGCAAAGGAACGGGCTTCACGTCTGCGCCATTTTCATTGCAAAAAGTCAACGGCTTCTGTAAGATCCTGAAGTGTAATCGACAAGAGGTTCAAGAATCAGTGCATGATCTTCTTCCAGATGGCTCGGCACCCGAACCGTGAACCAGAGGCGCATGGGTTTCGGTACAAACAAAAGACGGCACACGGAACTGCACCGTAATGCTTTTCCCAGGTCGCTGCGGCCTCTGGATGGCTAGCACCATATTCAGTCTTGGAAAACGTTCAGACATGTTTTTTCGCAGTGCCATCGCTTGCGCGCGGCACATGCCGCGCGCACTAAAGCGTGATGTTGGCCAAGCGATTGCCCGTTCAATGGTCGTTTCAAGTTGATGCGCTTCGAGCCGATCCGACTGGTGGTTGCCGGGCGAGCTCGCCAGAATTAAGACTGAGATTGAGGCAATCTGTGCGATACTGTCGGTGGGCCATCTGTGGGGAACTGTCGGTGGGCCGGCTGTGGGTAACTGTCGGTGGGCCGTCTGTGTGCTACTGTCGGTCAGCCGTCTGTGGGGAACTGTCGGTGGTCAGTCGCCGCCCTCTCCGTTGACAGCCGTTCTGTGTTGCTGTGCTCTGCAGATGTACTCGCCACAGATGCTGATTAAGATTTCGGGTCGGCGCCTTCTGCTGGATCTGGTGTACGTTGAGTCGGGCTGCCGCTGCGCCGACCCACCATTGCCCTCTGGTGGACCACGTGACGTGGGCAGCATGACCAGCCCTGCCGAGCCAGTCGGCGACGGCAGGCCGTCGCAGCTCGGAAGCTCAGCTGATCCCAACAGCACGGACAGTTCTGTCGAGCGCAGCAGCGTCTCAGCGCCATTACCGCGGGCGCGGTATCTCGACAGGAAGCTGGAAGGCGAGCTGCCTTCGGCGGAGGAAACGAGAGCGTCTTCTGAGGAGCCTGAACTGGCCTGGACGCTGGCCGAGCGGCTACAGGATCACCGTGCCGAGCACGCAGTCCCGCCGGCTGGCCAGCAGTGGACGCAGTTTTCGGGTGCCAGTAGCGTATCGCCGGCCCATCGGCGCGGCGACACTGGAGTCGGGCCGACTGGTGCCGGCTCCGTGGCCGCGCCGGAAGTGACCCTGCGGGACGCGACCGCCGATCCCGACTGGTCAGCGTCGGTACTGGGCGCCACACAGAGCGGCGGCCGGCCGACGACGGCAGCGGACGGACGCAGCCTCAGCTCACCGGCGACCCACGCGGCAGAACTGACTCGGACTCGCGCCTCACCGGCGGCCTACGCGGCAGAACTGACTCGGACTCGCGCCTCACCGGCGACCCACGCGACAGAACTGACTCGGACTGACACCTCACCGGCGGCCTACGCGGCAGAACTGACTCGGACTGACACCTCACCGGCGACCCACGCGACAGAACTGACTCGGACTGACACCTCACCGGCGACCCACGCGACAGAACTGACTCGGACTCGCACTTCATCGGCGACGCACGCGGCAGAGCAGTCATGGGCCCGCATCTCACCCGTCACCCTCGAATCGGAACACAGCGCTACATACTCTACACTGGATCTCCCGAGCATAGTGGGCTAAAACGCGCCGAGGCTCTTGGGAACGACGTCTCCCAGACGTCAGCGTTTGCGCCGGAGAGCCAAGTCGCCAGAACTCCGTCTCAGCGACCAGCGACAGCCAGCTTTTCCACCGGCACATCGCCATGGCAGCCAACGACAGACAGACAGGTACCAGCAACAGGCACTTCGGGTACACCGTCACAGCTGCCAGCGACAAGCAGTTCCAATACACTGTCACAGCTGTCAGCGACAGGCAGTTTCAGTACACTGTCACAGCTGTCGGCAACAGGCAATTCCGGTATACCGTCGCAGCTGTCAGCGACAGACAGTTCCGGTACACCGTCGCAACTGTCAGCGTCAGACAGTTCCGGTATACTGTCGCGGCTGTCAACGTCAGACAGTTCCGGTATACCGTCGCAGCTGTCAGCGACAGACGGTTCCGGTATACCGTCGCGGCTGCCAGCGGCAGACAGTTCTGACACCGCCATACCGGTACAGCTGCCAGTGACAGGCGTCTGGCGGTCAGATTCGTCGCCAAGCGGAGAGCCGGAGTGGCCGTTGGCCGGCGGAGAGAACAGGCCCCCTGCAACAGACGACGGCGGCCAGGAGGGCGGCGACACCCGGGTGGACCGGCGCCCTCACTCCGCCCAGTCTGGCCCGACCGTGGCCGTCGTACCGATGGCGGCGTCCGCCGTGCTCAGCTGGCCAGAGGAGGCCGAGTCGGCCAGTATCAGCACCAGCACCAGCACCAGTGCGTCGCGGCGTCACGGCGACCCGACTCCGCTGGCTACTGGTTCAGGTCATTTTACGGCGAACGTCAAGCAAAACCGCCAGACCGGAAACTCCTTAGACCCAAGTCTGACTGGCAGTATAGCTGCCGGTACATCGCCGTTGGTTTCGGCGCACAGATTGGTTGTTCCAAGAGGAAGCACGCACGCATTCGAGAGTGAACCAACCAAGGCCACTGCTGTGAACCGGGACCTCTCTGCTGTTACAACAGATGATACAGATGACATCGTGTTTGATCCTGGCCGGGCCGCGGCCTCGCACTCGGGCGCTGAGTACGCTGGCGGCGGCGGCGATCCTGGCTCGGAGGCATCCACGGCCGGGTCTGCGCAGGCGGGCGGCAGGCCAACGGAGAGACCGCAGACCGAACTCGGAACCACCTCGTGCGACAACCGATCAGCTGCGGCCACGCCGGCGACGATCCGCTCGCGGGAGGGCCCGCTGGTCCGCCAGGCGCCGCTCTCCAGCGACCAGCACCGAGTGCACCAGGCCGGACACCTGCTGCCCAGCCTGGCGGCCGTCCTGGAGACAGCGGGGCGCCCTGCGTCATCCGAGCCGGCCGGCCGAGATGGCTGGCAGCTGGTCAGCCTGGTGGCCAGCGCATACTCACTCGGTCGCCACACATGTGGCCTCGAGGTGCCAACCGAGCGGCAGCCGGCAGGCGACCTGCTGCCGGGACCGAAGGCCCAGTCTGTCTCGCTCGTCCAGCAGACCATGGACCGGCAGCGCGCCGCTCTGGATACATTGTACGACCTTCGCTTGCGACTGCTGGCCGAGCAGACCGTTCAGCGGCAGGACGCCCTCCGGGAAACGTTCGAGCGCGAACTGGACCCTGCTGCGGGATATACTGCAGACCGATGCCACCGCACACAGCCCGCAGGCGCCGGGAACGAACGGTGAGGGCGGTCTCAAGGCGACTGACGGGGAAACGGCGCCCGGCCCGCCTCTGCGTGACGCACACCCGGCCGAATGTGTGCTGGTCCAGGATGCGAACGCCGGGGAGAAGATCATGGAACAGCTGGACGGGATGGTTCAGCTGCTGTTCAACATCGGCCTGGAGTTTTTCGACTCGTTCCGGCCCCATGAGCCGTTGTCACGCAGTGCACGGCAAGTGCCCTCTCTGCAAGCTCGTACCCCTGCGCCTGATTCTTGGCTGAGCCGACGGATTCACTTTGTGACGGGCAGCCTGGACCGTTTTCGGTTGGCGCTGGCCAACGTGGAGCGTCAGATGGAGTACCTGGAGCAGATACATTCGCTGCTGGGTGCTGGTGTGGGCGGCTTGTCTCTGGCTCCGGTCGGGTTCGACTACAACCTGCCGCAGGCAGTGACCGCCCTGCTGCGGTGTTTCGTTGGACGTCTGCCCGGCTTTCGGATGGAGGACGTCCTGACGGCAAACTTTACGTCGTCGCCGCTGGAACCGCTGGTTCAGCGCTCGCAGGTATTTACTGATTCGCAGGGGAAAGTTTTCGGCCCTCCTTCGCTGTTTTCAGTCTGGTTCTGACTAGGGAACCGCCTTCTGCCTACCCAACGTCTTCATAGTTCAGTGAGAACCAGTCTGTTGCAAAACTCTCTCTCTCTCTCTCTCTCTCTCTCTCTCTCTCTCTCTCTCTCTCTCTCTCTCTCTCTCTCTCTCTCTCTCTCTCTCTCTCTCTCTCTCTCTCTCTCTCTCTCTCTCTCTCTCTCTCTCTCTCTCTCTTTCTCTCTTTCTCTCTCTCTCTCTCTCTCTCTCTCTCTCTCTCTCTCTCTCTCTCTCTCTCTCTCTCTCTCTCTCTCTCTCTCTCTCTCTCTCTCTCTCTCTCTCTCGCTGTTTGGACTTGGTAGGTGAACAGTTGAACCCTGGAAAAGTTCCAGCTTTCCTGACCCATTGTACGGCCCGAAAGCCGCTCTTGATAGGTGGGCAAAAATATCGCGGCAGATCAGTCATATGTCTACCGTTGACGTGACCTGAGGCGTAATTACAACCCTAAGGTCCTAAAAAAAGTCATACCCAGAATCTCAACATGGTGGGAAATCCAGTACCGTTGAAATCAGTCCAACCGTTCCGTTGGTTGCAGGTTAGTCATTGGAGACGTCGTACGCCCACCTCCCCGCTCTCCTGCAAATGCAATGGCAAATTATCCCAGAAACTGCTGGGTTAATCATCAAAGCCATTTTCATGGATAATCCGAAATTTCATCGTTTCAGAATTTCATTCGCAAATATTGCTTCGCGAACTTGAAATGACTGTAGAACATTAAGTTTGTAAAATGCGGAATTTGATATTTCCTTTATCGTTGTTTGTGAACCTTTGCACATTTTTTTTACACTTGGCTAAACTACTGCATATAGCGGGATGAGATCACTGGCTACGTGGACCACCCTCTGCAGCTTTTGCAGTCTGACCTTCTGCCGTTCTTCATGGTGCCGATAGCCTGGAGCCGTTGATCGCTGGTCTTCAGATAATTTTCATCGTTAGTCTGTATTTCGAGACTCTCGCTCGTCCCCGGGCCTGACAGGTACCCGGAGCTTCTCTGGAAGTTGTCGTCCCCCCCCCCCCTCAGCTGTGATAGGCGTGCAGAGCCCGTCTTGCTCGATATTTCAGCACTACTTTGGGGCGGCTGTTAATAGAGCAGTACATTTTTTTGTACATTATTTTTGCATATTTTTCGTGCACACGGCACTTCTTATGCACACATTGCGTGCCGTTTCGTCAGTATGTGCCGGAAAAATAGGGCCCTCTTTTATGGCTCCTGTTAGTGCCACCGACGCCTTTTTTGGATAGTAAAGCAAACGAAATTGTACATTAAGTGCATAAGGTTTGTTTGAGCTGTCTTGCAGCAAGATTCACATGCAAAGTACCTGGAGATCAGGTCCGCGAAATTAACTTCCCTAGCCAGGGGCGGCGCCGCGAATTTGAGTTATGGGGGGGGGGGCCTCCTAGACAAAATGAGGTCTCCTCGCAGGGAGCCTGCCTGCTGCATCATACAAGGGGCTTCCCGATCCAGCAAAGGGCCTCGTGTTCCAGAACATGGGCTTACTGATACATAGACCTAATCCAGAACAGGGGCTTCGTGATCCATTAAGGGAACCTCCCAATCTAACAAAGGGCCTCCTTATCCTAAAACAGGGCCTCCTGATTCGGAACAGGAGCCTCCTGGCACATGAAAGGGACCTCTTGTTCCAGAACAGGACCTTCTCATATGCATAGGGTGCCTCCTAATCCAGAATAGAGGCCTCCTAATACATAAAGAAGGCATCACGAGCCAGCAAAGGGGCCTCCGAACACAAAACGGCCTCCTGATCCCGAACAGGGGCTACATAGTTCATAAAGGGACTTCGTGATCCAGAAAAGGGGCCTCTTGATGCACAAAAGGGCCTGGTGAACCCGGTTAAGGACTACCTAGCTCAGTATCGGGCCTCCTTGATCTGAATGTTGATCACTTACGTGTAACTACAAAACTTTCGGTTTGCGTAAAAAGAGCCTCCATTTTTTTGGGTGGGGCAAAAACATTCTTGCCTTCCCCTCCCCCCGCCTGACGGTAGGGAGGGCAACTGCCCGGTCTCCCTCTCCCGCTGCGCCGCCCCTGTCCCCAGCGAGACTTAGCTATGAAATCATCATACTTCGGCAAAAACTTTGCCAGAAGTAACTAAATAAGAAATAAAATGTTTAGATATGTTGACTATTGAACTAACATAAAATGCCACGTCAAATACTTTTACACACATGTTTATATTATGATGGATAAAGGTGTTTATTAAATAGGTTACATGCAACTCAGCGTCTGTGATTTCGTTACACAATTGACTGTGAGCTTCATGAGGAAACTATATCGGCTCACACTTCTATGCGTTTTGAAAGATAACCATTGGGGAGGTAGGTATGTACCACTAGACTCTGTCCAGTCTTTTCGCTTCAGGATGATGCAGAGCTGTAGTTCTGCTTACGCTAGGCAAGCGATGCTGTCTTAATGTTTCTGACGATTGGGATTTGGAGGTCGGGACTCGGACGGAGTTGGAGAGGAAGGAGTATGGTACCGTTGAGTCGGTATGATTTTTGGCGGACGGCGGTTTGCCCCAAATCGCCCAGAATTGCGAGAAAATGTATTAAAAATGTATTCAAAAAGATGCTAAGTGTAGGGTTTTTCGTTTTTTCTAATAACTCAGCAAGCAATCCATACTTTGCCTCAAATTAAACTTTAAACGGTATGAAATAACACGCCAAACAACACTTTTTAAAGTAAAGTTACCTCTTTTCCACCTTCAGCGCGATTCAGGTCAGGTCACGTCATCGTTCCAGAATGGTGCATTTGCAAAATTTACGCCCTCTTTTCTTACTGATGAGCATGTTTTATGTCTAATTCGCATTACTGATGAGACACTAGAGCACACTGTGGATGCCCAAGCATAATTTCAGGTTAAACTAAAGGTCAGACGAGGTCAACTAAAACCGGCTAAGGTCAAATTTTCAGGTGGAAGAAGTAAAAAAAATCAACATTTTAGCGGGTCTACGTGGCGAGCGGAATATTTTCAGGATTCAGGCCAGGTCAGTGGAGGCCAAGAGAGCCGATGGTTTTCGATTCGATTCGATTCGATTCACCATCCGATGGTCTCCGACGCCACTTGATGCGCCATCCGTGAGGAAGAAAAAGTAAGGCGCACATGACCATGTAGATTTTTCTAATGGAACCTTATTCTCGCACTTTATCTCTAGCATTTTTTTATACATGGCAGTGAACCTTTCAAAGCCACAACAAACTCTTCAATGCATTGTTCAGCTGTAAAATGGTCATGGACCTTGGATAACCTCTAGTGACCTCGTTCTCCCTTACATTGTGAGATATTGTTATTTTGGACCATAAATTCTGGTTTATAACATGTCCCCATATTGGTGAATCATGACCTGAGCCAAGGTCACGAGTGCTCTGATGAAATGAAGGTAGCACATGTTCGGCGTCATGTTGCTAATAATATCTAATCTTGGCATCCCGTAGAAATCCATCCAAATGTAAACATTGTCTTAAAAGGGGGGTAAAATTGACCTCAGGTTATTGATCTGTAATTTTCCAGAAATCTGAAATATACAAAATGTACCCTCTATCACATGCTATAACTCCAGCAAGTTTTAGCGAACTTGGTCCAACCCGAAAAAGTTATAGAGGGTCAACGTTTTTTTTGTAGGTTGACCCCTTTGACTTAACTTAGGTCAATGACCTGACCTGATCCGGCGCTGAGATTTTGACGGATATGTGCAGTGAATGGTGAAAAAGGTACTACAAGTTTAGCGGATGTGTTTTCCCGTTTTCCCACTATGGGGAAAAATTTTGAGGGGGTATTCAAACACCCCTCTGGTGCGGGACGGGCTGACCCTCCCCGTATGGGGAGGTCGATGCAACCCCCCTGAAGTTTTCGAGGATAACTTCCTAACGGTTTGTTTGATCCAGTTGATATTTGGTGTCTCCTCTGTGGCATCCTTTTGGCATCTTTTGCTTTGCAATATTTCTTCTCCGTTGTCATTATAACGAGCTATAACGTCATAACGAGAACCATGTCAGCCGTTTTTGCGTGCCTACGCTGCCGGTTTAGAACGGTTTCAGTTTTGTCCCACTGTAAGACGATCGGAGGGAACAAATGCATTGAAATATACAACAGTCTACTCAACATTGCATACTCGACAACATGACAAAAAGATTTAGAAGGTGTATTCTCAGTGCCGGGATTATCGAGGGTGTAAACACAGGTCATGAGCTACGGCTGGGAATACATTACTTTTTATTTCTGGAAATGCGATAGGAAATGATACCACGAAACAACCCAAATGTTCTGATTGCTTGAGGTGTGAGGAGTCGAATAATATAAAGTCGGTGTAATTTTTCTTTTATTTCATCAAAAGAGCTGGGAATGCAGCGAACGCCTGACTTGCTCCGCCGGACGGACCGGCGTCGGCCGCGGCTTGATGAGTGTACAATACCGTGGCATGCCTAAAATCGGATTTTATGCTGGATATCAACTCAAAAAGCGCTTTAAACACATCTAAGCCACGATTTTGCAGGTTATGCTTGAGGTTATGCACCTGGAGTTATGCTCCCAGGTTATGCACCTGGGGTTATGCTTGGTCACTGGCTTAAGATAACCTTAGATGACCTAAGGAGACCTTAGACTTTTATGTGCCGTTTGGCAATAGTGTTGGTTAATCTAGATGCCACAATGGACTTAATCATCTTAATCATGTATTGTCATGTACAAAAAATGTCTCTGCAGCTCCAAGAACGCATTTAAGCCGGCGACCCCCTTGACAAGGATTAACCGAGCATGACATGGATCGGACTCCATGGGTAAAATAAAATCCTGTCCCATTCACAGGTACCATATATTTGAAAAGTCGCCTTACCACAGGTACCATTTCATTCACATGTACCCAAGGCGTAGGAGCGGGGGCCAGGGTGCCATGCCTCCCCCATTTTTTAATATTTGGGCCAGCAATATGATTAACTCCCTTAATATTTTTTTCAGAATCAGTTTTTGTTTAGTTTACTTTTCAGTTGTCTCAGGCATTCATACCAAGCTCATCAGTGATGCAACTCAGTACCTACTAGATAAACTCGCTCCACATTATAAAGGAATCCCTTGATTGAATGTGTGGAAAAATTGACCTGGCAGCACCTTATTCTACCACGTTCGGTTGTATCACGTAATCAGAGGCAAACTGTAGCGCATTCTTGCACCAAAGCTGTACATTTTTTAACCCAGCCGATGGCATAAGCTTAAGAACGGGGGAGGGGGGCGGAGGGCCACGACTGGCCACTTTTCAAAGTGGGAGGGCCAACAGTGGCACCTACCCCGCCCCACTTTTTCAGAAATGAAAAACGCATTGCAACAACTAAAATTAGCATATTACAAGACAAATTCTTCAGTTCTTTTTTCATTTATTTATCATGTTACAAGAAAAATTTTACGGGTTTGCAGGACGAAGTCGCTTTTCCTACGTGTTTTTTCTACATATGATGCTAAATTTTCACAGTTTTATTTCTCCAAGGGATGGAATGAGGCTACATTTTTTTAGAGGCACTGCAGGGCACTTATGAAGGCAAAAGAAGAATGGCTGCCGAATTAAGACAAAATCTTGAACTTTTTATTAGTATACAGCTAAATGACTGTGAAAAAGCAAAAAAAAAAATATTTTTGTTGATTTGCGGTCACTTCAGAAGGTCAGGGCAAGGTGACAATTAAAAATTTTGTTTTACGTGAATATTTCTGACGCTTATGTCAAAAATGCAAAATGAAATTTATAAGACTGTGAAAAGCTCCTTGTCTTGGTATACCAAGTTTCAGGTCAACGCCGGGCCGGGTCACAGAATTGTCACCTAAAATAACCCCTGCGCATACACTTTATCGTCGGCCAGGAAGAGGAATTTTAGAAATGTAGTGAATTCAAATGGATAGAAACAATTTCAAATATTATGGAATAATCTCAAGGTCACTAAACGTGATCCTGACGCCATTTGAAGTCACTGGAGGTCAGAGGTCGTAGCTGACTTGATGAATATGTGGCTATGACAATTTGCCCCTTGTCATATTCCTGGCGCCACCTATTCTAACGTTATATGAACAGTGTTATACGACTCGTACTTAAGTATATAATGACTAGAAAAGTTACAAAGGTGTCTTAAGCGTTTATGTTAAATATGTTCCGAGTTATATAATGATGAGAAAAGTTGAAGTGTCTTAGCTTTGATGTTAAATATGTTTCAAATAAAATATTCCTCATTTTCGGAATCCTGCGAACGCCTATGAATTTTCTCAGAATTCTTATGGGTTTATTCTTCAGAATTCTTATGGGCCAAGAGTTAAATTCCCATCGATAAGTTTCCGGTTCTTGTTCAGGTGCATCAAAATCGGGTCATAAACAGCGGAGTAATAAAGCAAAATACTCCCCATTTTGGCTTTTTTGCCCTCCTGTATGGACCCCCTCCAAGACTTTGACACTTTTTTTCTACAAAACGTAGTTTACATCATGGCAAATCGATTGTCATTTATGGCATTGAAATCACAGGTGTAGTTCTCAAGATCTACGGGGCCGAATCAGCCTCCCCACCTGTCGGGAATCGACTATGCCGTTGATCCTTACGGGAATTGGGTTAAATTTACGTATTGTGAGTATGGGGTGTGTCCGGAGACATCCAACATGAAACTCTTTCAGAACCACCTCCCATTTCAGGCCTGGATCGGGAAAACATCTAACGATCTTACTATTTACACGGAAACAGCGAATTATTTGCCTTGACACTGGATCAGGCCATTTTCTTTCACCGGACCCCATGCCCACCTGCCACCTAAAATAATAATCTCCCTGCCCGCACCTACTTTTTGGAACGTTCCTAGGCCTATGGCAGGCACGTAGTCATACGTAAACGACTGACCACATATGACGCCAGATTGCCGAGGAAGAACTCTAATGCTGCTTTTAAATGTAGGTAAGGGCTGTCGAGCCCTTCTGACTGACTAAATTCAGAATCACAATCTAGTGACTCGTTTCGACCTAGAAAAGCAGCGCTGAAAAACATTTCTAAAAGCTTTTTACCATTTAGTCTGGTTTCCTGGCGTATCTGTTGAATAATGTTCAACAAAAAAGTCCTTATGGGACGTGACAACCAACCGTTCCCTCGCCTACGGCGAAGAAGAACCTGGCTAGGCGGTCGTCCTGACCCGGGGTGCGGTCGGTCTCCGCGTACAAGATTTGCTAAAAGTCATGTTTAGGATTCCAAGATATACGTAGTGGGACGAGAGGGAATTTCAAAATTAACCCGTCCCCGACTGGGCGGGGGGCAGTTGACTGCCCCCCTGAGGTTTTTCTGGGATTGCGAGAGAACGAACAAACACAAAGTCACGAAACTTTGCATTACCTTTTGCTTTATCAATTTTACATCTCGTGTCAAAATTTTGACCTCAGGCCAGGTCAGGGGCCTGACCTACGTCAGGTCAAACAGGCCTATCTCCAAAAAAGTGTAGTGCCTTGTAACTTTTTCGCAAAACAAGATATCTCAATAATACTTTCAGGGATTAGTGATCGTGATAGATGCAACAAGTCTGCTATCTCATATTTTTCGGAATTTTCCGGGTCATTGACCTAAGGTCAAGCCCATTTTTAAGACATCTCGCCGTTTTTTTCGGAAATTGACTGAATATTTCATAACATTTTTAATGTGGAGTGAAGCAGACATCTCGTTACCGTCATTGGGCAAAGTATCAATGACTTTCAGCCATTGACCTGAGGTCAGGTCACGCGTAACTAGTGAGTCAAAATGTACCACCGTCAAAATCGACGATGAATTACTCAGAATGGGTGGAAAATGGCAGAACTAGGTTGCACAGACGTAAGTAATACCAGGAACCTCAAAAAGTATGAAAAAAATCCATATTTTGGAAATAAACAGGCTCTCGTCAATAAAGCTCCGCCAATTGTGTAGATTGGTAACTAATAAATTTTTCCAAAATTTAAGCATGAGAAACCATCACAAGAACTAGAAAGATCAATAAAATTTACAAAGATCGTCTTTTTTCGCGAAAATAAAGGAACAATAAAATTAGTTCCCGTCAGTTTGTGACCGCATACGGCAGCGGCGCACGCCTACAGCTAGCGCGCGAATTGCCGTGTCTTTAACTCAACGTTTCGGCGTATATATTGAACAAATCTGGGAAATAGACGTGTATCGGCATCCGCGGACCTTTACTTGTGCGCTGGGGCCTTTACCTATGCGTTATTAGTCCCAGCCCTTGAGATTCAGGCCATTTCTCGGTCTCATGCAGTTGGCTACGAGAAAACATATATAGGGCGTAAATTGGCGTCGTATTATCTAAAACTAAAAATGAGACCAGTTTCGAGCTCTACTCGTCACAAACTTTCCAACGGCGTGCTTATTTTTATCGTGCGACCAACCGTTCGTGAGTTAGAGGGGGCGGCCAACTGCCCCCCTCCCAGTCGCCCATGTTCGAAACGGACCGACGGTCGTGCGCGGGTTTATTTGTGCAAATTCAGTCAGTAGGTCGGGAAAATCAAAGTCAGGGCGTTGTTACTATTTGCGGATCTTGTCTTGGAAAGACATTCGTGGAATCTTCCAAAAAGACTAGAAATCACACGGCGAGGAAGCAGGCTTTCAGCCAAGCAATACAGTGGATTTAAGACGCGGCAATGAAAGATATGTGTTACAAAGTGATGCTTCGTTATACATAAGTCTTGATATTGTCTTAAACGTAGTCAGCACTGTGCGATACGTTCGGATTCTGACTACGTCTTACTTTTTAATCAGTAAGGGGCTATATTGTTTTAAGGCTTTTTGAAACTATTTGTGATTAGACCAAAATCACTAAGTACATCGTAAAATACTTCGCCCCGAATATGTTAAATTAGGAACTGAAATAACATATCAGGCTCTGAAAACTATTTACGAATACGTGTATTCAGACAGCGCTCATCTCTGGAAATCAAGCAGCATAGAAAAACTATAAAATAAGCTGAATTAGGTCAATGGTTTCGGCGGTGCTTGAACTACTCTTAAGTTTCCACTAAGTGATACAGAACATTATTTTTGTCCGTTTACATTTGATACGACACGACGAGAAAAAAGTCGCAGATTTCGGTGATTAATGTCAAATCGTGGCTTCAAAAAATTTCGAAAGCTCAAATCATTGTAATAATTGCCTCCTGAGGTGCGGGTGAAAATGACATGTGTTTATGGGTCGGATTACTAAGAGCGGCAAACGTCTTATTCCAGGAGACGAGCAAGGAGACGCGGGCCCTGACGGAAAAAACAAAGAGCATTCTACAGCGTCTGTGGTCCTGCTGGCGTTTCGTTCTCAACTCGTTCGTTCGGCCGGCCATGGTGGTCCAACTGCGCCAAGAGGAGAACGTGCGCGTGCTGATGCTGCGACAGACCGAACTGAAGAGCGCACTGGACGCGGCGCTGGCGGTGCTCAGTCCGACTCAGCGGGCCGAAATGAAGGTGGCCTGGGAGGCCCTGGTCACGGCCGGGGACAATACGCAGTTCTACATCAGCGAAATGACTGAGCTGACCGAGGCTCTCAACGACATAGCGGCTGAAATGCTGACCTCAGACGCCGTTCGAGTGAGACCTCAGGGGCCTGCCTCTGGTCCACCGGCCGTCATCCGACTCATGAGTCGAGCTATGCTGGACAGCCTCGGCTGCTATCTCAATGCTCTGGCCCATCCGGAGAAGGCTGCCATGGACGTGTCGGTTAAAAACGAGATTCGGTCTGACGGAAGAGACAATGCACCGACGCGGAAACCCTCAGAGTTGTCAGAATGTACACTGGTCCAAGATGCGAACGCCGGGGAGAAGATCATAGAACAGCTGGACGGGATGGTTCAGCTGCTGTTCAACATCAGCCTGGAGTTCTTCGACTCGTTTCGGCCCCATGAGCCGTTGTCACGCAGTACACGGCAAGTGCCCTCTCTGCAAGCTCGTACCCCTGCGCCTGATTCTTGGCTGAGCCGACGGCTTCACTTTGTGACGGGCAGCCTGGCCCGTTTTCGGTTGGCGCTGGCCAACGTGGAGCGTCAGATGGCGTACCTGGAGCAGATACATTCGCTGCTGGGTGCTGGTGTGGGCGGCTTGTCTCTGGCTCCGGTCGGGTTCGACTACAACCTGCCGCAGGCAGTGACCGCCCTGCTGCGGTGTTTCGTTGGACATCTGCCCGGCTTTCGGATGGAGGACGGCCTGACGGCAAACTTTACTCCGTCGCCGCTAAAGACGCTGGTTCCACGTTCCCAGGTATTTACCTATGTGGGTTGTTTTACGTATTTCGGACGACTTATTGCGACTTATTTTCAGGTGCATAATGTGCAAAAGTAAAGAGTTTTGAATAACATGGGTAGTTCACAGGCAGCGTAGAGTTGGAATAGTAGTAGTAGTAGAGTTAGGAGTAGTATAATCACAAATATTTGCTTAACCTTACTAGATGCCGCTTCATTCATTGAGCAGGCTGTTCATTTTTCTACCTTTTTGTTTTTATTTTATTTTATTTTTTTGAAGCGACATGCATATTGGAAGAAGTTGAATTGCCCTTATAATACTACGGTCAAATGTATTTCATTGGTGTAAACTTCTTACATTCATGTCACGTCTATTTAAATAACTGTGGTTTCATGTGATACACAGCTGAAAACTGTCCAACAGCACGGAGTAGTTCATGCTCAGATAACGATCTAATATTTTGTTGCGACACTTTCATAGGTGGGATTTTAAATCACGACTTTTGTACTTTCTATATGGTTATAAATATTGTAATCCTGAAATGCGTTGTCTCAGTGCCAAATGGCCGTTTTGGCCTCACCGAGACTGCCTGACTTTGAACGGGCATGCTTGAAAGTGGTTTATTCAGTTCAGCAATCATCGGCGCAATACGAAATAAAAGAAAACATGTCGTGATGTTTTAGAGATTCTCCCTTCATGTTTGCCAAATCTATGATTACGGCCCGTTTGGCAATATATTCCCACATATGCTACCAGTACTCTCAACCACTCTTGCGCTAGAGGCACCCGTAAAATGATTGGCGACTCTAGCGACCGCTGAAAACATCGGCGCTTTAGAAAACGTGATTTTAAAGCAAATATTTACGCATTTGTAACACAGTGGAGCTCCAAAGTGTAACAAAACCAATTTGGCCCCAAGAAGTATGACATTAGGAGCTCCGTAAAGCCTGTTCGAAGCACCACACATTTCCTATGTTGAGCATTGTGCCTGCCTATAACTCACAGACTGCAGTTACCGTATCGAGATGTCTCGTGATTCGGGGTGTTAACCCTATTCCCGGCAGGGGGAGCTGAATCCGCCCCCCCTCAGGTTTTTTTGCTTGCCAATTTCAGGCTTTTTAACGCAGCTTCACGAAACTTGGTGACTTTTCCTAGCTATTCCTTCTACGTGTCGTGACGAAATTTCAAAATTCTATTTTGCCCAGGGGCGGAGCCAGGTAACGTTTTTGGGAGGCACCTCATGCCATTTTTAGCCATGTTGAGGGTAAAAGGAAAAATGTCTGCCAAAAACAGAGTTATAAAGATGGAACCTAAAACTTTATATGGATAGATAGCTAAATAGTTGGGCAATGTGCAGATGTAGTTTTGTTTATCTGAGGTCATTTTGCAAGGTCAGGTCAAGGTCAAAAGTCAAAATTTGTTTTTTCACAATAACTTTGGTGCCGTTTTTTTTTCAAATGCCAAACCCGGAACATGCATGACGTAGAACGGTGTCTTCTACTTGTGTTCCAAGTTTCAGCTTGATATCAGGTCGGGTGACTGAGCTATGACCTAAAATGTCAGTGCGCGTACCCTATATCGCGATAGCCATAAAATGAAATTTTTGAAATAGAGTGAATTTGAATGATTGAAAACGTTTACAGATCACACTAAATGCACACGAGATCATTCCAAGTGACCCCAAGGTTACTGGGGGTCATTTAAGGTCAAAGGTCAGAAGTTGATCTAAGAAACGGGCGACCATGACAGTTCCCCCTTTTTCATGTCCCTGGCACCGCCTGTGCTAACATTATACAAATATTGTAATGCGATTTGTACTTCTTTGGTATAACATGACTAGCAGAAGCCAAAAAAAGGTGTTTGCGTCTTTTTTCATTCAGTTGTTAGAAAACTAATCCTCCTATTTTTGAAACCCTGCGAACGCCCACGAATTTTCTCAAAATTTCAGATTTGCGGACCCATGGTAAAAGCCCTATCCATAATCTCTCGATTCATGCCAGTTTCATCGAAATCGGTCGATAAGCAATGGAGTTAGAAGTCCAAAAGTATCCCCCATTTTGACATTTTTGCACCCCTGTATCCACAAATTTCAAAATTTGGAATTTTTTTTTATAAAAACGTAGCTCACTTCACGGCAAATCGATTGCCGTTTGCTGCGATGAAATCGGACAAGTAGTTCTCGAGATCTCAGGGGGGGGCCGAATCGCCCCCCCCCCTCCTGCCGGGAATCGACCATACCGTCTTGCCCTCCGGGGATAGGGTTAAGCCACCCTGACGGTTTTTAGCATGGACCATATGTGCGAATTGGTTCGTTCTCGTTCGTGATTTCTTCTATGTTTTGATGACTGCCTAATTTGTGTTCAGTTTTCGTCGAGCATTTTTTCAGAAATCTGTGTTTAACCCTAACATAGTACATGTGAGAGGGGTATGCAGCCCCGAAGTATTTCACATATCGTTCCAGAATGACAGCTATCGCTCTGAAATTTTGCATAGCTGAGCAGAGGCGGGTCCAAGACTTTGCTACGGTGCCGGGGACGCAAATAATTAGCGAGGAACTCCCTTTCTGCCTCCCCCTCCCGATATTTTGCTCTTATGAAAAAGTGTGGATACGCGGGGGTCCATGGGTATATATTCGAAGTAATGTTGCGTTTTTTATCATACAAAGTACGAAAAAAAGACAATAGAGTGCGTCACCTTATTCGATAAAGTTTTGCATTTTGTTACTGTGCAAAGTAGTCAAAATGAGTGTACCGTAAACACGGCGGGATTTCTGGCGGTTGCGACCCTCCTTCTCCTTGAAATTTCATCTCCGAATTTGACGATTTTTAAATATCTTGTCAGGGACGGTCCATATGCTCACTCGCACTTGCTGGGAGACTTGCCAGTTTAGGGGAACTTAGGCTAGGTTCCCGTTCGCAGTAACAGGGACAGATGTGGTCTTTGGTCCTTTTGGTGGTCTCGGGTCGTCTGCCATGTCAGGGCCTTCTGGTGGTCTCAGGTTCCTTTTACAGTTTCGCGTGTCCCTCAGGACGTTTCAGGCGTTCCTTTGGCAGTTTCAGGGACACCTCGGACAGTTGCAGGAACCCACCTGACAGTGTCAGGGACGCTTTGGTCATCACTGAGTCCATTCTATCGTTGCTGGGACATTTTTGCCCTCTAAGGAGCCCTCAGGCAGTAACAACGGCCCTCTGTAAGTCTCCCTCTGTCGTAACAGTGGTGCCTCTGGCGGTCCTGTAGGTCCTTTGGCGGCTTCAGGAGCTGTCTGGACGTCGGAGGGTTGAATCGTTTCAGGGGCCTCTGTTGTCGTGTCCAGGGGCTGTTCTTGCCAGACTGCTAGTAAGCAGTCTTAAGGCCCCTCTTTAACAGCCTCATTGGACCGCTGTTCTGTTATATTTCCTCTTGTCGTTTCCGAGGAATATTTTTGCCGTCTCAGGGTCCCTCTGGCAGTTACTAAAGACCGTTTAGTAATTTCAGGGCCCCTTTGCCGTGTCATGGGCCCTCTGAACGTCTCCGGTGGTCCACACGGCTGTATCTGGGGTTATGTGTTCTTTATATGCGGAACTTCTTGGGATCCTCTAGCCGTAACAGGGGCGTTTGTTTGCACTTGAGGGGCCCCACAGACAGTCTCAGGGGGCCTCTTCCGTGTCAGGAGCCCGCTTAACACACTCGGGCCCTCTGACCGTCCGGGGCCCTTGTGCCGACTGAGATACCTTCTTATCGTCTTTTCCCTCGAAGGGGCCCCTCCAACCTTTTGTCGGTCTCAGGGGCCCTCTGTCGTGTAAGGCCGTCTGTCTCAGAACCCGCCCGACCTTCCCGGGGCCCCATGACTGCATCAAGAACTCCTTAGATTTCCCGAAAGACTAGTACAACCCATTTGTGACCACTCTGGCTAGCCAGAGGCTCCTTATGCCGTCTTAGGCACCCTCTTAAGGTCTTGCCGTCTCAGGAGCCCCCTGGCACTTTAAGCGATCTCATAGACCCTTTACTGTGTTGGGGCACCTTTCGCGGTCTCAGGAGCCCTTGGAGAGTTTCAGAGGCCCATCTATTCATCTTAGGGGCCACCTTACTGTCTTAGGGTCTCATTAGCCCTCCCGGAGGACATCTCTTCCTTCAGGATTCTTCAGCTTTACACATGGGCCTGTGAAGCCCATTCGGGACCCTATGACATTCCATTAGCCCCTATGCCGTCCTACGGACTCATCACCTTTGCCGTCTCCGGGACCCTATGACACTTCTGGCGGTCTCAGGAGCACTCTGCCGTGTTTCGGCCCTGTTACGATCTCTGGGACCCTTCGGGCGTTTCAGGGACACTTCTATCCGTTTCAGGGGTCATGTAACTCTCCCGGAGGCCCCTGACTGTATGAAAAATCTTCCAGGTTTTCAGAGACCCGTGAAGCCCGAAGGCCCCTCTCAGCCATCAGGGGAGGGTGCTATCGCCCCCATCGCCTCCCCGTTGGACACACCCCCGTAGCTGGGTGGCGAACCTTGTTAGGTATGGTGCGAAAATTCAAGTCTACACGTTACAGACTTAAATTGCAGGTTACGTACGCATGACCTCTTTCTCGAAGGCATGTCACAGACAAATGACGTTATGTTGACGACTCTAATCGGACACGAAACGCCACAGGTATTTTACGGTATTCTGTCCTACTCAGTGTTAGATTCTGATGTCACTGACGGTGTCAGCGACCTCTGCACTGCAGTCGTCACTTGGATTAAAGTCATCTTAGGTCAAAATCACGAATGGGGGTTATTCACCTTCGACATCTTATGGATCGTGGAGGGGTCATGATGTAATCGATAACGCTGATATGTATAGAAACAGTAGTTTGCGTCGTTATTCGTCGCCAGGAATCGTTTTGGAGACATCAAAAGTGCCCTTTGTGTTGCGTTTCATAAGATCAGAAGAAAACCTAAAATCGACATGACTTTTGAGGTCGCTTGTAAAGTCACGGTGTGACCTAAAAGGGCGAAACTAGACGTGGTCGTGTAGCTGAAAAACCAGACCATACGCTTGTTTTTGTTTCGTCGCTCGATCACGTCAGGTTTGAAAATGGAAGGGGTCGTACCATCCTTTTCCCACTGTTGTCCCGAAGATGTCCATATCTCGAGCACTGGCGAGGATCAAGATGAAATTGGCACATGGGGACTTTCGACGGCATTCAGCCATAATTGTGTAAATTACCCCAAAAATTTGGGCACACAATTTGACGCCGACAGTAGGGTGGTATTAACCCTGGTAGTCGAGCATGAGTCAGTATGCAGGCGTGTTTCTATTACACTGTTTGCTTTACAGGTCCGTGATCCGACGTGACCTAGCGTCATTGGTTCGTGCGAATGGCAGGGCTTGTTTGTATACCCTCTGGAAGATTGAGTCCAATTTTTCACCTTTTTAGCTGTGCTCCAAGAGTTTGACAACGTTTCATTCGGTGCCTCCTTGCAGACGAAGCAATGTGTGGCACATGACCGTATAAAAATCACAAGAAAACGCTATGTCCAAAAATCTACAAGAGGGGTACTCAGGACAAAAATAAAGATCTCGGTACCAAAAAAAGTGTCTGGCTCAAGGCTACCGTAAAAAGCGTTTCGGAATCGGCCTTGCAGATATCGCTATTTCCATCCAATATATGCCAGTGTGTTTTGAATCCTCTTGAATTTCATGCCATCGTTTCGCCTCTGTATTGTAATTATGACTCATGATGTAGGCGAAGACCATGCCAATAGTGGTGCCCGATACCCCGCGTCCAGCGGTGTTGCAGTAATGGAGATTTCGCGGGGACGCTCTGCACGGCCGGACCTTTGTTTGTACTGCCACCTACCGACAGGCAGATTCGGATGCTGTGGTGCTTACGAAATTGTTTGAACTCACGATTAACGTTTTCCCGGAGGCTAGCGGTATTGTCGATGCCCGGCAGGGGGGATGGATTCGTCCTTCCCCCCTCGAGATCTCGAGGACTACTCGTTCGATTTCATCGCAACAAACGGCAGTCGATTTGCCATGACGAAAACTACGTTTTTATAACGAGAAGTTTTCAATATTTAGAAAATGTTAAATATAGGGGAGGCAAAAAAGTCAAAATTGGGGATATTTTTAGACTTCTTATAGCTCCGTTGTTGATGGACCGATTTTGATTAAATTGGTATGAATAGATAGGTTATGAATGGGACTTTTACCACTGCATACATTAGAAATTTTGAGGAAATTTATAGGCGCTTACAAGGTTTCAAAGATAGGAGGATTAGTTTTTTAACAAATGAATGAACAAAGAAGGCAAAAACACTTTTTTGGCTTCTGCTAGTCATGTTCTGCTAAAGAAGTACAAATCGTATTACAGTGTTTGTAAAATGGTAGCATGGGCGGTGCCAGGGACATGAAAAAGGGAAACTGCCATGGTCACTTGTTCTTCAGATCACCTCTTGACCTTTGACCATAAATGACCTCCAGTAACCTTGGAGTCACTTGGAATGACGTCGTGTGCATTTAATATTATCTGTAAACGTTTTCAATCATTTCAATGGACTCTATTTCAAAAGTTTCATTTCACGGCTGTTGTGATATATGGTACGTATACTGACATTTTAGGTCATAGCCCCGTGACCTGACCCGATATCAAGCTGAAACTTGATGCACAAGTAGAGGGCACAATCCCACGTCATATATATTCCGGGTTTGGCATTTCAGAAAAACAGCGCTGAAATTATTACTTTAAAACCGCATTTTGACTTTACACTTTGACTAGACCTTGTAAAGTGACGTCAGATGAACAGAAGTGTATTTGCATGTTGCTTAACTGTTTAGCTACACATCCATATAAAGTTTGAGTTCTGTCTTAAAAACACTAGTCTTGGAAGTCATTTTCATTTTGCCCTCATCATGGCCAAAAATGGCCTGTTATGCCTCCCAAAAACGTTCCCTGGCTCCGTCCCTGAACAACATAGTTCGAAATTTTTTCCACAGTACATAAAAAGAAACGCTAGGAAAAGTCACAAAGTTTCGTAAAGCTGCGTCAAAAAGCCTGGAATTGGCAAGCCAAAAACCCGAGGGGGCGGATCCTACCCTCTCTGGCGGGAATGGGGTTAATTCGCTTGTGTATTCGTGTTTAGGGTACATTCATGTGTTACGAGTATATATAATGCACACATATGTAGATTTATTTATTGTTTGATTCCAGGAGAAGAACGAAGAGACGTGGGCCCTGACGGAAAAAGCAAAGAGCATTCTACAGCGTCTGTGGTCCTGCTGGCGTTTCGTTCTCAACTCGTTCGTTCGGCCGGCCATGGTGGTCCAACTGCGCCAAGAGGAGAACGTGCGCGTGCTGATGCTGCGACAGACCGAACTGAAGAGCGCACTGGACGCGGCGCTGGCGGTGCTCAGTCCGACTCAGCGGGCCGAAATGAAGGTGGCCTGGGAGGCCCTGGTCACGGCCGGGGACAATACGCAGTTCTACATCAGCGAAATGACTGAGCTGACCGAGGCTCTCAACGACATAGCGGCTGAAATGCTGACCTCAGACGCTGTTCGAGTGAGGCCTCAGGGGCCTGCCTCTGGTCCACCGGCCGTCATCCAACTCATGAGTCGAGCTATGCTGGACAGCCTCGGCTGCTATCTCAATGCTCTGGCCCATCCGGAGAAGGCTGCCATGGACGTGTCGGTTAAAAACGAGATTCGGTCTGACGGAAGAGACAATGCACCGACGCGGAAACCCTCAGAATTGTCAGAATGTACACTGGTCCAAGATGCGAACGCCGGGGAGAAGATCATAGAACAGCTGGACGGGATGGTTCAGCTGCTGTTCAACATCAGCCTGGAGTTTTTTGACTCGTTCCGACCCCATGAGCCGTTGTCACGCAGTACACGGCATGTGCCTTCTCTGCAAGCTCGTACTCCTGCGCCTGATTCTTGGCTGAGCCGACGGCTTCACTTTGTGACGGGCAGCCTGGACCGTTTTCGGTTGGCGCTGGCCAACGTGGAGCGTCAGATGGCGTACCTGGAGCAGATACATTCGTTGCTGGGTGCTGGTGTGGGCGGCTTGTCTCTGGCTCCGGTCGGGTTCGACTACAACCTGCCGCAGGCAGTGACCGCCCTGCTGCGGTGTTTCGTTGGACGTCTGCCCGGCTTTCGGATGGAGGACGGCCTGACGGCAAACTTTACGCCGTCGCCGCTAAAGACGCTGGTTCCACGTTCCCAGGTATTTACCTATGTGGGTTGTTTTACGTATTTTGGACGACTTATTGCGACTTATTTTCAGGTGCATAATATGCAAAAATAAAGAATTTTGAATAACATGTGTAGTTCACAGGCAGCGTAGAGTTCGAATAGTAGTAGTAGTAGAGTTAGGAGTAGTTAATCACAAATATTTGCGTAACCTTACTAGATGCCGCTCATTCATTGAGCAGGCTGTTCATTTTTTCTACCGTTTTATTTTTTTTTTTTTTTTTTTGAAGCGACATGCATATTGGAAGAAGTTGAATTGCCCTTATAATACTACGGTCAAATGTATTTCATTGGTGTAAACTTCTTACATTCATGTCGCGTCTGTTTAAATAACTGTGGTTTCATGTGATACACAGCTGAAAACTGTCCAACAGCACTGAGTAGTCCATGCTCAGATAACGATCTAATATTTTGTTGCGACACTTTCATAGGTGGGATTTTAAATCACGACTTTTGTACTTTCTATATGGTTATAAATATTGTAATCCTGAAATGCGTTGTCTCAGTGCCAAATGGCCGTTTTGGCCTCACCGAGACTGCCTGACTTTGAACGGGCATGTTTGCAAGTGGTTTATTCAGTTCAGCAATCATCGGCGCAATACGAAATAAAAAAGACGTATCGTGATGTTTTAGAGATTCTCCCTTCATCTTTACCAAATCTATGATTACGGTCCGTTTGGCAATATGTTCCCACATATGCTACCAGTACTCTCAACCACTCTTGCGCTAGAGCCACCCATAAAATGATTGGCGACTCTAGCGACCACTGAAAACATCGGCGGCGCTTTAGAAAACGTAATTTTATAGCAAATATTTACGCATTTATAATACAGCGGCGCTCCAAAGTGTAACAAAACCAATTTGGCCTCAAGAAGTATGACATTAGGAGCTCCGTAAAGCCTGTTCGAAGCACCACACATTTCCAATGTTGAGCATTGTGCCTGCCTATAACTCACAGACTGCAGTTACCGTATCGAGATGTCTCGTGATTCGGGGTGTTAGGCCACCCTGACTGTTTTTAGCGTGGACCATATGTGAGCATTGGTTCGTTCTCGTTCGTGATTTTTTTCTACGTTTTGATGATTGCCTAATTTGTGTTCAGTTTTCGTCGAGCATTTTGTCAGAAATCTGTGTTTAACCCTCACATAGTACATGGAAAGGGGTATGCAGCCCCGAAGTATTTCAAATATTGTACCAGAACGACTGCTATCGCTCTGAAATTTTGCATAGCTGAGCAGAGGCCGGTCCAAGATTTTGCAAGGGGGAGAGGGATGCAAATAATTAGGGAGGAGCTCCGTGTCTGCCTCCCCTCCCGATTTTTTGCTCTTATGAAAAGTGTGCATACGTGCGGGTCCATGGGTAAATATTCGAACTAATGTTGCGTTTTTCATCATACAAAGTACCAAAAAAAGACAATCGAGTGCGTCACTTTATTCGATAAAGTTTTGCATTTTGTTGTACAAAGTGGTCAAAATGAGTGTACCGTAAACACGGCGGGATTTCTGGCGGTTGCGACCCTCCCTCTCCTTGAAATCTCATTTCCGTATTTGACAGTTTTTAAATACTTTGTCAGGGACGGTCCATATGCTCACTCACACTTGCTGGGAGACTTGCCAGTTTAAGGTACCTTAGGTCTGGTTCCCGTTGGCAGTAGCAGTTGTGGTCTTTGGTCCTTTTGGTGGTCTCGGGTCGTCTGCCATATTAGGGTCCTTCTAGTGGTCTTAGGTTCCTTTTACAGTGTCACGTATCCCTTAGGACGTTTCAGGCGCTCCTTTGGCAGTTTCAGGGACACCTCGGACAGTTGCGGGAACCCACCTGACAGTGTGAGGGACGCTTTGGTCATCTGCTGGAACATTTTTTGCCCTCTAAGGAGCCCCTCAGGCAGGAACAAAGGCCCTCTGTAAGTCTTCCTCTGTCGTGACAGCGGCGCCTCTAACAGTCTTTGAGGTCCTTTTGCCGTTTCAGGAGCTGTCTGGACGTCTCAGGGTTTAGTACTTTCAGGGTCAAGGTCAGGATCTTGTCGTGTCTAGCGGTCTTGCCAGACCGCTAGTAAGCAGTCTTTGCTGCCTCTGTAGTAGCCTCAATGGACCGCTGTTCTTTCGGATGTCTCTCTTGCCTTTTCTGAGAAATATTTTTGCTGTCTCAGGGTCCCTCTCGCAGTTACTACACACCTTTCAGTGATTTCAGGACCCCTTCGCAGTGTCATGGGCCCTCTGAACGTCTCCGGTGGTTCCCGCGGCTGTATCAGGGGTAACGTGTTCTCTGTTACATAGGGTATATGTGGCAGTCCTTGGGCTCCTCTAGCCGTATCAAGAGCCTTTGTTGGCAGCTGAGGGGCCTCACGACAGACTCAGGGGGCCTTTTCCGTGTCAGGAGTCCGCTTAACACAATCGGGAGCCCTCGGGCCGTCCCCGGCCCCTATGCCGTCTTTGACGCGTTCTTATTGTCTTTGCCCTCGTAGGGGCCTCTCCGACCTTTTTGTCGGTCTCAAGGGCCCTGTCGTGTAACGACCCATCTTCTCATCTCTGTCATCTCAGGACCCACTTGGTCTTCTCGGGGCCCCCTGACAGTATCAAGAACCCCTCAGGTTTTCCAAAAGGCCAGTGCAGGCCATTTGTGACTCCTTTGCCTGGACAGGGGTTTCTTATGTCGTCCTAGTCACTCTCTTAAGGTCTTGCCGTCTCAGGGGCCCCTCTGGCATTTTGAACGATCTTCCTCTTGCGGTATCAGGAGCCCTTGGAGAGTTTCAGAGACCCATCTGTTCATCTTCGGGGCCATCTTGCTGTCTCACGGTTTCATTAGCCCTCCCGGAGGATGTCTGCTGCTTCAGGATTCGTCAGCTTAGCATACGGGACCGTGAAGCCCATTCGGGGACCCTATGACATTCCATTAGCCCCTGTGCCGTCATATGGACTCATGATCTTTGCCGTCTCAAGAACCCTGTGACACTTCTGGCGGTCTTAGGGGGCATTCAGCCGTGTTTGGGCCCTGTTATGATCTCAGGAAACCTTCGGGCGTTTCAGGGACACATCTGTCCGTTTCAGGGGCCATTTAACTCTCCCGGAGGCCCCCTGACTGTATGAAAAATCTTCCAGGTTCTCACAGAGTCCCGTAAAGCCCACACGAAGCCCCGAAGGCCCCTCTCAGGCATCAGGGGAGGGTGCTGTCGCCCCCATACCCTCCCCGTTGGACGCACTCCCGTAGCTGGGTGGCGAACCTTGTTAGGTATGGTCCGAAAATTTAAGTCTGCACACTACAGGGTACTTCCTACCTATGGCCTGTTTCTCGAAGGCATGTCACGAAAAAATGGCGTTATGTTGACGACCCTAATCGGACAAGAAACGCCACAGGTATTTTACTGTATTCTATCCTACTCAGTGTTAGACTCGGATGTCACTCACGGTGTCAGCGACCTCTGCACTGCAGTCGTCACTTAGATTAAAGTCATCTTAGGTCGAAATCACGAATGGAGATTATTCACCTTCGACAACTTATGGATTGTGGAGGGGTCATGATGTAATCGATAACGCTGATCTGTACAGAAACAGTAGTTTGCGTCGTTATTCGTCGCCAGGAATCGTTTTGGAGACATTAAAAGTGCCCTTTGTGTAGCGTTTCAGGAGATCAGAAGAACACCTAAAATCGACATGACTTTTGAGGTCGCTCGTAAAGTCACGGTGTGACCTGAAAGGGTGAAACTAGACGTGGTCGTGTAGTTGGAAAACCAGACTATACGCTTGTTTTTGTTTCGTCGCACGATCGTCAGGTTTGAAAATGGTAGGGGGTCGTACCATCCTTTTCCCACTGTTGTCCCGAAGATGTCCAAATATCGAGCACTGGCGAGGATCAAGATGCAATCGGTACATGGAGACTTTCGACGGCATTCAGCCATAATTGTGTAAATAACCCCAAAAATTCGGGCACACAATTTGACGCCGACAGTAGGGTGGTATTAACCCTGGCTGTCGAGCATCAGTCAGTATGCAGGCGTGTTTCTATTACACTGTTTGCTTTACAGGTCCGTGACCCGACGTGACCTAGCGTCATTGGTTTGTGCGAATGGCAGAGCTTGTTTGTATACCCTCTGGAAGATTAAGTCCAATTTTTCACCTTTTTAGCTGTGCTCGAAGAGTCTCATTGACAACGTCTCATTCGGTGCCTCTCTGCAGACGAAGCAAGGTGTGGCACATGACCGTATAAAAATCACAAGACAACGTTATGTCCAGAAATCTACCAGAATGGTATTCAGGACAAAAAGACCTCGGTACCAAAAAATTGTCTAGTTCTTTGGCTACCGTAAAAAGCGTTTCGGAATCGGCCTCCCAGATGACGCTGTTGTCGCTGCCCTATACAGTCCAACACATTGCATTGTGTTTTAAATCTCTTTGAATTTCATGCCATCGTTTCGTCTTGTATTGTAATTATGTCCCATGATGCAGGCGAAGACCATGCCACTAGTGGTGCCCGATATCCCACGTCCAGCGGTGGTGCAGTAATGGAGATTTCGCGGTGATGCGTGAACGGCTGGACCATTGTTTGTACTGCCGCCTGCCGACAGACAAATTCGGATGCTGTGGTTCTTACGAAATTGTTTGAACGCACGATTAAATCAGTTGTGTGTTCGTGTTTAGGGTACATTGATGCGTTACGAGTATGTATAATGTAAACATATGTAGATTTATTCATTGTTTGATTCTAGGAGAAGAACGAAGAGACGTGGGCCCTGACGGAGAAAACAAAGAGCATTCTACAGCGTCTGTGGTCCTGCTGGCGTTTCGTTCTCAACTCGTTCGTTCGGCCGGCCATGGTGGTCCAACTGCGCCAAGAGGAGAACGTGCGCGTGCTGATGCTGCGACAGACCGAACTGAAGAGCGCACTGGACGCGGCGCTGGCGGTGCTCAGTCCGACTCAGCGGGCCGAAATGAAGGTGGCCTGGGAGGCCCTGGTCACGGCCGGGGACAATACGCAGTTCTACATCAGCGAAATGACTGAGCTGACCGAGGCTCTCAACGACATAGCGGCTGAAATGCTGACCTCAGACGCTGTTCGAGTGAGGCCTCAGGGGCCTGCCTCTGGTCCACCGGCCGTCATCCGACTCATGAGTCGAGCTATGCTGGACAGCCTCGGCTGCTATGTCAATGCTCTGGCCCATCCGGAAGACTCCGCCGCGCAGTTTTCCACAATGAATCCTCCCCGAACACACGTCACGACGCTCCTGTCACAGAGTGCGACGACTGACCAGCTGCAGGCCGTGACTTCTTCCCGGCTACAGGAAATAACGACTACACCACCACGGAGAGTGACAGTTTCACCATCACTCGATTTTACTGCGGTTCAGCAGCCGGATCAGCAGGATGGTGAACCCTTTCTGACCGATGAAGACGTCCAGATGGTGAATGACATTCTGTTTGGATAGTGTTAAGTTTCCAGCGCAACGTCCTCTCCTTCACCGTTCTAAATACACCACGGAAACTGTTAATACGAGAATTTTTATATGCGTATACAGGAATAACGCTGGATGGATTTTATTGCGGCATCGTGAACAAAATGGAATTGCTGGCGAGTACTGAGGTGTGCTGTCATATTGCACTGTTTTATGATCAGTTGTTGAGAGTGTTAAGCTTGTGATCAATAGAGCAACACAGGTTTGGCTTCGTCAGGCCGCAGGTTGTCAGTCAGTTAAATATAACGAGCCGGTGTCTATCGTTACTTTGTTCATTGCTAAAGCTGTTAATAAACAAAGAACATATTCTGGCTTTCACTGCTCAGCTCCAGGCGGCAGACGACTGAAGGTCGCGTTATGTCTACGAAATTTGGTCAGGCATTCGAGATTATTATGCGAGGAGGAACGATGCGATCCGGTGAGACTCTTGATTGAGGGTCAAGAATTCTGTTCGCCGGATATACCATATGCATGATCTGACCCGGCGTAGTCCATATTTTTAACTGAGACGCTGTAAAACCAGTCAAAAGTACATTTTGTGCACCATCACGCCTTGCTTGGAAAACCCCACCCGAAGACATTCAGCTTACCCGGCTCCCGTCCCGATGTTTCGACGCATTCCAGTATGTGGGACTCATTCGACCCATTCCCTTGAGATCTCGAGAATGGCCCGTCCGATGTCTGAACAAATACCAATCGATTCGCCAAGACGTTAACTGCATTTTGATTGAAGAAAATTAAAGAAAAATCAACTGTCAGGGGTATCACTTTCGGATCTATCTATCAGATTTATAAAAACGATCAGGTAGATACGGGTGGTGGTCAAAAGTCTGAAAGTGCGTCGTTTTTGACTTGTTAGAACCCCGATGTTTATGCACCACTTTTGAAACCAGTTTGCATGAATCGAGAGCTCATCGGTGGGAGCTCATCTCATCCTTTGGTCCATACTTTTGGATTTTTGAGAAAATTCATGTGCGGTCACAGGTCTTTCGCGTTCCGCGAAGCTGCTTCGAAAAAAACTAGCAAAAATTTGACAGGAATACGGTTTAACAGATGTTCCATTTTGTTCGAGTTTTGGCAAATAGGCCAGGTTGGTCGACCAAATGTTGCTGATAACGTTTATTGGCAGACGCACGTCGTTGACTTACCCGATGTATGTTCCGTCGCATTACAAAGATTCAGATAACCGTTTGTTCCTCAGAGCGGCAGTATTTCCCCAATTTTGTTGAATTCAAAACAGTCCGGGGTGTGTCATAAGATGTATCATTTTGCTGTTTCGTCACAAAGTCGTTGCTATTGTTTATTACTGTTTCCGGGCACGCCGACTAATGAGGTCATTTTGCGCCCATTCGTCACAAAGTCGGAAATAAGAGGCAAGGGCATTTCATTCGAAGAAGTGAGATGAATCAAATTTGATATTGCCTGGAATATGTAAATATGGAAAACACGCTGGGCCAGTAAATATGCACAGATGAATGCATTTTCAAATATCTGTCGTAATCTAGAGTACGTAACACATTTCAGGAAGCCTGTCCGCCTTCAGGAAGCCTGTCCGCCTGTCCCCCTGTTTACACATAATAACCAATGAAATTGTGTTTGTATCAGTAGATGTCAAATACATTAGCACATACTGATCTAAGTCTAAACTTACAAAATGTCGGTACGTTGCCCCACCCTTGATCTTTATGCTCTTTCTACAAAATATGCTCTTGGTATCAACATGTAAAAACGTTCACATAACGATCCATACTTTATTTTCAGCACGCGGAACCCACTTACACATGCCGTTAATTTACCCACAACAACGTACGTCCTTGGCGATTTCCAAACGTTTTGTAGACGCTCTTGGTCCGCACATGACGTTGAATATTTGGTGCACATATTGTGCAAAACAGATAGGTAGAAATCAAATTCCAGGGCGATAGCGCCAAACGTTTGGTTTTGGTGCCTGAAAAACTGGACGGGGGGGATCGGCCCCCTCGCCCCATGGGGATAACGGAAAGTAGTGAGCCCAGTGAAAATTTGTTAGAATAGGTCCTGAAAAGAAGCGAACTATTCCAATCCTACCACGGCAAGAATCCAAGACGACTGCTCCTGTGCTCTAATGTATAAGCATCACCGGAGAAGCCATAAGATGGAATTCGTTTTAATGAATTAGTATGGCACTAGGGCTTGCCGCTTACTTCGTTAAGCAAGGTCTATGTACAATGAATAGTCCGATTTCCCACAGAACCAGTTTGGAAGCAGTCTGGCTTTCTTTGACAGTCTTTGTCTTTGTGATCTTTGGCTGTGGTTTTGGGCTTTGGGTCGCGGATTGCCAGAGATGGCTATAACATGTTCCTTGACGGACGCCCTTGTGCATGACGTATTGCGTTTCTATATGCCCTTAATTTCATTTTGCATTTTGCTTTCATGATACGATTTTGGTGGCGGTGTCTGTTTTCACAAAAATAGCTTCGGAAATAGGTTTTGTGCTCTTTCCCCTTGGACGTTCTTCAACTCACATAGAGCGCTAGGCGATGTGCTGTTCAATTTGTTTTAAGAGGATACCCATTTCAAGTCATTGCTTCTGGGAAGCCAAGATAGCCTGAAGCTACTTTGACAAGGATATGTACCGAGTTTTTAGCAAGGGGGATCCTAGGTTTTGAGCTGCGCGTGCGCAATTCATTTTATTTGGCTGAGATTTAAGCCTATGACCGCAACCGGCATCAATTCTTTGTCCCGATGAATCGCCAGTAGGACATACAGGATTTCACCAAATGACCTATTACATACATGTAATGAAATCGGGTGATTTTTTGGGTTGGTATGAAGCACCCCAAAAAACGGGTTACAGGCTGATGTGATTTTTATTAAAAAAAAAAACATCATGCGATACTGAAGTTGAATCGATAAGAGGTTCGAGAATGAGTACATCTTCTGCTTCCAGGCGTGGGACCCGAACCTTGGGTCGAAGCCTTTTGGCTGCCGGTGCGAAGGAAATACTGTGCACGGAACTACACGGTGATGTTTTTTCGGAGTCGCTGCGATCTCTGGATCGCCAGCACCACACCCAATTCTGAAAACGCCCAGAAATGGCATTTTCACATTTCGGTCGCTTGCGCGTCGCACGTACCGCGCGCATTGAAACGTGTTTTGTGCCACGCGATTGTCCATTCAACTGCCATTCCAAATTGGTGCGTTTCGAGCCGATCCGACCCGTGGCTGCCGAAAAAAGCTCACCGGGACCAAAACAATGTGTGGTACGGTGTGCGTTTCCCGTTTTGCGTGTTAACCCTATGGGCCAAAAATCGTCCTTGAAGCGCGCGGCACGCGCCAACGACGGATCGCAAAACGACGAAATTGGCGGATTTTCTGGTGGCGCGCGAGGCCTTTCGAACGGTGCACGGCGCGTGCCGATCCGCTAATCCGTTTGGGCCCTGGATCGGAACAAAGATTTGACGATAGATACACGTTACTCAAACAGTATATAGGATAGGGCTCGCCGCTTACCTCGTTAAGCACGGTTCATGAAGGATGAGCTGCCCGGTCTCCAAGAGTTGAGGTTTCAAAGCAGTCTGAACTTTGGGATCTTTGGATGGTCTTTGTCTTTGGACCATGGATGACCATAAATGACGGCAACGTGTTTTTTGCTGGACAATCTTGTGCATGACACCCCGTTTCTAAATGCCCTTGAATTTACTTTGCATTTCGCTTTCATGATCTGATTTTGGTGATGGTCTCCACGTCCGATACAAAAGGTGAAAAACATGGAGAACAGCCTTCCTCTTTGTCCAGGACCATTCATCTTCAGCGCACACAGAACGCTATGCGATGTGCTGTCCAATTTCTTTTGAAAGGGTACCCATTTCGAGCCACTGTCTCTAGGACGCCGAGACAGCGTTCTGAAACCGAGACTACTTTGACAACGAAGTGTGCCGAGTTTTTAACTTCACGGATCCTGGGGTTTGAGGACCGCGTGCGGTATTCATCTTGTTTGGCTGTAATATGAGCCTGCGGCTGCAGCTAGCATGAATCCTTTTCGCGATGAATCCGCGTTAAGGTATGCAGGACTTTGGCAAATGACCTATTACAGACATACTACAAGTACGATGATTTTGGGGTTTGATGTGCGGCACAAAAGAACGGGCTATGCACTTATGTGGTCTTCATTGCAAAATTGCAAAAAGTCAAAAGCATCGATGCGATATTGAAGTGGAATCGATAAGGAGTTCGAAAATGACTGCATCGTCTGCTTCCAGGCGGCGTGGCCCCCGAACACCGGTTCGAAACCTTTGGGCTTCCGGTACGAATGAAGGACGGTACGCGGAGCTACACCATAACTCTTTTTTCCGAGTCGCTGCGATCTCTGGATCGCCAGCGCCAAACCCAATCCTGAAATACGCCCAGAAACAGCTTTTCACATTGCCGTTACTTGCGCGTGGCACGTGCCGCGTGCACTGGAACGTGCTGTGTGCCACACGATTGCCCTTTCTATTCTCGTTTCAGGTTAGTGCATTTCGAGCCTACCCGACCCGTGGCTGCCGAGAAAACTTGCCAGGACCGAAACGATGTTTGGCGCTTTTTGCGTTCCCCATTTTACGTGTTATCCTTATGGGCTAAATATCAGTCTTGCAGCGCGCGGCACGCGCAAACGACGGGTTGCAGCGGGACGAAAATTGGCGGATTTTCTGGCGGCGCGCGAGCCCTTTCGAGCGGTGCACGGCACGTGCCAATCTGCCTATCCGTTTGGGCCCTGGCCCGGAGCAGATTTGACGACAGGCAGACAGAAAGCCAGAAAGACAGACACACGTTACTCAGATAGTGTACAGACTAGGGCTAGTCGCTTGTTTCGTTAAGCAAGGTTCAAGAACGCTTAACTGCCTGGTTTCCAAAAGTTTAGGTGTCAAAGCAGTCTGACCTTTGGGATCTTTGCTTGGTTTTTAGCTTTGGAACGAGGATGATCATATATGACGGTAACGTGCTTCTTGCTGGACGCACCTGTGCATGACATATCCCGTCTTTAAATGCCCTTGATTTTATTTTGCATTTCGCTTTCATGGTCTGATCGTGGTGACGGTCTCGGTAATCGTTGAGCAGGCTTCCCACTTCTCATAACTCTAAAAACCCATGTAGTTGCCACGACATATTGGTGTCAAAAGATGCGCAATTGAAGAACAGGTCAAATGCAGGCTTTTGTGCCTTATTAATGCCACAACTTTTCCAAAATGACCTTTTGAAGTGGTCCAGTCACCCAACGCCTTCACAATTAGCACGACGGCAAAGCACGGAGCATCTCCGCGAAACAAATCAACTCCAACCTACAAGGGTCGAAGTTTGCGAAAGTTTCGTGAAATATGACGTCACTGAAAGACTTACTAAAATGTAGCAATCTCGAAACTCGAAGTAAGGAATCTGACGGTATTGAAACGGGATAGGTCGAGGTGGACTGAGACCGATCAAGGACGGGCGTAAGTGCCTGGGAGAGAACATGGACAGAGAAGGATCACCGGCATTGCACATGGATATGGAATCGGACCGGGATGGGATAGGGAGAGAGATCAGGACTGTATGGGGACGGGCATTGAATGGTATTGAAACGGGACGGTGAAAAGACGCTGGGACAGGAAAGGGGCAAGTAAAGAGATGGTGGCGGGACGGGGACAGAGAGGGACGGAAAAGGGAGGGGAACAAGGTTTGGTAACTAAGGAGAGGCATAGTAACGGGACAGGCGCAATGATGGGATATTGGACGGAGCCAATAACCCGGCGTTGGCTGTGGTGTTTCACCACTTTCCATTGACGAGGAGGTTTAACCCGCAGCGCCCCCTCCCCATCTATCTCGAGAACCAGTCGCCCGATTCGGCTGATTCAAACGGCAATCGATAGCGCCGAACCGTGCGGTCCTGCGGCATATGCATGGTTTAATTTTGAGCCACTGATGATGATGTCACAGGTCAGATCAAACTGTCAAAGTAACGGTGTTCTCCAGAGTTGCCTAATTGCAATGAAAAGTAGACCGAGACTGATGTTGTCGTAACAATATGTCTCTGGCAACTTGATCTCGTTGTGAGTCACGTCTGATGCAAGCTCATCAAAGGTCAAAGTCACAGACTGAGTGAAATTCGACGACCGTGATAACGGGTCATGCAAATGATGTTTTCTGGCTCATTTGACACGAAGACTTATAAAGAAAAATTCAGAGAGCTTTGGACGCAAAAACTTGGAATGTTCCCCATTGTCGTGCCCGTGCAATATTGCAACATTTTGTAGCTTTAAACCGGAAAATCGCAAACATTCTAATGATTTTCTTCTGTCGCCTGTGGACGGCCGTACAGATCACTTTGTCACGTATGCGCATTTTCGGGGAATGTTGCACAACGTTGCAAAAGCCGATATCCACACCGGTCAACCAGAACGTCAAACAGACGCCACCAGCGTATTCGCTGGGCTAAAATCTGCACGAAACCGGCAAAGTTCAAACAATAAAAAAGTGGCATTGTAGCAAGAAACTGCCGTGCAAGTTGTACGTATAGCACATTGCAACAATATTCTGTGATGTACTTGGCCAAAAAATGGCATTATAAGTCAATACAATGGTCATATAAAGGAAACGCGAATACGCACAAAGGTACCGATCTTCGTCCGAAATTTCACTCCAAAACGTACTGGTACCATGATTTACAGTCCGTCTGCGTCATCTGAACCGTGGCGTATTACTTTTAAAGTCAAAGTCAAAGGACAGAGAATGCTAGAACGCCGAAAATTGCCGGTATTTCTGAGAAATAGCCGCTCCATATAATGGAATTTGCACGCGTATGTCTAAGTGTATGTGGAGTGTGTTTATAATGGGTTTAAAGACCAAGAGTCAGTCTGGGTTACCTGATCTGCAGTTTTTGATCTTCAGTGCCGAATTCAAGATCGAAGGACGAGAAACGCAAGAACATCCATATTCATTGATATTCATCGGAAATAGCCACTGTATAAGACAGAGCTAGTCAAGATCTAGTCAACCTGGATTACTTGACCTGTTGTTCGCGATATTCGATGTCAAATCCAAGGTCAAGAACGAGGAACGCTAGAACGTCCAAATTTATCGGCATTTCTCGGAGCTCATCAGTCTATGCCAAAAACGCGCAAGCTCAAGTCCGACAAGATTCCGTGTCAGTCTGGGTCACCTGATCGTAACACGAGGCCTTCAAAAGATAAAGCGCAAAGTCAGTCTGGGTCACCTGAACCGTGACGCGAGACCTACAAAGGAAAATTCATTGTCAGAGGATGGGGATGTAAGAACGTCCAAATTTAGCGATGTCTATCTATCGCTATGAAATCGAAAATGACCAGTGTCTACAAAAAGAGCATCTCAATATCTCGAGTTACGCTGGGCCGCCTGACCCGTGGCGCGTGCCATGAACCCTCGCTAGGCCGGCCTTCGGATCCCTCTTCGCTGGGCCAGGGGCTTACGAGACACCCCCTCCATCCGCCAAGATCTCGAAAACCAGAAGTAAAATGTCACATAGTTGAAAACCTTTGTAAAAAGCAATGGAAAGGATCTGGATATTTTTCTAAATAAAGTATTTTTTCAATTAAGCTCACCACAGGTCATCCTCTGTTGAATTTTTGTCGGAAAATTTCGATAACCAAAGCTTCTGTCTGGCTGTAAAGAAGTTCAGGAATAAGCACAAGGCCTGATTTGTCTATTTGGAAGGGAAAAGGGCATCTGAGACCAAATTTGGCCATTTCAAGGAAATCTGGAAAATGAAGGTAAAACATTGCCTTCCTGTAAGGGTAGGAGTCTCCTGCTTTCTGAATGTACAATTGTGTGTCTTGGTGTCTTGGTGGTATACGCCGAAAATGCGTCACATATGGCACGGGTATGACTTCTGTAAATATCATATTAAAGTGAAACAAGGTAAACGTAGGTCAAGGTACTGACACATCCGTATACTTCGGGCGTTTCTGGTGTCTGTCGTGTCGTCTGCCACATTGTCATTGATGGAGAACGGTACAGCATAAGATTCTATAACACTGGATCATATAATATCCTTTTTTCTTCGTGACATTCGCACCGCAAATCAGTTATTCACACGAGTCATTCAGAAGCCGGACGGCGGCCGCCATACAAGTACCGAATGTTTGGCGGGAAACTATTTTTGCGACGTCAGGGGTTTTCATTTTGGCGACCGAAAACAAGAGAACTGGGGCATTACAAACTGCAAAGATTTACAACGTGCGCTCGCAGTGAAAACAAGCATCAGATTTCAGACGGTCAAATCAGGTCATCGTTGGTCATATAGGATTGGATTACCCTTGGAAACTAAGTTCATATGATATATTAGCGCTTCCGAAGCACATGCGGCTACCAATAAACACTTAAGGAATGTAAACCAAAGATCTGTACTCGGTGGTCTGATAATTTCATATGATAAGTGGCCTGACCTCAGGTCACAGCATATTTAGCAGATTTGTTGCATCTATCACGTTCACTAATCCCTGAAAGTATTATTGAGATATCTTGTTTTGCGAAAAAGTTACAGGGCGCTTAACTTTTTTGGACATAGATCTGTTTGACCTGACCTAGGTCAGGCATCTGACCTGACCTGAGGTCAAAATTTTGACACGAGATGTAAAATTGATGAAGCAAAAGGTACACAAAGTTTCGTGACTCTGTGTTTGTTAGTTCTCTCGCAATCCCAGAAAAACCTCATGGGGGGCAGTTAAGTGCCCCCCCCCAGTCGGGAACGGGTTAAAGTGGGGCCCACAATGGTATGTCAGGGCTCATGATTGAAATGGCATTTAAATTTGATGAAATATTCCGCAGCTTTTTCAAACGGCGGTACTAGTCAGTACCAAATCCAAATTACAGAAAGGTGTCCTCGTCTGGTTAAGAGAGTCCTCTCCTGAAAGTCTGGGGGGCTTTCTAAAAATAGTGAGGGCACCCTGAAAAGCACAAGAGCCCAACAGCATACTCCATGAGCCTCTAGATGAATTCAAGAGGATCCTCTGGAGGAATCCATTGGGCTCTATTCCGGTCTTAGGAGCTCTCCTTAAACATTCTTAGGGACCCCATCGAACAATCGGAAGAGGATGTTTAAATTAACGAGTAAATGATTGAGGGGCCCTGAAAAAATGTCTGAAAGGCTCTCTGAAAATACCAAGAGCTTTCTCGGAAACTCGAGGGGTCAAAAAACTCTCCTGGGCCCTTTGAATGAAGTGAAGGAATGACCCTCTCCCAGGCCGGAGAATTCCCTTTCGATTTCATCTCGAGGACATGTCGATTTTATTTGTGACGCCCCAAATTTTTGGGATGTTCCAAACATTCAGAAAGGGGGTTTTGAACCGAACAAACGTTGTTTTAGAGGCCCTCTGAAAATATCAAGGGGCATGTCGAAATGCTTGAGGGCCCACAAAATTCCAAAGGGCCCTTTAAACTAGCTCAAAGATATGCCCTTCTTTAGGGCCTAAAGAACTCCTTTGAAATAAAATTCCTCCAAATTCCTTGGAACGAAATCCTTGAATTCATTTGCAGGGCCTTGATATATTAAAAGAACGTCTCGGACATAGTAAAGATACACCAGACGAGGAAATCCTTGAGGCCCGTTTGGAAATATCAAGAACTCCCTGAAAAGATCAACAGCCCCACAGAAAAACTCTAAAGACCCTTTAGATGAATCCAAAGAGTGGCCACCTAAAATCTAAGGGACCCTCACTGAATTCCTCTCGAGGGCTCATTGGAGTTTTTGTGCGGCCCTCAAACATATGACAGGCCCATTGGTATTTCGAAGGGCGTCTGATACCTTCAAGATAGGAGTTTTTAATCGGAATAGGAAATGTCTAAGGCGCCCTCCGAAGACATTAACCCTATTCCCGGCAGGGGGGGGGGCGGAATCCGCCCCCCCTCGGGTTTTTTGCTTGCCAATTCCAGGCTTTTTAACGCAGCTTCACGAAACTTGGTCACTTTTCCTAGCTATTCCTTCTACGCGCCGTGACAAAATTTCGAAATTCTATTTTGCTCAGGGGCGGAGCCAGGCAACGTTTTTGGGAGGCACCTCAGGTCATTTTTGGCCATGTTGAGGGTAAAAGGAAAATGTCTGCCAAAAACAGAGTTTTTAAGATAGAACTTAAAACTTTATATGAATACATAGCTAAATAGTTGGGCAATGTGCATATGTAATTTTGTTTATCTGAGGTCACTTTATAAGGTCAGGTCAAGGTCAAAAGTCAAAATTTGTTTTTTCGCAATAATTTCGGCGCCGTTTTTTTCAAATGCCAAACCCAGAATATATATGACGTCGAATGGTGCCCTCTACTTGTGTACCAAGTTTCAGCTTGATATCAGGTCGGGTCACGGAGCTATGACCTAAAATGTCAGTGCACGTACCCTATATCGCAAAAGCCAAAAAATGATTTTTTTGGAATAAAGTGAATTTAATCGATTAAAAACGTTTACAGATAATATTGAATGCACACGACATCATTCCAGGTGACCCCAAGGTCACTGAAGGTCATTTAAGGTCAAAGGTCACAAGTTGATCTGAAGAACGTGTGACCATGACAGTTCCCCCTTTTTTATGTCCCTGGCACCGCCTATGCTAACATTATACAAACATTGTAATGCGATTTGTACTTCTTTAGCATAACATGACTAGCAGAAGCTAAAAAAGTGTTTTGGCCTCTTTTGTTCATTCCGTTATTAGAAAACTAATCCCCCTATTTTTGAAACCCTGTGCACGCCCATGAATTTTCTCAAAATTTCAAATTTGCATACCCATGGTAAAAGCGCTATCCATAATCTCTCGATTGATGCCAGTTTCATCGAAATCGGTCCATAAACAACGGAGTTATAAGAAGTCAAAAAGTTCCCCCCATTTTGACATTTTTGCCCCCTGTATCCACAAATTTCAAAATTTTGAAAATTTCTTTTTATCAAAATGTAGTTCACGTCACGGCAAATCGATTGCCATTTGTTGCGATGAAATCGGATAAGTAGTTCTCGAGATCTCAGGGGGGGGCCGAATCCGCCCCCCCTGCCGGGAATCGGCCATACCGTCTAGCCCTCCGGGAATAGGGTTAAGAGGCTTCTCAAAAGACTTGAGGTTCAGGGGCGTTCGAGGACCCTCCTTAAATTTATTCGAAAGGCCCTTGATATTTTCAAAGGCACCTCATATTTTCTGGGAAGGGTGAACTAGACGAGTTAATGTTTCATGGGCCTCTGAAAATATCAAGGGCACCCATGAAACGTTTAGAGGCTAACAAAACAACTGTAATGGACACTATAAAAAAAATCCAAGGAGAGGCACTCCCGAAAGTTTACTTGAATTCATCTAGGGGACCCACTGAAATGCTTGTGGACCCCTTAAACCTTTCAGTACCTTAAGGAGGCCCACATTCAGATACGTAGTTTTAAGCCGGACAAGGAAATGTTTGTGGGCCCCCGAAAAATACCAAAGGCCCTCTCAAAAACCTTGAGAGTTCTACAAAAAAACTCCAATGAGCCCTCGAAATAACTTCAACGAGGACCCTTAACGCCACGGGGATGGCTCCGTCCTCAACTTATCTACAGGGTCCATTACAGATTTTGTGGGCCTTTAACTCTCTTAGTTGGCCCTTGACCATTGTATTTTAAGAGTAATTGTTAAGAATGCCCTAGCGTGGTGTAACAATTTCTCCATAATAGTTTAGGTTTTTTTGGAAACATCAAGGGCCATCTCCTTGATGGCACCACAACTCTAACGACTCTTTGTTAAATGTGATATATATATACACACATATATATATATAACCACACCACCATGAACACTTGACTCTTGCACCATCACCTCGAACATAAAGATCTTGGCGAAGGCAACGGACAAACGGCGCCTAGCGGTTCTTAAAACCATATTCATTTGGGATATGGACAAGTAATAAGACGCCAGATTAACGCGCGTGGGACCTTGCAGTTGTTTGAATGGCCGCCACTAGCGCCTAGATTATGAATATGTGAATAGGTGCTGTCCTGATCTTTCATGTATTGTTTCAGCGTTCAGCGCTACTTGTCCATGTTTAATTATGTGTGCGAGCCAGAAGACCCATGTCTTAACTAACAGTGTGCTTTATTTTTCAAATTTAAACCATATGTGGTTGAACCAATACTAATTTCTGAAAATGTCTCATGTGTAGACGAAACGTTAGATTGAGAATAAAATATGATTTTTGCTTGTTCCTTATATTAAAATGAGCATTGGCAACGTTCTTCATGAACATTCATTGGGAACAAAATGACTTGTACGAACAATCGAAGCCACATCAAGGAAGATCGTCATGCCAAGTCCGCTGTAGTTTTCAACAATGTATACGTAGCGATCTACTTCCTAACTTTACTTACACACACACATATATATATATATATATATATATATATATATATATATATATATATATGAAACCAAACCAAAATCGTCTATAAATCCTTTTTTAGGTCACCTTCCGCAGGTCAAAACAAAGCGCCCTAAATCCGTTGAGAAACTCACATTAGGGGAAGTTAGATTGTGAGGCCCTTCGATCCGCCCCTTCTCCAAACCGCTTACACAAAACGACGCCCCAGGCCATGGGGCCCCCCGTAGTGTTCAAGGGGCCCTTAGCGCTGGGGGCCCTCATCCTCCAGGACCTCGCCAAAAAAAATCCTGGCTACGCCACTGATCATTACCCCGATGAAACGACATCTGCCTTGCTCGTCATGCAGATAAGAATAAATAAGGTGCGCGTTACCGCAAACGGAGGATCCCAAGTCCAACAAGTTGCACGCTACTGACATGGGTGTTATCTTTCCACTGATGCCCTTAATCTTATTTGTCCTGGATGACGTTTGTGACTTTGCAGCCCATTACAAAATTTGGCGCCTGCAGCGTCAACGGTTCCCAAACCAAAGGTCTGGAAGGCAAACGGGTATACCTCAGCATGTGCGTCCCGCACACACCAGGCTGCAATTATTGGCATGCAAAATAGCCACAGGTATCACATGCCACGTATCACGTGCTCCTGTTCACCAATTTTCACCACCCCAGCGTTATTTTTGCGGCGATGAAGGAGCGGTGTTAATGGCACCACGGTTTTCAGTGGCGTTTCACGGTTAGGTACCACGCGTTTCACGTGCAAGCTGCACCCCCGCTTTGGTCTGAATCCATTCAAGCTGATTGCGCAGCTGCCCCTCCGCCTTTCCAAGCAGTCATCGCACCAAATTGCGCAGTTTGTGTCCAGGCAATTACCCCATAAGAAACACAGGGGTGTAATGAAGGAGCACTCGCGTTGCACGTAACCCGTTGCACCCTACCCATCATGTGGGGGCCGTTGGATAGCCCTGGTGGTGGTCTGTCTAACCACCATATTTTAGCCGAACATGTGACCACAAAAACACGCACCCGCAAGTGGGGCCCATGTTGTCACCAACAGCTCCCGCCATTTGACCTGCGCCTGTGATTGATTGAATTCTGCAGAGGTCCAGCTCGCGCCACGTGGCATGTGCCACACAACACGAATCACCTCAAAACCTACACCCCAATCTGTCCGCCGAATAGGCGTACCCGATGGTGCTTCTTGTGTCGCGATCGCCTGACGCGTTCGGGCGTGACAGGCCCCGACACTTGAACACACACACAGAAACACAAACATCTCGATCTGAACTTTTGTTTTCGAGCGACTGCTAAAAGCGTGCGAAGCACGCTTTCAGCTCTTTCGATGTTGAATAACTGGGCAAGCACACAAGAATAATTTTGTTAATTCCAGGTCACTTTCATAGGGTCAGGTCACACCATACGTCAAAAGTTAGTTTTATGTTAATATCATTGGCGCTTATTTTTGAAATGCAAAACCCGGAATATAACTTCATTCTAAGACGAGTACCTTCTACTCCTGTAGTAAGTTTCAGGCTGATATGAGGTCAGGTCAAGGAGCTATGACTTAAAATGTCATTGCATGTACACTACATCACGGCAGCCATAAACTAGAATTTTACGATTAGTCAATTCAGATGGTTGGAAACATTTTCAGACAACATGAAATGCACTCAAGGACATTCCATGTGACTCTGAGGTCACTTGGGATCATTTAGGGTCAAAGGTCGTAGGCTGACCTGATGAACATGAACATGACCGTTGCCTCTTTCTCATGTCTGGCGTCGCCTATGCTAACCTTATACAAAGTAATGCTATTTGTACTTCTTCAGTATAGCATGACTAGGAAAAGCTAAACAAGAGTTAGAACAAAGAATAAAGAAGTTAAAGAATGAACTTTTTTGTTGATCCAGTTTTTAAAACAAAAATAGTCCTTGTTTTTCCGAAACCCTGTGAACGCTTATGAATTTCCTCAACATCCCTAATTTATGGAGCAATGATACAATTCCCATCCATAAGTTCTCAACTCATGCCAGCTGCATGAACATCGTCACGTCAATAGCGGATTTATAACAAGTCTAAAAATATCCCCATTTTTGCTTTTTTGTCCCGTGTCCACCCCTTTCCAGATTTTCAAAACTTCTTTTTCCAAAACGTAGTTTATGTAATGGCAAAGCGATTGCCGTTTGTTACGATGAAATCGGATGCACAATTCTCATCTCAGCTGATCTCAGATCAAGGGGGAGGGTGGGCGAATCCTCCCCTGCTTGAAATCGGCCATACCATTTCGTCCTCCAGGAACAGGGCTTGGGCTAGAGATCGCCAATGGCCATTCACGCCCTACGAAAACTGCCAATCATCATTTATCCCGCGTGCCTGAAGAGATCGACAGTAATGCTGTTTTCTCCGTTTACCTCTGGATTCAAAACTTCCTCGATGGTCGCTGTTCACTGCCGAACGTCGTTCTTCATGTCAGACTTCATGGGACTGCAGTCCATGAAACCGGCAAGTCCTTGCGATTTCGCTCAAGCCCTCGGGTCGCGCCACTTTCCTTCCTGTGTCGTTAGCCTTTACGCAGGATCCCACCTACATTACTATTGATTGCTGCCTTCGCCCGACAAAGGTCAGCTCAGTGGCGTACCCAGGGAAGGTGACGAGCTTCCCCGCCGATCGTGAAAAGTAATGGTTTATGTTCTTCGCAAGTTTCTGATGTAGGGTAGTGATTTCGATTGGAGGACATGAAACCTCAGTGCACGGCACAACATGCAGAATGACAACCTTGAATTTCCATAAACGACAGAGATATGAAGGTTTTTTTCATGTGTACACCAGTTCCTACCATTACGTCGGTGGCCACCTGTACACGACGCGAGCAAGCGGTATCATTTCTCCCGGTAACGTCTTGTGACTTAAAAGGCCCGCTGACAAAGTCATCGCCCACTCAGGAAACCGTCTGCTGTGACTAAAGAAGGAAATTCACACCAATGATTCTGCATCATGCTGTATTCTAAAGGGGATTCAATGGACGAAAAGGCACTGTAGCAGTTTTGGCTTTTGCAAAATCGCGTGCTTGACATACATTGGGTACACTACATAAAATCACGTTAACATAAAACTAATTTAACATATACAACACGAAATCACGTCCACACATCGGTTGAACGGGAGGGATATTTACAATATTTCGAAGCACAATAGTTAAAATGACTTCCCGAGGATCAAGACAATGATTACGATGGCAAAGGATTTCAGCAGCGCAAGTACACTTCCGTTACCTCCCACGCCACAAGGAGTGAGAGCAAAGGCCTAATTAGACGTATTTCATCTTGCAGAAAAAAAGTGTAATTGATCGTCTGGCCCGACCACAGCGCCTCCTGCAGCCTAATTACTTCGCAGCCACTTTTTCACTAGAAGGAAACCCTATTTTTTGGTCGCAGGAAGTACAGTCGCGGCCGGGTCCTGCTCCGTGATGACCAGCCTGGACGGAGAAACAGAAACTTTGGCCAACGAGTTGAAGGTCCCTGGATCTTTCGTATCTTGTGGTATCTATATCTTCCATGTGCAGCGGTAGATCCTGGCGACCCTCCAGCCCCTCACCTGCCGACACGTGTGGTGTCCAAGGGATCTCAGGCAGCTAGATGTGAGCAGATACGGTCTCGGGTCCCTGTCATAATACAACGAGCAAATGATAGTCAGTAATAATTCTTATAACGATATGCAGCGATGTCACGTCATCCTAGGTCCCTATAATCATACGTATGATGAATAAAATGTCGACGTACATCCATACGTTTTTTCATCATCTACGTATTTTTTTATTTTTATTTTTATTTTTTTTTAAGATACGATTAGATACGATATTACGATAAGATTAGATAAGATAAGATAAGATAAGATAAGCAGATACGTATTATTTTTTTATTACATCCCCTACGTATTTTATTACTTTCAACAAAAAACCTAAGATGAACCGGAAGCGGACGACGGTTTTCTTCAGCAGTATCGCACACTGCACGTATTGCACAAGATCACGTCCACACGCGCGTGAATTAGAGCCTTACGACAGTATTAGGGAAGCACATTGGTTAGAATGACCAAATATCGAACGGCCATTTCCGGAAAATACCCGTAAATCTAAACGTTCTAGCATTTCTCGAACTTTGACCTTGAATTTGGCACTGAAAGTTAATAGCTTCTGGTCAGGTAACCCTGACCGCCTTTCGTTCTTGACACGCTTCATTGTATGGGGGTGGCTATTTTTCACAAATGCCGCTAAATCTCTTGCAATTTGTCCAAATTCCGTACAAGTATCAGTTCTAGCGTCCTCCATTCTTTGACTTTAAAAGCAACGCGCCACAGTTCAGGTGACCCAGGCGGACTCTACATCTTGACAAAATGTACGTTTTGGAGTGGAATTTCGGACGAATACGGGCAGGTTAATTGGCACACGTCCGCGATTCCTTCATTTGTCCATTAAATTGACTCTGAACGCCCTTTTTTGGCCAGGTAGGTTATCGAGTTTCGTTGCAATTTCTTACACATCCAACTTACACGGCAGTTTCTTGCAACCGTGTCACACTTTTTTTAGTTTGACCTTTGCCGGTTTTACGCAGATTTCAGCCTAGCGCCTATACTGGTGGCGTATGTTTGGCGTTTTCGCTGCTTGGTGTGGAGGTTTCGGCTTTTGGAACGTTGTCCAACATTCCTAAAAACGTGCAACATGGAACAAATTGAATTGTACGGGCATCCGGAGGCGGCAGATGGAAGTCACCGGCTTGTTTGTGGTTCTCCGAGTCTGAAACTACAAAATGTTGCAATAATGCACGGGCACAGGGATCAAGACTGAAGCCATTTTTTGTGCCCGAAGCCTTTTGAAAGCATTTGTTACGAATCTCAGAGCCAAATGAGCCAGAAACATATACTGCATGGTCCGTTATCACGGGCGTAAAAATGAACCCGGTCTGTGACCTTGACCTTTGACAACCTTGCATCAGGCAGCACTCTGAATATAAGGTCAAGCTGCCCAGGAGCGCAGCCAGGATTCCCTTGGGGTGCGGGGGGTGGGGGGTGTAGCGGGGCCCAGTGAGAAGTGAAATCATACGAAAACCACCTGCTGGGAAAACGTTGTGTAATGGGTTTTACTAAAAAAATGCGGGCCAAAGGGAAGGGGGATTACCAATGTGCTTCGTAATGCTTCGTAATACATTGCGGCCTCACCGTAATACCTGCCAGAGACATATTGCTATGCCAACGTTAGTCTCGGTCTGCTTCTCATTGCGTTTAGGCAACCGAAAGTAAACAATGCATATGTCACAGGACTGCACGGTTCGGCGCTATCCATTGCCGTTTAAATCAGCCGAATCGGGCGATTGGTTCTCGAGATAGATGGGGAGGGGGCGCTGCGGGTTAAACCTCCTCGTCAATGGAAAGTGGTGAAACACCCAGCCAACATCGGGTTATTGGCTCCGTCCAATACCCCATCATTGCGCCTGTCCCGTTACTATCCCTCTCCATAGTTACCAAACCTTGTTCCCCTCCCTTTCCCGTCCCTCTCTGTCCCCGTCCCGCCACCATCTCTTTACTTGTCCCTGTCCTGTCCCAGCGCCTTTTCACCGTCCCGTTTCAGTACCATTCAATATCCGTCCCCATACAGTCCTGATCTCTCTCCCTATCCCATCCCGGTCCGATTCTATATCCATGTGCAATGCCGGTGATCCTTCTCTGTCCTTGTTGTCTCCCAGGCACTCGCGCCTGTCCTTGATCGGTCCCAGTCCACCTCGACCTGTCCCGTTTCAATAACGCCGGATTCCTTATGTCGAGTTTCGAGATTGCTACATTTTAGTAAGTCTTTCAGTGACGTCATATTTCACGAAACTTTCGCAAACTGTCGACTCTTGTAGGTTGGAGTTGATCTGTTTCGCGGAGATGCTCCTTGCTTTGCCGTCATGCTAATTGTGAAGGCGTTGGGTGACTGGACCACTTCAAAAGGTTATTTTGAAGAAGTTGTGTCATTAATAAGGCACAAAAGCCTGCATTTGACCTACTTTTCAATTCCGGATCTTTTGACACCAACATGGCTTGGCAACCACGTGGGTTTTCAGAATTATGAGAAGTGGGAAGCCTGCTCAACCAATAGCACGGTCTCTACGTCCGACATAAACGTGGAAAACACTGAGAATAGTCACTTTCCCCCTTGCTTAAGACCATTGTTCTCAAACGCACACAGACAGCTGGGTGATGCAAAGTCCAATTTCTTTTGAGAGGATGCCCATTTCAAGTCACTGTCTCTGAGCCCTCTGAAACGGACACTACTTTGCAGGGACGGCGGATTACATTTTCGGCTGGGGGGGCAAGCTCTGTCGGATCAACAGCCGACCTCATTTGGGTTACCTTCTTCCCCATCCCGGAAAAAAACAACTGTACGTCGTTCTTTTTGCTATCGCCCAATTTTTCTTTAAATAAGCAAACCTTTTTTTCCAGGTTTTGGCGCTAGTGCATACTTATGTTCTCCAACATGCGTTGATTTTTCTGTTCAGGTCTGTACCCATTGCCATTTTTCAGGTCTTTGACTTTGGGCATCCATCTTATGGCGAATGATGCAAACTTTTGCTTGTTATGATGTTTGCGTTTACATCACGAATTCAACATTATTATGAAATACATTTGTAAACGGTTGAAAGGTAGTTTCCTCCCACAACATTAAATTATAACTCGACGCTTAGTAACAAAGCTCTTACAGACTATCATACGAGAACGAAATCATTATCTCAAGCACTTGCCAAAGCAGCTTTGCCTGTCCCTCACACACATTACGTAACAATGCCAGCGCCAAATCTCTCACATAATGGTCAGGGGCGTAGTCAGGATTCCGCCCAGGGGGAGGGCAAATCGGATCAAGGGGACCCTTGAAACCAATGGGAGCCCTCGCCACGGGCGGATCCAAGATTTCGCGAAGGCGGGGGAGGGAGGTGGAGGCAAATGGTCAGCGCGGGCCCCCATTTTTGCCCTCCAGATATGGGAAATGATGTAATTCTGCTTTTTGCGATGTAAGGTGACCAAAAAATTCAAACGCGTCATCTTATTGGGGAAAATTCTGCGTTTTTTTCCGACCACAGTGCCAGAAATATGACAAAAACGGCGAGATTTTAGGCGGCTCCGTCCCTCCCTTCATTTGAAATGTCGTGTCTGTATCTGGTTCAGCAGCCCGTCTGTCCCCCCCCCCCTCCCAATCCCGTAGCTTCTGGATTGTTTTAGTTAAGGTTAGTTTAGTCTAGTTTAGTTAAGGTCAGCTTAGTTTAGGTTCCCTCTTGCAATTACAGGGGCGCTTTTGGTGGTCTCTGGGAGTCTGTCGTGCCAGGATCCTCTAGTGGTCTCAAGTTCCTTTTACCAATTCACGTGTCCCCCGGGACGTCTCAGGTGCTCCTTTGGAAGTTTCCCATCTAGTAGTTTCAGGGACGCTTAAACCATCTCGGATTCCTTCCTGTTGTCCCTGAGACGTTTTTGCCGTCTAAGGAGCCCCTCAGGCACTAAAAAGGGCCCTGTGTAAGCCTCTCTCTGCTGTGACAGGGGCGCCTCTTGCAATCGTCTAAGTCCTTTTGGCCGTTTCACGAGCAGTCTGGACCTCTCAAGGTCTATAGTTTCAGGGGCCCCTCTGGTCGTCTCAGTGGCCCCTATTGCTAGAGACTTTTAGTTAGCAGTCTCAAAGTTCCCTCTCTTGCAGTCTCAGTGGACCCCCTGTGGTCCTGGATACCCCTCTTATCGTCTCTGGGAAACATTTTTGCCATCTCAGGGGTCCTCTGGCAGTTACAAAACACCTTTTGGCAATTTCAGGGCCCCTGTGCAGTGTCATAGACCCTCTGAACGTGTCCGGTGGTCCCCACGGCTGTATCAGGGGTCTTCCTCTGTTACATGAGGTATATCTGGCAGTCTTTTAGCACCCCTCTAGCCGTGATAACCCTAGCCTTTTTGTTGGCGCTTCATGGGCCTCGCTGGCAGTCTCAGGGGGATCTTGCCCGTGCCAGGAGCCCACTTATGACATTTGGGGACCCTCCGTCCGCCTAGCGCCCCTTAAAGCCCAAATACCGTTTCAGAGGCACTCTTATCGTCATTGTCTAGCAGGGGTCCTGCGACCTTTCTGGCGTTCTCAGGGGTCACCTGCGGTGTACAGGCCCATCTTGCTGTCCCAGAAACCACCTGACCTTCCCGGGGACCCCTGACAGCATCAAGAACCCCAAAGGTTTCAAAAAGGTCAATGTAGCCCATTTGTGGCTCCTGTCGAGGCTGAGTAGGTTATCGACGAATCCCCGTTCAGTGGGCCCCTCTGGCTGGCCAGGGTCTCCTTATGCCGTGCCAGGCACCATCTAAAGTTCTTTCCGTCTCAGGTGCCTCTCTAGCAACGTTAGCGGTATCATGGACCCTTTGCCGTGTTGGGACCCCTTGCAGCCCCAGGGGCCCTCGAAGAGTTTCAAGGACCCTTCTTTCTATCTTAGGGGCCATCTTACCGTGTCAGGGTCTCATCAACCTTCCCGGAGGCCCCCTGACTACATCAAGGACCTTCAGCTTTTCACTCACAGGGACCCCCTAGGGACTCAGTCCTCATCTCGGCCGCCTCAGGGGCCCTATGAGCCATCTGGCGGTCTCGGGAACAGTCTGCCGTACTGGAACCCTGTTGTGGCCTCAGAGGCCTTTTGGGAGCTTCAGGGACCCTCTATGTGTCTCAGAGGTCATCTAGCCCTCCAGGAGGCCTCTCTGACTGCATCAAGAGCATGTCAGGTTTTTACAGAGGCCCCGTGAGGCTCATTCGGGGCCCCTTCGGGCCTCCTTTTCAGTCTGACAGGGGCCCTTTCTCAGTCCTCAGGGAGGAGGGGGCGGCTACCCTAATTGCTCCCCTTTGGATCCTCGCCCGGCCGTCGTAATGAATGGGACCCCATGTGGTTAAAATTACTGTCGGTTTGTAAAGGTGCCTCGCTGAAGTGTAAACGGGCCCATGCTCAACTGTAAAGACGTTCCTGGCGATCTGGCGGGTGCCTGTTACAGGTCGGCAGGGGCATCTGTACAGGAAAGCAGGGGCTCCTGAACAATCGTTTAGGGGCACCTGTTGGCCAGGGGGCCACTGCCTATCTGTAGATGGCATTCTATCTGTCTGTTAAGGACCCATGTCGACCTCTGGAGGCAGGGGCAGGGCCCTATTTCCAGACCGAAAGGAGATCCTTTCAGAGGCTGGCAGGGGTCCTTTATGGATCTACAGGGGGCCCTCCTGAAACAAGCTGTGAATTCCCCTACAAGCTACCAAGGGCCTCTAAACGCTCATTCAGACCACAGGCCTCTCTTCATAGCACAAAGCCTTCTTGTATATTCGGAGTACGTTTTCTTTCGTAAATCGATTTTTTCTTTTTTTATAGCGTAAGGCTGATTTTTCACTACTTTGCTTGGTGCAATGACCGAAATTTCTGGGGGGGGGGGCAAAAACATAGTTTTGCCCCCCAACCTGACGGCTGGGGGGGGCGGCCGCCCCTCCTGCTCCCCCCTTTTCCGCCGTCGCTGCTACTTTGACAACGAAACATGCCGAGTTTTTAATCACGCGAACCCCAGGGTTTAAGGAGTGCGTGCGCTCAAGGCCCTATATATAGGGTATGGCCATTAGGCACTTCGACTTGTATCTGTGACCACACTGGTCCACAACCTGAAATACTGCAATTCTGGTTGACTAAAATGCTGCAATCAGGTCTTCATGAAATGTTCGGAGATAAGCCCACGATCTTCGCTGCTGAAAAAAATTGAGTTGCAACCCTATCAGTGTACTGCAAAATTTAAGCCCTGCCATACTTTTCCCCACGGTCTTCGACTTCTTACGCTTGTACTTTTACCAAGTCATGACTGTGACTTGCAGAAGAGCATGCTTCCATTCAGATCTTCTCTGGGGATATTAGAAAAACCTGGAAAAATGTGGGTGCACGAAACTTCCAAGCACATCAGGGAATCTTAAGTAGGAATTACCCTGGTTGGCACATTGCCCTGAGTTTGTTACCAGCGTTGTAACATTCTGCATTTAGTTGCATTCATCAGAATATGTAAACACGTAATTGAGAAATAATGATAAAGCGGCAGTCATTTGTTAAGTTACATCAGTTGTTTCAAATCTTTTGAGGTGTTTCTTACACGATGTTATACAAGAGTATCAGTGTCTTCCACGTTTGAGCCCAATTTGGGTGAAGTTTATCTTTCGTCATATTCATGAATTCAGGCCACTGATCCAAGAGCGGCAGAACGTGTTCCGGAAGGGGAGGGGGGGGGACACCGGCCACTTTTCGAGCCATTTCTTTCCATGCAATGCCAAAGCGTTAATGCTGACTTTTGCCAGTTAAGGGGGCACTTTGCCCCCGCTCCGCCCCCCCCCCCTTGCTTCTGCTGCTACTACACTTACCTATACTGGTCTCCCAGTTTTCAAGTAGTTGGAGGGGCCGATTTCCGCAGCTGAATCAGCTCTTTCCCAAGCAATTTCGGACGCCACTATGGGGTCCTCGGAGACGCTACTCAAGTTTCTGAAGTAGTTTAAGAGCGGGGAGAGCTGTGCCAGTTTTTAACTCTGAACTCCCTCACGTTTAATGTATTGAAGATACGTAGATATATACTACAGAAGACTGATATATACCTAAAAATAGCTATGCACTTCATTTTTCAGCTGCAGTTCTGGTGAAAAAGTTTTGCAGAGCGAAGATTAATCTCCATGCAAGTGACTGATGAACTGACCCCTTTCCGATGGTACAACTTGTCTCGCCTACGGGGCGAACTGTGACAAATGGCGGGATGAATTTTACCACAATGACTGCAAGTTATCCTCAAGATTGGGAATAGGCTAAGATGATGAGGAGCATAAAACAAATTTATTGGGTGCTCATAAATGTAAGATGAATCAACAAAGGACATTGTTGGATCGGTAACGAATCACGGATTAATGTTTATCGTGCAGCAACAGTCAAGTTTATCTGACTTGGATATCAGTTGAAACATTCACCAAGAATAGCCTAATCTGCACTGAGTTTGATGTATCATAGATCAAAATAAATCCTCAAACTATGGGGGTCCATGATTCCAGCACTTCATGTATGTCATGTTTTCACATGACAATTGTGTTTACAACCTGTTTTGAGTGTTGATTGATCATAGTCATCTGTTGGAAATGCTCCCTGCCACTGGGCAATGAACAACAATTAATGACAATTAATGGAAAGAAATACCTCAAAACTGTGCTACGGGGTAACACAGACATCTAAATGTTTCATTCTAATCATTTCAAATTCATGCAATGCCAGGCATACGTTGGCTTTCCATCATGTTTACAAATGCCACTGCACCCACCTGCAGTAGCATCTTCACATATAATCCAATGGTCCAGAATAATCCTGGCATTTTAAATCGGTGCATAGAAGCAGAATTTCAGTTCACTACCATGAGACAGATATGTTTGGCTTTCCTTTCTGATTGGCATGGTAATGCAAATGAGCTGAATTTCCTTTTTCACTACCACACCAAAGCTGTAGCCATCACACCAAAATCTGTGTTGGCAGCTGCTGAAACACACATACCAGGGCCCATTACATCAAAGCTGGCATTACTCACATAAGTCACAAATTTTGTTAATTAAGAAGTAGTTATTCAGGCTGAATAACAATGGATGATTCCAATACTAAGTGGAGAATAAATCATTCAAAATATGCTTGATTGCCATCAGTACCATGAAATACCATTCATTTCAGATTATGAGTGCAATCAATGATGCACTTCAACAAATGTCCTTGAGACCTGGCCCAGTTCAAATTCTTTTCTTGGATGATGTACATTTGCTGTTTTGGGTGTGGCCATTACAAGCTGGGGGATGTCCCCTCAAATTTGGACAAAACAGACCATAGTCTCCTGACTTTGGTCTGAGAATAAACATTTTTCTTGTTATTTCTCACTGGAAAATAATCCTTTGAGCAAGATTGCCCTCCAGAATCTGATTTGTCCTTCCAATTTCTGATATATGACTACCCCCATGCCTACTTTGTTCAATCCAGCTTTCACACATATGCATTCACTGCAAACTTCATGTCCACAGCATACTACAAATGTATTTTGCATGGTCCCACAGATTCAGCAGTCTTGTCCCACCTACCCTTTTGCTGAAGCTGGTGTCAATTCATTCTATTTCTAATTTATTACATTGTTTTGAGGGTCTCCCGTCCATTTCGCACCGGCTGCGTGAAGATTACGATATTGAGGAAAAACTATACTTACAACGCAGAATATGTAGTCTTGTTACGTGAAAAAGTCATTCCCGACATGTAAAGATTGTAATTTCCATGGAAACAGCATTTCAATAATGCACCGCTAACTCCTTCCTGCCGTCTGAGACGCCATTTATGTTGTTGTCCCATCAAAAGTAGAGATGGGTTGTAATGCTCAGTCCTGTTCACTGGGTGGTATCGATATATAAGACCATTAACTTACATGTTTCCTAATGAAACTGAATAGATAATTAACAAGATAGGGGAACAGAATGCAATAGATACATTATGTTAGTGGGAATTTAATAAAGGAAAAGGCTGAAATGGCAATCCAATGTAGCAGTGAAATGATCCAAAAGTATAGATATAGAATGAACCGGAAATATAAGTAAAATATTAAGACATGCAATTTTAATAAAAAATGATATGGAAAAGTGGAAAGATGTTTCATTAATAAAAATGAAAAATAAAAACATGCTTAATTACTAAACAGAAAAGGAAATAAAAAATATCTCAAAGATATCAAATACAGGAAGCTATATTTTCCCGCACTCTACCACAACCTAAGCTCACTTAACCTAACCTAACCTTACAGACCTAACCTAACTTAACCTAACCTAACCTAACCTAACCTAACCTAACCTAACCTTACCAACCTAATCACACCAACCTAACTTAACAAAACCTAACCTAACCTAACCTAACCTAACCTAACCTAACCTTACCAACCTAACCTAACAAAACCTAACCTAACCTAATCTAATCTTACCAACCTAACCTAACCTGGCCTAACCTAGCCTAACCTAACCTAACCTAACCTAACCTAACCTAACCTAACCTAACCTAACCTTACCAACCTAACCTAATCTACCTTAAGTGTTGGAAAGAGCCAAGACCAATCGCACCCTTCATCGGCCTGTGGCCTCTAGTATCTTATACCGCGCTTCGGCCGCGGTATAAGATAGCCTTACGCCCCATAAACAGTGTTAATCCCAGTTAATGGAAGGTGGCGGAATATCCTAATTCACCCATCCCGCTGGTTTAATGTGGAAAACCAGTCTACAATTCCTATAGTTTTACGGCCACCGCCAGGCCACCGATAGCACCGGTAGCAATTACCGGCCCGGTATAGAAAAGCCCCCTGAAGCTTCCTGTTCCGATGTAGAAAATAAGCCCCACCCAAACCCCCCTGTTCCCAGAGTTTATCTCCTGTTGTGCATACCATTATCGCAGAATACTGCATTCACATATAGCATGGCCGCCGCCCGGCCACCGATAACATCGGTAGTAATCACCGGTCCGGAAAAGCTCCTGTTCCGATATAGAAAATTAACCCCACCCAAATCCCCTGTTCCCAGCGTTTATCCCGTATTGGACATACCAATATCGCCGACCACAGCATTCACACATTGCACGGCCACCGCCCGGCTACTGATAACACCGGTACCAATCGCCGGTCCGGAAAAGCCCCTGTCCCAATATACAAAATTAACCCCACCCAAACCCCCCCGTTCCCAGCGTTTATCCCGTATTGGACATACCAATATCGTCGAACACAACATTCACACATAGCACGGCCACCGCCTAGCCACCGATAACACCGTTAGCAGTCACCGGTCGGGTACGAAAAAACTCCCTAAAGCCCCCTGTTGCGATATAGAAAATTAACCCCACCCAAAACCCCCTGTTTTCAACGTTTGTCCCGTATTGGACATACCATTATCGCGGAAAACAGTATTTTCATAACAAACAACATTCACTTTCCATCTGTAATACACCACCTCTATATCTAGTTACCGACAATGACACAACAGATCAGCTGATGAATGCCTGCTGACGTCACAGTCAATCGTCCAATAACAACCGGCGGTACGCGGAGTCTTCGTCTTATATGAGCAACATTTGTCGCGAAAGCGGTGCTGATATGTAATATAACCGTTTTGAGTGATAACAAACAGTTGGTTCAGCTAAAATGCACATGCAAAACAATGTCGTAGCCCAAGCAACACCACCCACCACCTCAGACCTATTAACTACACCAAGGTTGCAGCTTTCAATGCCACATAATGAACTGATGTAGTAAGTGCATCCACACCATGGAATCAATGCCAAAAAGGATGACATCACTGCATTAAAGCAGCACGAAATCTCCGGTCTAACTCGCCAATGCCCAATATCCATCTTGCTGCACTAGGGTCCGCATATGCCGCAAAATTTGACACGGCCTAAACATCGCACAGCTATACAGAACCGCCAACGGCACCCGCGCAGACGTCTGCCACGCACAGTCCACTGAAAAATATGTTTGGATGACCGATAGTAGTTAAACCTTATCAAACTCCACTAAAGAGCATGCGACAAGCGCCCTTCCACTACGATTCGTTAAGGCGCCGGGGCCGTGTCGTCACTGGTCCAGTGAATACGCAGTTGCTATGGAGATGTTAGATGTTAGCCCCTGCGTGCGCTATTCATTTTATTTGGCTGTAACTTGAGCCGGTGACTCCAGCCGGCACGAATTCTTTTTTGCGATAAATCCCTACTAGGATATGCAGGACTTTGCCAAATGATCTATTAAAGACACTACAACAAAATACGATGGTTTTTCCCGTTGATGTGTGGCACAAAAGAACGGGCTGATGTGATTTTGACTGATTGTGTGATTCTAATGCACGTGTTTTTAAATGCACTTGATTTTATTTTGCATTCCGCTTTGGTGATATGATCTTTGCGACTGTTTCTACGTCCGGCAAAAAGGGTAAAGAAGATAGGAAGTTGCCATTTTTTTTCTTGCCCTTGAACATGATCTTGAAACACACACAGGATGCTATGCGATGTGCTGTTCGGTTTCTTTTGAGAGGATATCCATTTCGAGCTACTGTCCCTGGATGGCCAAGGCAACCTTCTGAAACCAATACTACCATGACAATGAAATGTGCTGAGTTTTTGAGCAGCGCGTGCGCTTTTCATTTTATTTGGCTAGGACTTGAACCTGTGGCTGCAACCGGCATGAGTTCTTTTTTGCGATAAATCCGCGTTAAGATATGCGGGACTTTACCAAATGATTTATTACAGACATACTTCAATCAACTACGATGATTTTTGGGTTGATATGGGGCACAAAAGAACGGGCTACACGCTGTGATTTGCATTGCAAAAAGTCAAGAGCCTCTGTGCGCTATTGAGGTGGAATCGATACGGGGTTGGAGAATGAGTGGATCGTCTCCTTCCAGGCGGCGTGGCAACTAAACCGTAGGAAGCCTTCGGGCTGGGGGTGGGAACGAAAGACGGTACATGGAGGTACACCGTGATGTTTTTGGAGTCGCTGCGATCTCCGGATCGCCAGTACCACACCCAATTCTGAAAAATGTCCAGAAACAGATTTTTCACATTGCCGTCGCTTGCCCGTGTCGTGTCACGCGCATTGAAACGCAATGTTTGCCACGCGATCGCCCGTTCAATTGCCATCCGAAGTTGACCCGTTTCGAGCCGATCCGACCCGCGGTTGCCGAGAAAACTCGTCGGAATCGAAAAGATGTTTGGCGCTGTTTGCGTTTCCCGTTTCAAATCTTACCCCTATGGGCTAAAAAGCGCCCTTGAAGCGCGTGGCACGCGCCAACGGCGGGTCGTAACGGAACGAAAATTGGTGGATTTCCTGGTGGTGCTCGAGACCTTTCGAACGGTGCATGGCACGTGCCGATCCGTCAATCCGTTTGAACTATGGACCCGAGCAAAGATTTGACGACAGACAGAAAGACAGACACACGTTACTCAAGTAGTACATACATGTAATATAATTTGTGTGTGGTAATTTGTTCTGAAACATGGCAGACATGATGGGTTTGCCGGTGTATTTATAACCAACTCCAATCACTAACAAAACAACTCCAGTAACTCGAACCAACAATCTAACACCGTTTGGCCCAAAGTTTATAATCGCGTACCACCCAGGTCGACAAAGAGGCCATTCGTACGAGGTCTCGTGGTGAAGACGCGCTCTGCAGCGGACTATAGTTTTCACACACAGGACACAAAGTGTGCCAACCGCTGCCGGGCGTGCCACACCAGCCCAGTGGCCGCGGCCGGATGGCTGGCCCAGCCCCGCCCACCCGGAGCTTCACCCCACCGGCACGTGCCACCCAGACGTTGCCAGCCTCAAAGCTCATGCGCAGCGTCTATCGAAACTCAGCAGTCAGTCGGCGCGATCTCAGACAAAGGGCAACACGGGATCCGGCGCCCGGCAGAACCTGGGACAGCATCGTTAGCAGCTGCACTCTCATTCACACACCAGCACCACAGCACGTCTCTACGGGCATTGTCGCTCTGCCATCAGCGCCAGCCACACCGGCAGTCGCCGGCCCATAGCGCATCCCCTATACAGGCTACCTGGAATTCAGCAGTAATTATCACAACAAAACGCTACACGACGGGGATTACCTGGCACCGGCCTGGCAACGGGCTGCAGAGGACCAGGGACCACTGTCGCCACCAGGACCACCAAAGGACCACTGTAGCGGCCAGGACCGTCGGCCTGCAGAGGACCAGAGGACCAGAGGACCAGTGCAGCAGCCAGGACCGTCGGCCTGCAGAGGACCAGAGGACCAGAGGACCAGTGCAGCAGCCAGGACCGTCGGCCTGCCGAAGACCAGAGGACCAGAGAACCGCTGCAGCAGCCAGGACCGTCGGCCTGCCGAGGACCAGAGGACCAGAGGACCCGTGCAGCAGCCAGGACCGTCGGCCTGCCGAGAACCAGAGGACCAGAGAACCGCTGCAGCAGCCAGGACCGTCGGCCTGCCGAGGACCAGAGGACCAGAGGACCCGTGCAGCAGCCAGGATCGTCGGCCTGCCCGGGTGCTGAGACATGGCTCGGCGAACCGAGCTCTGTCTGCTCTGCCAAGGGTATCCAGATACGCTGTACAGACGGTATATGGAACTCCTCCCAGAGTGGGGTCAGGGCTGCCTGGCCGGCAGAAGTCTGGTCTGAAATCTGAGACGACTCCAGCACACGACCGGCCGCACCACAGCAGCGCTCACCACGCCACCAACACAGCACCACATGACCACCGTCCGACTAGTACAAACGTCTGCCCGCAGCCGGAAGGGACAACCACAACACACAAAGCACAAATGGGTCGACGACAGCGCCTCCCTTATTGCACCATCAGTCCTGGGCAGAGCGCCGGCCCGGTCCAGACAGCGGCGGCGGCCAGTTCAGACGAGGCCTGCTCGGCTCTACAAAACACAGTGGCTCCGCGGCCACGCGCCAGCAAGGAGCGCGTTTGTCAAGGCCGGCGGCCAGCTCCGCAGCCACCCGCCGGCCCCGGTCCGGCCCTGCCCGGCCCTGCCCGGCCCGGCCCGGCCCGACCCGGCTCGGTGAGCTCGCTACAGCTGGTACCACTTCTTGTCTTTGTAGCGCATCATGAGCTGGTGGGCCGTGTTGGAGAAGTTGTCGGCGTCAGCCATCATTTGCTCGGTGCGGTCCTCCAGTTTGGAGAGCTTCTGTCCGCGCTCGATCATCAGCTGGCGAGCGCGGCCGGCCTCTCCGCCACTCGATGCCACGCGTGACTGCAGCTGCTCGGCCTGCGCTGTCGGGCCTGTCAGCAGTTTGGCCACGCTGCGCGACGCCTTGCCCGAGGTCTCACCAACTGCGGCAATCGACGCCGGGCAGGCATTAAAACAAAAGCACTGCAAACACAGAGACAAAGGGACTGGGCCCCTCACAGCCTGTGCATTGTCAGCCACCCACCAGCTACTACCACACACGGCGACCAGCAAACTATTGCCGCATACACGGACGGCGCGACGTAGACTGTACCGACATGGCAGCCAAGGCCCACCGGCTGGCAGGTCATCACCACTCACAGAGCTCTTCCCGGTCCAGAGAGCGCACACCGCCGCCAAACAGGCCTTTGAAGAAGCTTTGCTGTGGCGGCTCGGGCGTGTCACAGGCAAGGAACAATTCGCCCACCATGTCCTGCAGCTGTGTGCTGAAACAAACGGCGTCCAGCAGTCGGTTACAGAGCAGCCCGGGGCCTCACTGCGAAGCCCCGCACTTCGGCTGTAGACGGCAGGTTACAGGTGCGTCGACAACGTGGTCGTCGATGCACCACCAGGCCACAACACCGGTACACCGTCCCGCACAGCGTCAGCGTGAATCCTACCTCCGTCCCTCGGCACCAGGCCACACACCAGTACAGCAAATCAAGGCACAAAGCTCCAGAGTAAAAGCCCGCTATACGGGGCCAAGCTTCGCGAAACGTCCCGCATAGCAACATATACATAAACCTCCGTGATGTCTGACTGCGCGGTTTTTCGCCGCGAGATGTGCCCACCGAAATTGTGCGACGCCGAAATCTTATACCGGAATTCCTGGTTCCTCACGTCTTCATTGAAATTTTAGACTGCCTTAACCCTACTCCCGGAGGGCTTGACGGTACGCCAGATTTCGGCAGGGGGGGGGGGCGGATTCGGCCCCCCACCTGGGATCTCGAGAGCTGCACATCCGATTTCATCGCAACAAACGGCAATCAATTTGCCATGACGTAACCACATTTTTATATAAAGAAATTCTCAAATTTTTGAAAGGGATGGATACAGGACGGGGCGGAAGTCAAAACACGTGATATTTCTGGACTTAATATTTGCGGACCGATTTTGATGAAACTGGCGTGAATCGAGAGGTTATGGACGGTACTTCTACCATACATTGGTCCGTACATTTGAAATCTAGAGAAAATTCATAGGCGTTCGCAGGGTTTCGGAAATTTGTGGATTAGTTTCTCAAAAACTGAACTAACAAAAGGGTTAAAACAAATTTTTTAGCTTCTGCTAGTCATGTTATGCTTACCAGGTACAAATCGTATTACAATGTATGTATGCTAGCATAAGCGATCCCAGGAACATGAAAAAGGGGAACTGTCATGGTCACATGTTCTTCAGGTCAACTTACGACCTTTAGCCTTAAATGACCTCCAATGACCTTTGAGTCACTTGGAATGATGTTGTGTGCATTTCGAATTCTTTGAAAAAGTTTCCAATCATTTGAATTCACTCTCTAAAATTTCCTTTTACGGCTGTTGTGATATGGGGTACGCGCACAGACATTTTAGGTCATAGCTCCGTGACTCAGTCTGATATCAAGATGAAACTTGGTACACAAGTAGAGGGTACTCTTTTACGTCATATATATTCGGGGTTTGGCATTTGAAAACAGCGCCAGAATTATTACCATGAAACGCAATTTTGACTTTTGGCCTTAACATGACCTTGTCAAGCCCGCTCAGATTAACTAAATTGTGTTTGCATGTTTGCACAACTATTTACCTATACATCCACGTAAAGTTTTAAGTTCTGCATTAAAAACGCTATTTTAGGCAACCATTTTTTGTACTCCAACAGGGCCGAAAATGGCCTGAAGTGCCTCCCAAAAACGTTCCCTGGCTCCGCCCCTGAGCAAAATAGAACTGCGAAATTTTGTTACAGTACACAGAAAGACCAGCTAGGAAAAGTCACGAAGTTTCGTGAGGCTGCGTCAAAACTGGCAATGGCAAGCAAAAAACCCGGGGGGGAGGGCAGATTCAGCTTCTACCCCTACAGGAAAGAGGGTAAAACCATGCACCTCGGAGAGAGCAAAACATTCGGCTGTTGCCAACCACACAAACCCCATGGATACAGGCGACCTCGTCTGGGTCGACGTTAGAGACTCCTGGAGCCTTTCAGGGCTGTGGGATTTGGAGACTGTTTACAACTTAAGAATTCTAGCATAACGAAAAACGGAACAGAGGAATTTTAGAGTGGCAGAGACAGCTGACAAGGATGACCAACAATGAGACCTTGGCCGACACCTGCTACATACGTGAAGCGAGGCATAGACTACGTCTACATCGTGTTCTGTAAACCTTCAAGTTACTGCTTTCTTGACGTCATACCAGACGTCATACCGCATGATGACGTACGGTGCTGCATTACGCAGACGCTCTGTTCCACATGACACTCAAATAAGTTTGCGAAAGTACTTCGAGGGTGATGCTATTGCTGTCCAGTCCAAATGTATATATGTTGCCTTCTGGACAGCGCAATGGTTATTACGCAGTACCTGTGCATGTTCTTCATAACTTGCGCGTCCAACAGCCCCCATTCATGCATCATTCAGTGCCGAGGCTTGCACGTTATGCGTCGATTTCCACATGAGCCTGCCATCTGACTGGTTACCATGCGAGAGTCCGGTTACGAAATCTGCCGCTGCCGTGACAGGTCTAGCGTGGTCCCGGCGAGCAAACGTCCGCCAATGGCTCACCAAAAGTCGGCCGAGATTGTGAACTTCTGGATCTCAGATGGTGAGCACAGGTACATGCCGTGGCCGTGGTTGCTGATGCAGAAAGTGCGCGCCATCCTGGTGGACAGAGTGACTCGGTGTCAAACGTTCTGCCAGGAGACGGCACAGGTCGACGGAGACATCGGCCTGCCGTCTTCTCGCCGCCGGACGGCGACGCGCTCTGGCAGCAGCCGCCCGCAGCGGTCACCTGCTCTCATCTCTGAAATCAAATCATTCCCCAAGGGCACAACCGCTGGCGGCAGGACAACTACAGACATCACCAGAGCGATTCCGAAAAACCGGATACCAGCATACCTGACCAGAGGCCCTTGCCATCTTGGCCAGTAGGCGGCCTCCTGCCACAGAGTGACGACAGACATGACTGGCCAGAGTGACAAGCGACGTCGGGCAGACTGACCACATACTGACGTCAGACTGACTACAGAGTGACGGCTGACGTCACACTAGCCAGGGCGACCGGTAATGTCAGGCAGACCGACCACATACTGACGTCAGACTGGCCGGGGCGACCAGCAACGTCAGGCCGACTGGCCACATATTGGCGTAAGACAGGCTGGCAGGTGGCGTCACTAGCGCCGACCGACAGCTGACGGTGGCCAGAGCCCATCAGTCGCTCTACTCACCCACAGCCTCAGCAGCCAGCGCCCTAATGCCGGCGGGCTAGCCCGTCTCAGCAGTGAAATCACCGACAGGGCAGTACGAGCCAAACACTGTCACAACAGGCGAAGCATGGCTCTGGATGAACGGCATCCTTCCTGACAGTACTACAAATGTTGCCAAATGAGGAACAACGCCCGTGCTAAAAACCGCACTTTAGGAACGGAGAGTGGCTGATATAACCAGAGTGGTCACCGCACAATCTCCAATGCTGCAAGAGCGGCGAGTGGTGGATATTGCCAAAGTGGTCGCCGTACAATTTTAAATGCTGCAGGAACGGGGAGTGGTGGCAGTACATTCTTCAATGCTGCGGGGGCGAGGAGTGACGGGTATCGCCAAAGTGGCAGCTGTACAATGGTGGCTGTACAGTTACGCTGCCAACCCTCCGACGACAGGAAGGCAACTCGCCAATGTTTCATGTTAATTCATTTGGAATGCGACGAGTAAAAGCAAATGCTATGATGCACTAGTCAGTCGAAGCAAAACCGGTCACCAGAGTATTGCAATGTAAAAATAGACCATCCAAAACTAAAAATGAACTTCCCTCAACGGAAGTAGATACAAAGTATTTACCTGTAACCGCCAGCGGAGAGGCGGGAGTTAAGAGGCCCACGTTTTTCCTGACTGCATCCGAATCGTACACGATGAGACCACCAAAGTTTCAATACCTGTCAGATGACCAATTTAACACATCGTGACGCAAAGCAATATTCATGTGTTGAATTTTGCCAAAATTAGACGCAAAATAGCACCATTATATCACGCGATCTACGGAACAGGGCGTCGGCTGGCACGCAGAGATCTTTTTCAATGATGTAGATCTTTTGCAGTAACGTAATCATATCTTCCAGGACAACATGCAAAACTGCAAATCGACTCTAATGAGCTGAACAGGCAATGGGAAGGTGCAACTAGTTTGTCATTTCCGTGACCAGATTTATCAATGCAAGGCAAGCTGAAAGTCCACATACATTACGAATTCTGAGTTTTTTGTAATCGTATATTTTTCCATCTCACAGCAAATTGCCACACACAGACGCACATTGCCAACAGCAACCCCCAACAATCGTGCCACCTAATATGCCACACACTCATGGTCTAATCAATACGCTGCGCGACATACCGACATATGGCAATGGACATCACTGACGACGTCGCTGTTATCGACGTGCTCTCCGAGGCCAGTTATTTGTGCCGACGCCCATACCCCACCCCGACCGTTCCCTTTCGAGTTGCGCTTCGACAATTCCACGTCTATTATGATACTTTTCACTACGTCCTTTGACAGCCCTAATGTATTTCTCCATGTTGAGAAATTGCAGTGACTTTCTGACGAAGACGCGCACGTTGGGAACTGTCCTCGACTCTCCGCTCCCATATATATGATTTTTCTAGCAGTGTCATTTCGTTGAAATTTTTTGAGGACCCGGACGACCGGCTGCCCCGAGGATGGCATCACTTCTGCTCAAAACTGGGACATTTAGCGATGAGTTTTGAAGTTAATATCATAACTGAGATCCAACAGATGCAAACACCTAAATTATTTTCCGAGCACAGCATTACCGGTTAATTGTGCATCTAACGGTACCAAAAGTATACCAGTCCGATTAAAACTGTGTTTTCTGCAACACTATATACGTTGGACGAACCGGCCCGCCGGTCGTCGGTTGGGTCGGCTGACGCCGGGCGCTGGCGGGCGGCGCCGGCCGAGCGCTGCTATTGTTCCCCAAATTATTAGCAATACGAGACGTAAAGATCGTGCTGCGTGATGACCGTGTGACCGTAAATCAAAGCAGTGCACGGAGAGAGGGAGAGAGCCGAACCTGAGTAAGAGCGCGCGGCCAGGAGTGCGATAGCATTGTTCGCGGCTGGCGATATTTTTACAACCGGAAGTTTCGAAATTCTCCCAGGATAGCTTCTGCTGTACTTACGGATACCAGATACACGAACCTGTGATCTTTCCTTGCATATCAATGGGGTGTTTTAGTGCGAACTGGCCAGGGCAAAACAGCATAATCGCATATTCTGATGAAATTTTGTCCAGAAGGTAATATGTGCCCCAGGTTTAAGATTTTCGATGTCTGGCTCGATTAGATGAGTCGTGCAGCTGATATAGCGGCATATATTCTTAGAATTACCGCGATTTTGGGGCGATAAGTGGTAAGCGGGGAATGATATGTGTCCCAATATATCGTTCGATATGGCAAAAAATAGTCGATCACTAAACGGAAAAATATAGTTGTGATCAGAAATGTCCAGCGCAACTTTGCACATCTCCTTTTTATTTTTTACGGTGATTTTTACATATCTGACCTGGTGGCCTTGGTTAACAGTTTGTTTTACAACTTCTGGAAATGCCCGTTTATTTTTGTTTGCCTGCACGTGACTAATAAAAAGCTAGCAATTTCTGAAAACACAGCAAAATTTTTATTTCAGGTCCCAATTCATCGCACCCGAAACGTTAAAGCATGACTTTTATAGCAGACTTTTACCATTCAAATCTCAGTCTGGTGCACGGCTATCAGCACAGCAGATGCCACGATGAGTCCCTTCCCAGCGCGAGGTCATTCACATTCATTTCATGGCTGGGGAAGCAACCGTTAAGGTACATCAGTTCTTGAAAAAAGTATACGGACACAGTGCCACGTCTCCGCAGATCATATGCCGCTGGATAAGCCAGTTTAAGGAGGGACAAACCAGCACCTCGGGCAAACCTCATACAGGGGCGCCGAGGTGCGCGCGCACGGCTGACGTCGAGCGCCGAGCAGAGGAAATGATCTCGGAGGACTGACTGTGCAACCTTCAAGACATCAGCAGTCGCGTCAGAGCCAGCAAGGCGACAGTAAAACTTGGCTAAAGATGCGCTGCCGATATGTACCACGCCGTCTCACGCAAGAGCAGAAAAATGCACGCGTAGAGGCACCGTCAGTACGAGTCCGGCAACCAGCAGTTCCTGGACTCAATAAACACTGTTGATGAGACCTGGGTCAATTTCTACGACGCACTGTCCAAAAGCGAGGGCAAGGAGAAGAAAGCCCGCGACAGGACTCAAACTCACCCAAAATTCGGGCGCAAGGGTACAAGGTCATATGCACTGTTTTCTTCCACATAGACGCATCGTCAGCATCGACGTCCTTCCCTAGGGTGCGACGATCAACTCCGCAAGGTACGTGTTATCACCGAAGAAGATAATGAGGGTCGTGAGCAAGTACCGACCGTCCAAGCGAGACCACAAATGCAAGCTTCACTACGACAACGCCCGACCTCACACATCGCACGAGACGGCAATGTTTTTGAAAAGACGCGGAGTCTCCACGATCAAACACCCACCCTATTCGCCTAACCTGGCCCCAGCAGACTTTCCCCACTTCCTGAAACTCACGCAAGCACTGCGTGCAAAGCAGTTCCTCAGAGTCGAGGAGCTGGAACAGGTCTTGCGCGGCGTGCTCGGAGACACCAGTACAAAGAAGAGCTCGTTGCGTGTACGAGATGGATGGAACAGCTTCGTAAGTGTGTACGGCTTGGTGGTGGATGTGCTGAGGGTTAAGCTATGTTTTTCTGTCGCATGCTTGTCTGAGGTGCTCAAAATCAATGTACTCCCAAAAATTATGGAACTCCCTTAGCATTACGTCCAATTTGTTAAATGTGGCCACCATTCGGGTCAAAGTGAATAATAACTGACATGCGCCTATAGTCGTTCACTTCAGTATTTTGTGACAATGGCGGGGTTCTATGTTTAAAGATGCTGGGACGATCCTTAAATGTCAGTTTGTCATTGAAGACCCATCATTACCCGTCCGCAATATGCGGCAGGGGGAGGGGGGACCGTTCCGCCCCCCCCCCTGAATGCTGAATTTTAACACTGATCCTCTTGCTGACTGTAAATACACAGCATGTAAAGAAGTCTGTACTCTCCCCCGCAAATCCAGACGCTCTGCCGCTTATGCCGCCGCGCATATTGATACGCACACAGAAATTACGGCAAGACAGGGCACGTAAGCGACTGGCTATATATTATGAATAAGATGCTGTTTTTTATTAATTGCAGTTATGATGGATGGTTGAGCCATTTTTTCGATGCGCAATTTTGACAGCAGGTGTTTAAGATGTGCGAACAGTGCCCACCTACCCATGCATCATGCGCCGAAAAAATGCGCGTTACTTCATTCTCTGATTTATCTCGAGATAAACCAGAGAGTTTATGACGATATGAGAACAAGCCACTTTTGGCTCGTTTATGGAACATCAGTGGTGCGCACTGCAGGTTTTTTCTTGTCCGTGACTGTCAAGTATAAAAGTGTTGAAGTTATCGCTCATAATTTGTCATTGTTATGATTCACTCTGAACATATTTTAGACATTCCTTGTCACACCAATGTCCATGTTGAGTACCACCATAAAATATAGCCTGTTGTGCGATTAACGAACCGTCAATTACCGTGCCTGGAGGTCGTAATTTCGCTATAACTTGACGACAGTTCAGCTTAGATCACATTTCACGGCGTTGGTTGTCTTAACACGGCAAAATGCGTCAATATTAGCGAGAGGATACTGACGTCATCACTTTTTCTCATCGACACACGACATAGAGGCATTTAAAGCCCACTCTAGCACATTTACAAATAAAACCCCATCGTTCTTATCCCAGACTATGTTAGCCAATACATAAGGCATCACTGTGGCAACTTTTAACTTTGACCTGAACCGGTGGCCACACTTAACAATAGAAAAAAAACTATCATGAGGTCAAGCGTGTGAAAATAACCAATTTCAGAAACAGAAAATGAAATGCGCAAGGTTGCGCTAGACTATGTTGCCCAAGGTCTCTTGCGTTCTGTGAAAATCGGCTCTGTTTTTTTGTTTGTTTTTTGTACATGTGGCATTTATACAATAACATTAACAATATGCTGAGGCGTTTTCGCCAAAATCATAATTATTCCGAAAATTTCAACCGCCAAATCTCCTAAGCCCTTGACTACATCGAGCTGTAATCGAAAACAGGACAGCTTGATCAGGGTTACCCCTGATACCAATTCTGAACAAAATCCGTGACTCTGATGAGTACATTTGGGTGGGTCCCAGGCCGATTTGTCCTGGAACACCCCGAACTTCAAAACCGTCCCTAAACGGATACACGTGCTAGATCTTAACAAACGCATCGCACATTTTTCGGTCGTAAATTCTGCATTTTCACCATCTGTGACGGCACAGATCAATACATATCAGGTTTCACATCCCGAGATGAGAAAGAAACGCCATTTCAATTGCCGCTGACATAACTCAGATCGGACTATTATCCTGACATACGATCCTGATCCTGATATGAAATCCTGAGATACGACGCAGTGACGATTTTAAACTCCCCTAGGGTGCTGTGGGTGGAGGAAGGCGTCAAGGCAGTGCCTGCTTAATAACTTTGAGTGGAAAATTGCAGAAAACATTTTGCGACTGGCGCTCAACCGCACTCGGCCCAAGGTTTGTTCTGGAGAAACGGGGGTCCAAGGCAGCTTCATCCACGCGAACGACTTGAACCAAGACGTACGCTGATGCCTGATCCAAGGCTTGAACCAAAACGTAAGTTGATGCCTGATCGACGATTTCGTTTACTCAGCGATACAACACAAGGCTAAAAATAAGAACCATGTAAAAAGGTGCGAATAGGATGGTACAAACCTCATCTCGGTTTAAGGAGCCGAATGAATACACGAACAGATACCACGACAGAAACAGAGCTCCTAGCTTCTGTTCTCCATATTTAAGCTATATGCGCACCATTAGGTAGCAGGGCAAACAGGAACAGCACAACATTCTGCTGGGGTCTTAGCCAGCGATGGCAGCAGTCATCCACATGTATCTTAAATTTAGCAGCACCATAGTCAAACATAGTACGCAATACGATTAAGCCCAGTATGCCAATCAACTAGTCAGTCATGAATTACTGAAAGCGGTAAAACACTCCCAAATTGCAGACAGATGAAAACCTGAGATCACAGGTAGAGCTTATTGATAATGGGCAGCTGCTGCTTTACCTCACATCACTGCGTCACAAAACAACACTGGGAAGTGCACCAGCAGATTACGAGACCCGACTGTTCATTGTCTGTCGCTGTTCACAACCATAAATACGGCAAAAGCGACGCGCTGGAAAGCAACGCACACCCGTAAATCGAACAACATAACACAAAACATACGTAGAACGATACCACAAACACACAGTGACCACAAGATTCCCCCGCGGGGCATGCATCCCGAGTTGAGAGCACTGAGTCAAACATGCAATCAACACAAACAACCTACAAGCCAGCATCGCAGTCAGGCCTCGAATGGCTGGTTGACAGTTGCGGGGGCCGACGGTCCACTAGGACCCACTGACCGCCTGCCCTCCCCCGCTGCCACACCGGCTGGCGACTGAACAGACCCAAGTATTGCCGAGCAGCAGACCCCGCCCCCACCTCAAAGACAGACCCTGTCTCCTAGCGAGCCTGATCACGTCTTGCACCGCTGACGTCGATGGTAAGATCGCCAATGCGGCGATCTTGGCAGAAAGCCATGGAGGATGGTGTTAGACAGGAGGAGCCGGTCGGCCGCCTCCAGTCACACGTCCAATGATCCTGACAATTCAATGTATTATCGCAGAAAAATATCCGGTCTGTATGGTGTTCGGAACGCAGTGAATGGTAATTTCGCACGTGACAACATGTGCAAGGGGTAAAGAACATGCAATGTCAGTATGTAAATAAATTAAAATGTCCACGATGCAACTGAATTCAAGGATCTGTCGTTTACGAGAGGGGGCGAGTAATGTGTTATGGCATGCAAGCGTACCAAATGTCGAAGGAGAAAACCCAAACCCGAAAAACGTCATAAGCATGCATTCTCCTTACATGTCCGAAAAAGCATCCACTAATCCGACATCAGTCAGCCACGGTTATTCACGTGTCTTGAGCGACTACAAAACTACAAGATAAAGGAGAGAACCTACGACATGCATAATCAGTGTATATCCAACGGCATCAAGCAGCTGATGGCAACACGGGATAAATGATAGGCTCCACAACCGCGAGGTTCAGGACGACGCCCAACGAAACCGGATACGACACAGGGACCAGAACCCAAGTGCGCCACCAAGCTGGGCAAAATTCGGCTGAGTCGGTCGTGGCGGAAGACCATGAGACAAAGGTAAACCCATATCTCCATAAACCTACACAAACCTACAGTGGCCCAAAAACATTGGGAGGAAAGATCTGGACCCTCATAAACCTCAAGTAACAGAGGATTATTATTCTCTGAATGGTGCCTTTGGTGGGGCTGGCATTTCAGCCGGCTGAAATTATTTTTCGCCACTTGCCGACTAAAACCGCTTAAAATCGCACAAAACTGCAGGAAAAGTTCGAAACAGCTTTCCTTTCTGAACTACACATCAAACATTCCAAAGCACTAAATACAGTCTTCAATCTCTTCTTTTCGTCAAACTGAACTGAATACTACGCTCAAATCCGAAATAATGGAGCAATTCGATACAAATATTGACCACAATGAACATATATTTGTCTACTGTAGGCAACATGTTTCATAGAAACTGCTCCAAGGCTTGTTAATCGCAGTGACAATGCCATTAATAAGCCTTGCAAACAGGATGGACCAGACAATTATGAAATAATGTACAGCCAGTATACAGCTGAAACTGCGCGGGCTTCTAGCCTAGGAATATGTCTAAAAACACAGGTTATTAAATCGAAATATGCCAGCTGCCAACCACCCGTCTATATATATATATATATATATATATATGACGAGTGTTGCACATGTCTCCAAGCAGCTGGGATTCTGAAGAGCATATTGCTATGAACAAACACAATCAATGCTTAGGGGCTTACATATTCCTGAAAATGTTGCAATGCATTCACCGCAATGATGCACCCTGTTCAAAGTTAATGTACCACTTACCTTAACCAGCCTGGCACCTCCCTACTTGTTGACTCCGCACTCTATTTTGTACGCAATGTCCTTTCACATTTGATTAGAGCTACCTAGCTATGCCTAATACATGGCGACGGCATAGTGAATGCTGGGGAAAAAGATCGCAACCGCTTGCATGAAAGACCAGGGCTATGATAATTGGATATCCATTATCACTTCCGTTCAAAACCGTATTTATTAGTATGGGTCTGAATTATATATATTTTACATCACAGTAATCTGTTGCTAATACGTTACCTGAAGGATTCTTAAATACCATGCGATTAAAATGTAAACTGTCCAGCACAGCTATTGCTATGCATATGATTCGCTAATTCCAGATATCTGACTGCTAATAGACCTTCAGCCTCCAATAACATACCAGGTATGGCTTGAAGAATACATATAAACCCATTCTCTGTTTTTTTTTTCATTTTTAGTTTGCCGTTATTTCTTTTCATCACTTCCCTTTAGTGGGATTCCTATTTGAAGTCCCATTGTCCATACATTTCAAATCTGAACATCTAGGAACACCTCTTATGCTCTTTGTTGTCCTTAGAAACCAAGAAATGCGACGTAATTTATGATGATGATGTAATTTTCAATATTACATGATGTAATTTTCAATCAAATATCTTCTGGCATTTCTTATCCATTCCTGCCACCAGTAGTTACCCAACGCCAAACAGGAGGTCCTTTCGGCCCCCGGGACTTTTGGTGACAGCGAAAAAAGTAACGCGCGCAGCGACTGAAATTTTCAAAGCCATATGTATCTATGTATGAGCTATATGTATCTAAATTTTCAGAGCCATATGTATCTGTATCTATGTATACTACTTAGTTACATCCTTTGCACATTGCCCTGTACAATTTTCAATTTCCGGTAGTCTCAGGCCACTGACCTAGGTCACGCAAAAGAGGTCAACTTCTGATTTTTTTAGGTGTTCTACAATCCACACCGTTCCGTCGTTCGAGCTAAAGCTTTCAGGAAAAGTAGTCGAGGGCATTCCTAAGAATTATGCTATCTCGAATTTTCTGTCAAGGTCAAGGTCACTGAAGTCAGCCCTAGTTCTGCACTGTTCCCATATTTCTAAGGGTTCTGAACCGTTTCTTCAGCTTGGTGGTGCCTGAAATGCATTCCGAGGCCAAGGAAGTCATTAAAACACAAACAAATGGTGTAGACCAAAATGAAGGATCATACGGTCAGGCCACCTCACACTTGGAAAGAACTAGCAAAAAGGAGTCTACAGCCCAGTTCTCATGATTCAAGAGGTAAAAATTGGCAGTGCAGTCTATTTCGCGGTCCGAAATTAAATCAAGATACCTCCAAGCTGTGAAATGACATTAGGTCGCCTGACGTCATGCAAGGTCCCCGTGGTCGAAGCTGAAATGCACTCCTGGTGCCTGGAATGCATTCCTGGACCAAGAAAGTCACTAAAGGTAACAAATAGTGTTGACCCACATGAGGGGTCATGGCGTCAGGTCGGGTCGCATTTGAAATAGACTAGTAAAAAAAAGTCTAAACCCCGTTTTGGTGATCGCTGAGGCAAAAATAAGCAGTGAAGTCGCCTTTGCAGTCCAAAATTGCACCAAGATGTTTCCATGTTGCGAAATGACGTCATGTCACCTGAGGTCAAGCGAGGTCACCGTGATAGAAGCTGAGTTCATATCCAGATGTCCAGCCTTTTCCCTGGTTTATTTCAATCCAACGGCAGACCTTGGCATAAAACGATGAGAAATAAGCGTGTTTTGAATCAGGCCATGAACCTACGTCACACCAGGTCACGTGATCGACCTTATACAGCACCGCACTAATCACGGCTGTGGAAACCAAGGAGTTTCAGTCCAACGGTACTACTTGTCCTTTTGTTTGCATTGTTACTGATCGTACTGAGAAACTGACTGACTGATCTCTCTCAAGAATCAAGAATCAAGAAACTGACAGAACACGAAATGAAGGAAACAAAAACGCTGAATGTTAGATAAGGTCTCAAGGTAAGGCAAGGCAACTTTTTTAGTAGGATATATGATTTCTAGTCCGTCCGTATTTAAAAATGTTCGTAAAAAAACACTTCTACTGTTTTGGAAGCATACATGGGCAACAAATCGCCAGCGACGTTCAAAACCTCAAAAACATAAGAAAACGAAAATTGAGATTTCAGGTCACCTGACGCGATAAGTGATAATATGCATATCATAAATGATTTGCCACCATAATGTACACTCTATGGGCTTTTCATTGGCATGCTCAGAATTACTCTAGCTTTATTAGGGGCGAAGGTAGAGCTCTCCTTAAAATTTCCTATTTTAAATACACTGATCAGAAGTTGCATTATTTTTAAGTATTTCCGAAAACATTTGAAGCTTTGGAATACACTCACGTCGAGCTTTTAGACATGTTTCATTTTTCTGCGACGTTCCGTTCGCGAGATGGAGGGCACTGAAGCGTCCCCTCTCCGGGTTCCGGCCGCCCACGTCAGGGGGCCGGTTACGTGCGGCTTAACCGGCCCGTTTTACATGATTAAAGCCGATGACAGAAATTAACCTCCGCCGGCTATTGCCAACCCTGGTCTGTAATGAATTCATTACTGTCGTGTTTAACAGATGCATTTATATTTTTAATATGGCTTGTTACAAATGAGAAATTACTGTTTAAATCCTGCAAGCTCAAGGAGCTCCAATAAAACTTACTGGGTAAACGCACTGGTTCGAAAAAAGAACGGGAATCGACTTTGAGAAGGAAGGGGGAGGGGGGTTACCGTCCCACAGGGATGTGAGAGCGTCTATAGCTATGGTAACAGCCACAGAGGCCCATGGCACACCGGCAGAATATGTACACAACAGGAGCCAGCCAGCGAAGCAGCGGCAGACACACCAGGCAGCCAAGACTATAATGTTGGTAGAGTGTTGTACGGAACTTACTGCGTGGTGTCTTCGTTAACAAACATTTGTTGGCCCCATATGGCCAGCATAGGGTCAGCAATGGTGGATTTGGTCGTCTGAAAACTGCAGACATACAGCCGGGTGAGAAGATGCAGGTGGCGTTTAGGTGAGAGGCGGCCCCGCCGCAGCGCACGTGCCGACCAGCCGGACAGCGCGGCCGCCACCAACCACAACAGTCTGCCACAGACAGTGTATGGCAGTGTGATCCTCCGGCCCGGTCCAAACCGGACCAGACTGGACTGGAACGGTCCGGTCCGGTCCGGACTGGACCGGACTGGACCGGACTGGACTGGACTGGACCGGGCCGGACCGCCGGACCGGACCGCCGGACCGGACCGAACCGGACCGGACAGCACCAGACCAGACTGGGTCCGACCGGACTGGACCATATCGGACCAGACCAGACCCAGCCGGACCGGACCAGACCAGACTGGTAAGGACCTAATCAGACCGAACCAGACCAGACCAGACCAGACCTGAGCAGACCGGCCACAGTTCCTGTGCGTGTCGTGATGTCATGCGCATGCCGGCAAGTTGGGCGGAGGGGGGGGGGTAGTTCGCCTTGGGCTGGCCGCGGCACCCCACCTGAGGTCGCTCAGCGGCAAGAAGTCCACCTCCAGCACGGGCCGCAGGCTCGGCAGACTGTAGGCGTGGAGCCTGCCGTTGGCCAAGTAACAGACCAGGCACACGCTATCTGCAGACGGAGTAAAAGACAGATATAAGTCCCAATGGAGCGGGCCTCACATCTGACAAACGTACCGCCGCAACAGAGCTGGCCAACCGACTTTCATTTCCAAACCTCACGTTCCGGGGCCATTAACAGTGACACCACTGGCACGCATCAATACCCTCCATCGAGTGACCATCACATCCGAAGTGTGCGCCGCGAAAAACTCTGCGAAAAGCTCCAATGGCTGTACTCTGAACACATTCTGGGCATCACTTACAGCACCACTATGGACCCACGGAATGCGGCAGTCTACTTCCAATGCGGTCATGGGGCAGTGAAAACCATTCGCCATTTGTTATAAGAACTGCAGAGGCAAAACCTTAACATCCATTTCCAAAATGGCCGGGAGATTTCTGATGAAGTCCGGAGACAACCAAATAATGGAATCAGAGAAGCCCATGATTTCGATCGTGATTTCAGCTCTGTTATCCTACGACGAAGGGATCAATCACGCCACGTGCCAACAGCAACCAAGTTATTTTTGTGTGAGCGAGGATACCGGCGCAGCCATTGGGGGAAGGAGGCGGGGCGGGCCCCCTAGGCCCGCTTTTTTGCGAAAACAATTGCACATCGTCTTCCCATAGGCGGTTTTCGCACGATTTCAGTTCACACTAAGCTCCGTCCCTCTCCCCCTTAAAAAAATCCTGGCTGCGCCCAGAGAGAGAGAGAGAGAGAGAGAGAGAGAGAGAGAGAGAGAGAGAGAGAGAGAGAGAGAGAGAGAGAGAGAGAGAGAGAGAGAGAGAGAGAGAGAGAGAGAGAGAGACAGACAGACAGACAGACAGACAGACAGACAGACAGACAGACAGACAGACAGACAGACAGACAGACAGACAGACAGACAGACAGACAGACAGACAGACAGACAGACAGACAGACAGACAGACAGAGAGAGAGAATTACAACCATGCTGCCCCAATAGAGAGATCTGATCTGCCACCTTTGAGCGAGATGATCTCGGCGCGGACCACGAACGACGTCTCCGTGATCTGCAGTTTGCAGAGGCAGCTCTGGGCGGGCGTGGCCAACACGCGGGCCTGCTTGTCTGAGACGAGGACCAGTAGCTGGCTGTCGGCGCCCACCTCACTGACAGAGCCGCTCGAGCTGACTGTCGGCCGGGAAACGGCTCCTGTCCGGCCACAGCAGCACGCATATCACAATCACAGACACCATACCGACACCGGCCACAGCCGCACACACAGACCACAATCTCAGACACCATACTGACACCGGCCACAGCCGCACACACAGATCACAATCACAGACGACACACCGACACCGGCCAAAGCCGCACACACAGATCACAATCACAGACACCACACCGACACTGGCCAAAAGCCGGACGCACACATCACAATCATAGACACCACATCGACCCCAGCCACAGTCGCACACACAGATCACAATCACAGATGCCATACCGACACTGGCCAAAGCTGGACACACACATCATAATCATAGACACCACACCGAAACCGGCCACTGCCGCACACACAGATCACAATCACAGATGCCACACAGATACCAAACTGTCACCAGCCATATACCATAACAACACAGAAACACAGGCACCGAACCTTTCAAAGACACCGGCATCGGCCGTAAATCATACCTCTACTGGCACCACAGCAGCATCCAAACGCAAATCACAAATACACAGACAACACACTGGCACCGGCCGTGGATCGTCAATACAATGACATCTTAGTCGCTCGGCCACATGTCACAATACCCTCACGACAACGGTGCTTGAGCGCTGTGCAACATCGACACGCCACCAATACCAGAGCACTACGCCACAGTATCACCAGTGCCGGAACATTATCGTCGGGACCTTACATTACCACACAACATCGACACCTCACCGGCAATGGGGCATTACACAACATCTACACTACACAGGTACTGGGGCACTATACAACACCGGCACACACCAGTACTGGGGCGCTGCATAAACGACACCCAATCAGTACCGGAGCACTACACATCGACACCAGCCAGGTACTGGAGCATTACATAACAGCGCGCACACCACACCGGTATGGAGGTACGATACTTTAGGCCGTGCCGCTCAGCCGTACAGTTCATATCAAGCGTCAATAAAACGCAGGCCCTGCATAGGAACACCAACATTTGTCCGTCTTTGTCTGCGCGTGCGTGGGTACGTCCGTCTGTGTGCGCGTGTTTTTACTTCCCAATGAAGTGGACCAAACGTAATTAGCAAAGCTATTCCAATCATAGCAAACAATTACACTTCACCAACAAACACACATTGCGACTAACAACATGGTTTGCTAGGATCAGCATGATCCATACGTTGCGGTCATTTCTCCAACGTCTTATCGTAGGACTTACGTGTCCGCTCTTTGTTGCCATCCCGCCACGGCTCAAAGGCGTTCGGTATCCGAGCGCCGTTACAGTCCAGCAAGGCGATACACTGCATAACACCATTCAATCGGAAAATAGAGCCTGCAACAACGGGACACGCATCAGCACAAGCCGCACCAGCAGCAGCAGCAGCAGCAGAAGCATCTGACGTGAATCCAACAATAAGTGACACAGGAAATGGTCAAATGGAGGCCGTCCATAAAGGTGAGACTGAAAGGCGACTTGAAGGAGCCTGGCAGGCAAGAGTGAATACATTATGAAATATGACCGCCTAAGTTGCGTTTTTGGTGCTGCTTGTTTTCCGTTGGTCGACGCTCGAACAGTAGGGTGTCCCTAATCGGTCAAATTTTTCCACCATTTCAGTATCTTCAGTGAGATAATATTTACACCGTGATAGATTGCAAAACTATGCAGCATTAATTCGGTTTCACGGTCGCGCCATATTCACAGGTACAAAGGAAGTTCGTATGGGATGGTCGAGATCACACACCAAGGTCAATATTTTGGGGATCTCGTGACGTGACAAAATGCCTGGAGCATTGGCATATCCGATACCTAAATAAATCGAGGGAATTTAGTGGTGTGTGGGAATGAGTCTAACAGTCAGACGATGCCCCGGTGATCCGGTGTGAGTTTACCGTTAGCGTCAATTTGCGCATGAGGAGGGTCTCCATAAGGTGTCAACAGGACGCGTAGGGAGTCACCAGATTTCAGCACCACAGCGCAAACGGTCTGGCTCTGACGCGAGAAACCCTTCCTGGAGGCCGAAGCGCTCCCCCAATCCTCGCATGCACATAAAACTACACGCCACTTTAAATGTCAAAATATCTTTACGGATTTCATACATTTATGGCGCCAGCACATTTCGGAATACTACTTCGATGTGAACAAGACAGTACATGAATACACCAACTTTGATGTAATACATGATACCTTGATGAGCATCCAATCTAACATAAACACAGCGAGGCGACAGTTTCCTCGTCCATTCAACACGACATTGGCGTACGTGGGATTTATGTCGTCAATATCGAGGCCGTGTACCAGCTCCAGCCACTCGGTGCTCACCTGTGGGAGCGACACTAACGCCCTGCGTCTGCCGGTCGCTGGCCTGAGGAATCGACGCCTGGACAATCAGTGTGCTACCCAGCGACGTGCCCACCAACAGGCACGGCATTGTGGAAGATTCTGCGGCGAAAAGACGTCCTTCGATTACCGAGTCCGCGTTCAGGCGATGCCGTCTTCACTGCGAACGATTCCGCACAATTGTGCACGAAAAACGAGAATGCAGTCAAGGCATTCCCTGCTAATAAAAGGAGTGATGACATAAGAATGTAATATCAGCACAATATCTGATGATATTGCAACAGGATACAGGAAGATATTACTAAATTCCGTTAATCTGCTGACGTCTAAATAACAATTCTCTTGTTATCAACACCCATTCATTTAATCATATTTTTCATGTTTCTTAAGTCTTTAACAAAGAGAGGGACCGAGAACGGCGGTCATATTTTGTATGTGCTTCACACATTGAATCCCATTTAACTCAATCACGTAGCAGCCACAATGCAGCATATAAAACAACGGTAATGTCAAGTTTACATTACGTTACCGCCAGCACATATCTATGCATCGTGAAGACGTGCTTCGTCATGCGGTATGATGTGCTTGACCGATGTCATAAACGGCAGTAATATGAAACGATTCCGTCTGACGAGACGGGTTCCGGCCAGCATTACCAGAAGGTGCCTAAGCAGACGTTATCGTCAGACCGACACAGCGGCCAGCAGCCGGCACAGGGTCGGCGGCTCGGCCGGCCGGCCAGGCGGCGTACGCTACCGGATTTTTTGGTGTACGTGTCCGCAAACTGGAGACAGACGATGGCCTCGGAGGTGACGTTTTCCAGACTGCTCAGACTGCTGCTGCGAGAAACCGTTTGCTGGCCGTCCAGACGCTCTGCGGCACCACCGGAGGGAGCGGCATCAGCGGCAGAGCTGCGCCACAACCGCCGCCACCGCCAAAACTGTACACAACTGCACACAACCGCACTCCCAGCAAATCGGGTACGCTGCGGCGGTGAAAATGCCATTGTCGTATCAGCGCTGAGGCCCACACAGCCGTCTGATAATGGAGCCAAATCGAAACGAGGCACGACAATTTCGCAACGACGCAGCCACAACTGAACGGGAAATGTCAACATCAACAATGAGACTGTTGAGCATACACAGTGTGGTCGCGACATCGATAATGAGTTACGGCTAGGGTTACAGGGAAACGTTTCCACTGCGTATTACCATATTTACAGCGAGCAGACTGGTAACAACTGAACAACAAACACCGACAAGGGGGGGGAATAACACCAAAACTCCGGTCTACCGCCCGCCATCACTCGCGCGGCAGCGACTTATGCGCGAGGGTATGTCATCGAACATATTTTTTTTTAGAACACGGTGAGCCGGTGATAGCTTGGTGCACTCGTGTTGTCACAACACGAGTACGAAAGTGAAGACAATTTTTTCAAGTCGTTTAAGAACCCAGCCTGCGCCAGCTGATTTAAGTTGTCCCTATTCGTTGAACATAAGCTATAGAGCTGCCACCTAGCGACAAGAAAGAAATCCAGCCGAAAGCTGTAACAGGGATAGTTTCTATGATAAGCTTTTCCTCTTGGGACACCCACGTGCTCTGCGCACGAATCAGCTATCTACACACAAAGACGTAGCAAACCACATACGGCTCCTAATGGGACGCAGAGATCGGGACGTCAAGATTAACCTGTCGGCTTCTGTATTCCGAGCGGTAGTGGAAACTGAAAGCAGCAGTGAATTTGTTGGTTGATCAAGGCATTCCTATTGTGGATTTTCGTTCCATCACCAAGACAGTTCGCGAGAGCTACGAAATGTATCAGAAGGTAAACAAAACAGAGGAGTGGCAAGAAGGTGGGAAAACTGGACGCCAAACAAACGCATTTTTTCGTAACTCTGCTGGACATCGCACGTTGCAAAGAAATGCAAATGCCTGCGGACCAACAAGAACCGAGGCGCTTGCTCCTCCATGGTGTGGACCGCCGGGAAACCGCTGGACGACAGCTGGTGGACGCAAGACGGCTGCGGGTGGAACGGCGGCAGGAACAGGACAGTCATCGGGACCGATAACAGGACAGAAATCAGCCTCAGTCAACCGACAACAGGTCAGAAATCAGCCTCAGTCAACCGAAAACAGGACAGAAATCAGCCTCAGTCAACCGACAACAGGACAGAAATCAGCCTCAGTCAAGAGCACTCGCCTGCGAATCATCTCCGGATCTGGGTGGATCATCAGGACTGCAAGACAATGCTGCAACTTCTGAGTCTTCGTCGACAGTCGGCAGCTAAATGGATGGAATGCTGGCGTCTGACACAAATTCAGACGAGCTTAAAAATACAGCGCTGCCCGCGAACAGGAACAGCATTTAAAACCGTGCTGCAACAGCTACCTTTAATGCTTTTCAAACGGACACCGGTCGCGTCAGTGCAACCAAAACGAGCAGAGAAGTGGATGCAAAGAAATGGCGTGCTCGACACCAGGTTCAACCGTCTCGTCGGCGCGACTTTGGCTTGGCTGGACTGTGCCCTGGTAGTCGCAATGATCTCACTCATGTCAGCGAGCAGGAGATGTGAGCCAAGAAGAGCCAACGGTCGTTATAACCGAGCCCAGTAAGGAATAAATTGGACATTTCACAACGCACTCTAATAAGACCATAGAAAAGTTCAGTAAACTCTAGACAATGTCCTTCGAGTATGGCGGAGACGTGCCTGTTCTGGGTAAACACCGGACGCTCTGGCGGCATCTGCCAACTGCCTGAACTGGTCAGTAAGAAACCTGTTCACTGGTTCATCTTCCACCTGCATACAAACGAGCTTAATCTGCGGCAGCGGTTCAAGGAGCTCGATAGTGTGACAAGTGGGCCGAAATCATTCACGGGACCGCTCGGCAAAACAGCTGCGGGAGCAGTGCACCAGCTGCCTGTCGTCCACTTCAGTTCGACCGGTGGCAATGCTACCGAGACGACGGCAGATGCTTTTGCTGATCTCTGCTCTAATCAGCGGACCTTCCATGGCCTGGCTGCCAGCGTTCAGAGCAGGACGGTTCCGTCCGATGCAGCGAGCCGCCAATTCGGACCATGGTGCAGAGATCAGAGTCCAGGCCGTCTGGCGTATCCAGAAACGCCGCAGGGTCGCAGGGAAGTATTCAGCCGTTCACTCTACCGGCTATGAACTTCGCTTCCAGCGATTGTAGGCAGCTATTCGACTGGGCCGCAGACCTGGTGACAGAGCCACCACTGACAAACAATTTGAGAGGGCAAGAGCTCAGAGGCATCCAAGAAGCCCCGCCTTGTGGAAGGATTCGTTATCTACGCTCAGGCCGTGGAGAGGGCGGTCCGAGTGGTGACAAGCGTCACGTCTCGTGATCGGCGACGCGGAGCGACATGGATTTAAACGTGCACGCCCGAAGCACAGAAGGCTCATACCGACACAGTCCAGACGGTTGAATTTGGCTGACCAACAGGGTGAATAAAAGCAGATGACTACAAGAGGAGTGGCCACGTGCGAAAGTCAATCCCCTCTTTTTCCAACTTAGCGATTCTGTTGTACCGATTTTGATACACTGACCTTATGTCTGGAGCAAGGGTGCGGGTCGTCCCGCCACTTTATAAAATTCCCGATCGTCTACGACCACTACGTTTGAGCAGGCGTCAAGAGTGACTGTGCGCATCAGACTCTCAACGACTGATGCCGTTTGGCACGATCTCATGTCGTTTCGTGTTCGCTAAAATGTTGTACATGCCACTTGTATTAGACTATTTTCTCAATAGTGACCATCTTTACGGGACGTGTTATCCTCCAACTGCTTTGACGCGTCGAACCCACCACAAAACGTACATTACATGTCCTATTTCAATGAAACGTAAAGAAGCTGAGAATTTTAGCACCAGATGGCAGCACTGAGGTTAGCGTGTTACAGTTTATCGGCTGGCGCAGGCTGAGTTTTTCATATTTTGAAGGAATATTTTGAAAAGTTTAATAGCGTGCTAGTCCGCAACGAATTATCGCCGGCTCACCACGTTCTGCGGCTGACGACACACCCTATTATGCGCTGCACTTCCTCCGTGTGGCAGCCACACTGTGCAGCGCCACCTTACCAAGCAGCTGCGGCGACCCGAGTCGGAGTAGCACACAGCCCTATTGGCCACGGCGCCAGAAACTGACAGCCAACAGAGACGGTGGGGCGACTGCTGCGGTCTGAACCTAGCACGGCAGCCGGCCAGGCCAGGTGTGCTGCGTCACCGCTCGGACGGCAGGCGACGCAGCCGCCAACCGGTCGTCATACTTGTCCGCCTGCCGTACTGATGTCGTACTCGGCAGCCACCACCCGGTCGACGCAGCATCCGTTCAAGCCGAACGCTGAGCGGCGCCCTCCAGACGGTTATCGAAACAGCGCCAGTTACCCAGCAGCCGTCGGCATGTGTTTCCGCACTGAGGGCGAGAGACAGCCCGGACCCAGGGCCGGCCGCGACTGGCGGACCGAAGGGTGGGCCGGCGAGTCCAACGGTCGGCCGACCGCAACACCGCCGGCACGAGCCGTCACCAGATGAGCCGGATCAGATTTGACCGGCCCGGCCCGCACTGAGCAGCAGACACAGACCGCTGCTCTCAGTGCCACCCCGGCCCGCACTGAGCGGCAGACACAGACCGCTGCTCTCAGCGACACCCCGGCCCGCACTGAGCGGCAGACACAGACCGCTGCTCCCAGCGACACCCCGGCCCGCACTGAGCAGCAGACACAGACCGCTGCTCTCAGCGACAGCCCGGCCCGCAATGAGCAGCAGACACAGACCGCTGCTCTCAGCGACACCCCGGCCCGCACTGAGCGGCAGACACAGACCGCTGCTCGCAGCGACATCCCGGTCCGCACTGAGCAGCGCCGGACGCCAAAAAAGACGGGCGTTCGCGCTCCGTTGGGACCGGAGGGTGCAGGTGCCGGTCGGGCCGGCGAGCCGGGCGAGACAGAACCGAGAGCGGCGCCAGCGTTCGGCGGGTCGATACCGGCCGCAGACGGCGACCGGTCGGCGCCAGCCGAGCCACAGCCGGCGGCCGGCCGCCGGCAGCAGAGGCCAGCCGGCCAGCGACGGACGCCGCTGCAGATGGCCGAGTGCGGCTGCCGCTCGACAGTGGGGTCAGTGTCCAAAGCGAGCGGCCAGCCTGTGCGGCGCTGGCGGAGAGGCGCGACGCTGGCTAACGCCAGGTTCGGCCATACTGTGGCAGTTAACACCAAACACGCAACACGGCGGTCACGTGCAGGTGAGCGTGTCAAGGCCCCTCCTCGTGTCCACTAACGATCACTTCCGCTCGCATGCTGAAAGACAGAAGACGCGTCTTCCGACCTCCTGTGGCGAGATGTCTGAGACGCGATGTCGAGAACAGGGCCAGAGCGACCGGCCCGTCCAGAGGGCGGAGCACGGCGCCTGGCCGGGGGGCGCTGCGGAGATCACTCGGGGCTGGGGCCGGTGTCTCCGCGTGCCGCGCCGGCGGCCGGCCGGCTGGCTCCGTTTCACACCGATATGTACAGCGCGCGGCGCGGCCGCTCGGCCGGACCGCAGACAACAGACAGCCACAGGGTGCACGGCTACCTCGGCTCACGCTACCGTGGGCACACCGACTGGCGGGAACGAGCGTCAGAGCCACGGGTGGCAGCCACGACCAGGCGGTGGCGGCGGCGCCCGGCCGCCAGGGTCCGTACAGAACACGTCCAGGGTGGCCGAGGCCTGCAGTACCGAAACTCTTGCACTGTCGAGCGCGCCAGAGCCGCCGCGTGGGCGGGACGACGACGACCGCCGGCGGCGCCGACTGCTCCATGACACTGTGCGCCTTGACAAGGCGGCGGGCTGTACCTTGAGAGCGGGAGCGGCGCACGTCCGGCGCCCGGGGCGAGCCGCTGCCGCCCGCCGTCTTTCCGCCCGTCGGAGACAGGCACAGGCCGTTTATCTGCCGACAGCACGCACCAGTCCGGTGTCACCGGCCGAGCTCAGTAAGACATGCGCCTCCGCTCGGCGCTCGCACACAGCAGCGGCCCCGCACACACACAGGATTAGCCCCATACATACACACGACCAGCTCCGTACACAAACATGACCGGCCCCGTACACAAACATGACCGGCCTTATACACATAGGACTGGCCCCGCACACACACAGGACCGGCCATGTACACACACAGGACCGATTCCGTACACACAGGACCGACCCCATACGCACGCAGAACTGGTCCCGTACATACACAGGACTGGCACTGTACACACAGACATGTGCACACGCTGGATCGATCAAATTTGTTCGCCTATCTGTTCAGGTAACGCATGTGGTTTTACAAGATGCTGGCTAAACAGATGTTTCATTGTCCAAAAGTCAAAAACACCATAAATAAACTTCCACTGCCATTCCCAATTGTCTGAAAGTCTCTCCTCCCTTACTACACTTCTGAAAGCAATCTTAAAAGACTACACTTGGAATTCCAGCAATTTGGGCTTGGAGCTATTGCGCCGGCGCGGCGCTGCGCAGGACCAGCAGGGGAATGCGCTCCAATGCTACAAGGGATATCTCACGGAATCAGGAATGTGGTGTCACTCGGAGTAAACGCTGAATATACGTAAGGAGTCTCCACGCATATCACGTCAGAAAATTCCTGAAGCCGCTTCGATTTGGCGATATTTATCGACGCGCGCTATGTTTTTCTCTCCGTACTCTGGCTGTGAGGACAGTGCCCTAGCTGTCACGTTATTAAAAGATATTGCTCATCTGAGGTAAGCACGGAAAAGTTGGCCCTGCAGGGAATTGACGACCCGACCTCTTGCAATCCCGGCAACAAGGTAAACCTTGATTAATATTTATAAATCCCTACATTCGCGGACACCACTACAAGGTCGCAATCTCTGCGGCAACGCCCGAATTCCAAAACCACTCAATCGATTTTGATGAAAACTGCACCAGTCAATTCGTCATGAGAATTGCTCACTGTTCCTCACTTGGTGACCTCAGGTCATCATCCTGACAGTGAAACTGCCAAATGATCTCTTTTTAGCAGCGCGGTAACACCTGTTCCCAGGAAGAGTTCAGCCGATTCTCGTCAAACCTTCACCAATTGATTCATCCTTTGTGTCCGTGTTGTAGCATTTAAAAACATTTGCTTACAAAGCCATACTTTGTTTTCAACCCGGAGAACCCACTTACGCATGACGCTGTATTATCCCCTATGGTGTTCCCTCCATCCCCCTAGGCAATCTCCAAACCTTTTGCGGACTATATGTATGGTCAATTATCGTGAATATCATTCACCGAAATCATAGCACTGCTAGATGTCGAATTACGGCACCGATATCTAACGGACAAACCCGCGTTTGAAATGCGAAGTGATGACCTCACATGCCCCCACATACTGGAACCGCTCTAGTCCATATAGGATATTAAGGTTTGCATGTTATGAGCCAAAACGGTAGGTAGGAAAAGCCGCAAAGTTTCAACAAGTCAACAGTCCCTCTGAACCCCCGCCCCCGGTTATGCTGCTGTCTAAGACACACCGGCACCCTGGTGGAGGAAGGTGACAATTTATAGTCTTCAAAACAGCGTCCCAGTAATCTCCCTATCCCCAGCCGTAGTATCCGTAACAGCGCCACCCTTAGACAGCGCACATTTAACATCGTGTAGTCTTGTTGAACGGCATGAGGGCGCCTTTTTAACATGGAGGAAACGACCATAATATAGCACATATCTAATACAGTACGACTATATATAATATGAGCACCTGCTTCTGAACGCTTGCAAGCCAAAACAACCTCACAAGGCGTTTCAACCCAGCTCGTCACATATAGCTGAACATTTCCTTCACACATTTCACCTTTCGTTTTTCCGCTTCATCTTCCGGGTGTCTCAACACATATTCTATAGCAATGGATCCGTATTTCAACGACACATTCTGAAACCATCCCATAAAATACGATTGTTACAATGGAAAGAACCGGAACCTGACGAAAAATTAAAGTATGCCTTGCATCACGGTCTGCCTTACGTGAAGTATCAAACACGGTTCCTGAACACCCTCTTCATCAACAAGAACATACAGTCACTGGGACATTTTTGACAATGTCAGGGTCCTTACTTCTGTGGCCATTATTGCACCAACGTCCAACCAAGCATTCCATCGAGTTTAGACGAAGCCATGTTTTTGACTACGCAAGTGCCGATTGGTAACTGTAGTTTCCAAGCTGGAAACTACTGCTTTCGGTAGTGCGATCTTGAAGGAAATGGCACAGCACGCTACTCACAGACCCTGAGGAAAAATGTTAAAGTGGCCTCAGTGAAATCCGGCGAAGCAGTTTACAGGACAAATACGTTAACGATACCAAATATCACTGACTTCTTTCCACAGATGTCGGAGCATCCCAAAGATTCTGACCCCCAAAAGCTTAAACATCTGCCCATAAACGGCCCAATTTAAGGCTTAGCCTCGACGGCCTTGCCTGTGCTCCAAGTGACGCCACATATTGACGTACGTACGATAACAAGTTTCACCATTCCAGCGATAATCAAACATATATTTCGAAAGTCGTACGGGGCGTTTAAACAATGGTAAATTAGTAAGATGAAAAAGTCCAATCAACAATTTTTTGGGTACTCTTAGGTGATTATAAGAGTTTTAACGGGTAACAATTTGGATCCGAAAACCAATATTCTCAAATCACTTTAAATGAAATAATGAAACAACAAATACCACAAGTCGGAGCACAAACCTTTCGCATTAAAACATCTCACATATGCATTGTATCACATGCAATGCGTTAAAAAAGCTGTACAGAAATTAGAAAATCAATCGAGTAAAGCAAGCGGGACAGATGAAACGCTAAAACGCGTGGCACCGAAAGTATTCACTAAGAACGTAATATGAACACGCGCCTACATTTCAACACAGCGTCTCGCGGTAGTTAGAGGAAATTGTTTGCCACAATGCCGGCGATTAGTGTTGTGTCGCAAATGCAGATTTAACTCGGCTGAAGTCAGAGAAAGCAAACCGACTGGGCTGCTCTCTAAAGCTACGCATCGACCAACCGACCTCCTTTCTAATTACCTGCTCTCCAGAGCCGGACCTCGGCTCACCTGTTCTCCAGAGCCGGGCCTCGGCTCACTTGTTCTCCAGAGCCGGACCTCGGCTGACTGACCTGCTCTCCAGAGGCGGACCTCGGCTGACTGACCTGTTCTCCAGAGCCGGACCTCGGCTGACTGACCTGTTCTCCAGAGCCGGACCTCGGCTGACTGACCTGCTCTCCAGAGCCGGACCTCGGCTGACTGACCTGTTCTCCAGAGCCGGGCCTCGGCTGACTGACCTGCTCTCCAGAGCCGGATCTCGGCTGACTGACCTGTTCTCCAGAGCCGGGCCTCGGCTGACTGACCTGTTCTCCACAGCCGGGCCTCGGCTGACTGACCTGTTCTCCAGAGCCGGGCCTCGGCTGACTGACCTGCTCTCCAGAGCCGGACCTCGGCTGACTGACCTGCTCTCCAGAGCCGGGCCTCGGCTCACCTGCTCTCCAGAGCCGGGCCTCGGCTCACCTGTTCTCCAGAGCCGGACCTCGGCTGACTGACCTGCTCCGAGTCCGGCGATCGGCCCTGGTCGGCCTCCTCTGGCCGCTGTTTGGGCGAGCGCGGTGCGCGCTGGTACGGGTCGGCTGGCCCGTACAGGTCCGGTGTGCCGAGGTTCAACAGGCAGGTTCGCTGCACCGTATCCACGATCACAAGGCCGCTCTCGTTACCGTACGCCAAACTGCCGGCAGACCGACCTTTATGACGGCGGATTGTGACAGAGAATGGGAAGGGGAATGTGACGGAAACGTGACGACGGCCAACGACGGAACAGCCGGGAGACCGACCCATGTGACGGGGAAATGTGACGGAGGACTGTGAGAGGGGCCCTGACGGGGACTGCGATGGAGGACCGTGATGAGGGATCGCGACGAGTGACTGTGACGGAGTACTGTGACGGAGGACTGTGACTGGGGACTGTGACGGCGGCAGACAGGGACTGTGGCGGGACTGTGACGGGCTGTGGCGGGAACTGTGGCGTCAGTGTTTCCAAACCGTGTCACGAGGGGGGGGGGGCTACGTTGCCACAGCAGCAAATGCGCGCGACAGCTCTGCCACCACAACTAATTTAACGTCACCGGTTCACCCAGATTCCCTGGGCCCATCTGTAATGCATATCAGCACCGTGCGGGAAAAGTCACATTGGGCCCGCTCGAGTCAGTCTCGGGGTCCGCTGACTCGGCGACCAGTCAGCAGCCGTGATCACTCGTTTCGGCCCACTGTCGGAGACGGCGGCCCTGTCAGCCGGGCCGTGCTCACAGGCCGTAGGCGGAGTTGATTGCCAGACTGGAGATGGCTCCAGCCGGCTCGCCGTTGACGCAGGGAGTAACGCAGACCAGTTCCGCCTGGTAGCCGGGCGGCCGCCGGACGGCGCCGGCCCGGCAACGGACCGGCAGCGTCAGCTCCGCCTGCCGACACACGTCACAGGCCACCGATCACAGGTCACAGGTCACTGGTTAGGCGAACGGCAGCGTCAGTTCCGCCTGCCGATGCAGGTCACAGGCCACGGGTCATAGGTCACAGGCCACTGGTCAGAAATGGCAGCGTCGGCTCCGCCTGCCGACACAGGTCACAGGTCACTGGTCAGAAACGGCAGCGTCGGCTCAGTCTGCCCACACGGGTCACAGGCCACGGATCACAGGTCACATGTCACTGGTCACAGGTCACAGGCCACAGGTCACTGGCCACTCTAAATTCTCTAAACGTATTGCGATTTCATTCTTTTAACTATCCTTCCAGAACAAAGCATTCAATAACCTATCTTAGTAAAAATCAAGTACATGTAAGCCAAATATGTCAATATAAAAATATAAAGACTTTTACAAATACGTACAACAAAAATATGTGCAAACCGTTACACTTTGAAAAACTAATATATATATATAAAAGTATGTATACATACGTATACATACGTACACATATAAACTATATATATAAAGAAACGAACTATATACATATATATATGTATGTATGTATATATATATATATATATATATATATATATATGTACATAAGTTTCTTTCCCTCTCGCTATAATATATGTATATATATACATATATATATATATATATATATATATATATATATATATATATATATATAGAAACGAATCCTCAAGGAGACGAGATAATGATAACTGTTCGAGCCACTTAAATCTGACTCTTAGTTCTCGAGAGAGGTGTGGGAGGGGTGGCTGGGACCAAAGGACGCCCCTCACCCTACCAGCTGGAAAACGGTAAATTGTGACCTACCAAACAATGCCTTGTTCAACCTTGCATGGTGTACATAATACCGTCTTCCCTTCTTTTCACTGTCCTGCTCAAATTCTACCCCATTCGTATGAATGAAATCGTACTCCAAGTGAGAGACTTCGCCAGTGACAGCAGAAGCATCGTGGTCTTGATTAAATGAAGTTTGGCTATTTAAAGGTCGGTCATTTGGAGGTATCACGCGAATAAGGGGATGAGATGTTTCATGGAGGTGATGAAAATATGATCTACGTTAGGTGTCACTGCATCTAAAAGTACGAGTTTTGGAACACTGACGCTATGGTATCTAAAAACGTTTACCTATCGAACCATACACTGTTTTCAGCATGAAGAACCCACTTACACAGGACTTTCCATTGCCCCCTACCATGCTCTCTCCATCCGCCCTTGGTAGTCCCCAAACATTTTCCAGATTGTGAACTGCTACTGATCATAAATGTCGCTCAAGGAAACCACAGAACTGATGCATATTAGCTTACAGCATCGGTGTCTTAAGCGGGCGACCACGCTTCTGAAACGAGCGCAAAGTAGCCTGGTATGACTCCTCGAAACGTCCCATGGAACAGCTCCTGTTCCATTCCAGTACAAAAAGCACCAAATCTGAGCACGATAAAACAAACCTTTTGCTTCAGCACCAGAAAAACAACGAAAGGAGGGCAAATTTTTGATTGCCCTGAAAAGGGGGTTAATGTAACCACAAACTGCACTCCACCTAGCACTGCCAACCATCAACACATGCAGGTGAGGTTTCAGTTTTGCCAGGCACAGGCAGACGTCAGGGACACGCAAACTGTGTGCGAGGAGAGGAGAGGACGCCCACCTTTTTGCCGCAGTCGTCCGTGATTGAATTTGCCGGCCGCAGGGTCGGTGGTAGCTCGCCGTCCGGAGACGTCCGGTCCGACTCGCCGTACGCCTCGTACACGATCGGAATCTCCAGACACTGTCCGAACGGCACAGGGCAGCAGTCAGACACAGAGCGCGTCAGACCGCCGGACCACAACCACATTCGACACTGTCGGTATCGCCAGCTGCCAAACACACTGCGATTCAAACCACCACACATCGCACACAAATGAATACGCACACACAACGTTTGCAGATTCGAGAATGAAAAAAAAAACAGTTCACGCATCCGGAAACTTAACATAACAAGTTATGAAAAAGATCGGGCATACAGTTTCATCATCATCATCATCATCATCACGTATTTCGTTCAGCCTGTAACGGTTTTTCAGGTCACGCGTCATACTGCGACTCAGAGTATACGTGCGGCGTCACATTGAAAGTACGCGGTCAAAAGGCAGGCACATGGTTAAAACGTGGACGACTTGCTACGTTTGTAGGAGTACGTTATCCATGGTTAAACAGGCTACCGCTCACCTAAGCGTCCCAGCCACGCCAGACGGGGCCCGATTCCACACGGTAGCCGCCCAGTAGGTAAAGCATCTCCGGGCCAGCTCTACGTGTACGCGGGGCGGCCGCAGGAGGCCGGCGCGAACCCCGCGGGTGCCCCGGGCCGCCACGTCACTCCGGTGCAAGACCCGATCCCGCAAAGCATCGGGCAGTGCGGGTAGTGCAGTGCTCGGCACATAATGGCAATGTCACGTTCGGAAACTAGGTCATCAATGGTCGGCCAGCTAAGTTGTAAAACCGGTGACACATGACCGCGTCTTCTAGAACCCAAGACAATGCCAGCACCGTGCACATACATTGCAATCAATGGCGTAGCGGTGCTCGGCACCAGCCATAACCTGACAGTACAAAATATAAGGAGAAACTAATGCTTCAATAGAAAAAACTTTGACTTCCACTGACCAACGATGAAACAACTTGGACTGGTCGCTGATTGTTGCACAACTCCGGCGCACTACCAAAGACACGAGCCAGGCCCACGTCACAATAGTCCACAATCGTGCCTAAAAGCTTCGCAGTTCATGATGGCTTAACCCGCACCCGACTGGCAGTCGGCGCCGATCACGCTCGACTGGGGGGGGGGCGACCGTTCCCCGTAACTCACGAACGGCTGGTCGCACGATACAACTAACCGCAGTATTGGAAAGCTCGTGACGAGTAGAGCTCGAAACTGGTCTATTTTTAATATCGGATAATATTTAAGTCATTTAAGCCTTATCTGTGTTTTCTCACAACCGCCTGCGTGAGACCCAGAAACGGCCTGAATCTAAATGGCTGTGATTAATAAAATCTAGGTAAAGGCACCAACGAAAAGGTAAAAGTCCGCAGATGCCCATACACGTCCAATTTTTGGTATTTGTTTAACATATGCGCCGAAACGCTGACTAAGGACAAGGCGATGTTCGTTCCGACTGCCCGGTGGGCGCCGCGGCAGTAAACTGATGCCACGGCGGTATGAAATTAACGGAAGCGAATTTTAGTGTATCTGTATTTTCGCGATATCAGCCTTTTCATGTGACATTTCTAAATCAACGCGGATCTTGTGATGGTTTCTCTTGCTTCTCTTTAGGAAAAATGCAGTAGCTATCAATCTCCACAACTGGTGGGACTTCATTCACAAGAGTCTGTTTATTTCCAAAATATGCATTTTTCTAACGTTCTGAATTTCCTTGGTATTACTCGCAACTGCGCGCCAGTTCCACCATTTCATATCCGTTCTAAGCAATTAATTGCCCACTTTGACGGCGCTGCATTTTGGTTCATAACATTAACTCGTGACCTGACCTCAGGCCAATGGCTTGAAGTCATTTGATACCTTTTCATCGACGGTAAAGGGATGTCTGCATCACCTTTATACCAAAAATGTTGTAAAAAAAATCCGTCAAATTCCGAAAAAACGACGACATGCCTTCACAATGGGGTTGACCTCAGGTCAACGACCCGGAAAAATTCGGAGAAATCTGAGAGAGCAGACTTATTGCATTTATCATTATCTCCAACCCCTGAAATTCTCATCGTGATATCTTGCTTCCCGAAAAAAGTTCTAGGGGGCCACTTTTTTAGACATAGGTCCACTTGACCTGACCTAAGTCACACGCCTGACTTGACCTGAGGCCAAAACTTTGACGCAAGATGTAAAAATGAGCAAGCAAAAGATACACAAAGTAAAGAGGCCCTACTATCTGCCGTGCAAAAAAAGAGATCAGCTAAAAAAAACACATTCGCGGAAAGCTTAGAAAACGACGCAAAAACCTGGTGTACGACCAACGAAACGCACTGATTTTATATAACAGGTTTTGGTCATATGACCATGATACTTAACTGACTCTAGGACATATTCATATCTGGCACCAATGCATTATGCGCAAAAGAAGCGGACCAAAAATAATTAACTATAAAAACCGTGTTCCAAATTTAACGCGGTTTGGATGTTGTCCCTCATAACTTTCTAAAGAGTTCATTGCCCATGCGCCAGCAACATCAGCAGAAACATCGGCATCACTGGTCTAATGCGACGTTACCTTCATTCAATTCATAGCACCTTGCACTCTTTCTAACACCTTGTTTCTCACATACCCTAAATAACGTTGCCTTATATGGAAATTAATGATACAAACCACCTGGAAAACTAGTCACCTTCCACAAGCGAGCTGTTGGAATCATAAACAACGTTTACTCCTCCATCACGTCATAAACACTCTTTAAATATTTCTTCAGCCATCTCGCTGAGAGTCCCATCTTGCTGGTTCCCGTGCATACCTTCGCTTCTGCCCAACCGCTTTCGTCCCTTTGCGCATTGAAAGCACAAGTCACAAACCATGACAACATGTATGTCACCAAAAACAACCACAGAAAAAAAGAGCACAACAAGGAACAAACGCGAAATAGAGACCAAAGACATCCCAACCCATCCTCCATCTGCCAGAAATCAGGAGCAGATGGGAAGGCTAACCGGTATCTCTGCTGTCTTCTCATGCTTGCTGAAGCGGAAGTGGATGACGTAGGACGACGCACCGGCCACGGCCAGCTGCCGGCTCTCGGCACAGATGGCCACCTGGTGGATGGCTAGCTGATCATCGCCGTCACCGTCCTGAAACAGAACCGCCACCAACAGTCAGACGTTACCAGCAGATGGTGCAAAGTCTGGTCTGCGTCACTGACACGTCACCGGCAGATGGTGCCTCGTCTGGCATGTGTAAATGACATGTCATCAGGAGACGGCGTTGCGTAACTCTTTCATGATGATGCGCTACGCTCATTTAAAAGCCAAAACGGCTGCATGGAAAATGATGACGCTAGCAGGGTGCATGATCGATAACACATCAGCATTGCAGCAACAACTACAACAGAGAATGCATAATTCACTACCAAACAAAACAGCAACGTACAATCAAATGCATGTTTTTCCTTCTGGTAGACACATACATATATGTAAGAGAAGAGGCCGTAAAGTCGAACTTTGGCGGACGGATACCTGTGATCGTCGCTGCTTCTCCAGAACACGAGATGTTTTCAGTTTGTACAGCACCTGCAGGGTGACGGCTGTAGCGTCCCAGAACTTGACACTGCCGTCAGCATGGCTGGCAAACAAGCGGTGCAATGTCAGGATCAGGCACTGTCCCTCGCACCCGACACAGAATAATACTCCCCCGAGGGAGTGTTATGTACCGGGCACCAAGACCTTGCGGAACTTCCTGACAACACCAAGACTGTACAGAACATCCGCTGAGATGAAAGCACATAAACTAAACCAACCCTTATACCCACAGTGCAGAGAATAGACCTCCCTTCCACCAAAAGCATGAGAATGAGCCATCCTTCAATCGGCAGTACAAAGACTCAGCCACCATTCCTTACACAGTACAGAGACTGAGCTTTTGTTCTATGGACAATGCAAAGACTGAGCCGTCCTTCCATGGAAATTACAGTGGCTGAGCCGCCCCTTCCACGGACAGGTCATGACTGAACAACTATTCCATCGACAGTGCACCATGGGCTATGCAAACAGCGTGAGAATGGACCACCCTTTCCATCGACAGTATACGGAATGAGGCATCCCTCCCACTGACGGCATAAAAAGTGGGCCACCTCTTCCCATTCCACAGTGCAGGGAACAGGCGTAACGGCGAACGGCTCTGGCCGCCGCTCGTTTGTCGCCGGCCTGACGCGGCCACCCACCCGGTGATGACAATCTCCGGGTAGCTGTTGCCGCCTGTGCCCCAGCTGCCGCCGGTAATGGGCCATTCCTTCTCGCTGAAGCCCGTTCTGGCGGCACACCGACCAGCTGTCAGCTGTGTCTCCGACCAGCAGTCAGCTGGTCTCCTATCGCGCCCAGACATCGGTCCACCACAACGCCATCAGCCAGACTAGCTGTCTCCTCACACGCCCACACAGCGGTCCACAGCACCGTCATCAGCCAGGCTTGCTGTCTCCTCACACGCCCACGCAGCAGTCACAAAATATTTACACGGCCACTGGCGGTAATTTATTGCCTGTTTTGGTCACGGCGCTGGGGAATTAACTGGCCGATGCATGAGTAACCGCGCCGCAATGTTGAAACGTTTACCCATTACCGCTCACATTAAGACGACTCGACCACTCACTCAGGATATCCCGTTGCTAGCCATTTGGCACCTACAGCCGGCGCTTTCTGGATGCATCTTTGAGAGTGAACACTTGCAACACCCATCGCGTTTTCTTATAACAGCAACATCCAACACGTCTTCTTAACCCGTCCCCGACTGGGGGGGGGCAGTTGACTGCCCCCCCCTGAGGTTTTTCTGGGATTGCGAGAGGACCAACAAACACAGAGTCACAAAACTTTGTGTACCTTTTGCTCCATCAATTTTACATCTCGTGTCAAAATTTTGACCTCAGGTCAGGTCAGGTGCCTGACCTAGACCAGGTCAAACAGACCTAAGTCCAAAAAAGTTTAGCTCCCTCTAACTTTTTCGCAAAACAAGATATCTCAATAATACTTTCAGGGATTGGTGATCGTGATAGATGCAACAAATCTGCTATCTCGGATTTTTCGGAATTTTCCGGGTCATTGACCTAAGGTCAATCCCATTTTTAAGACATAGCGCCCTTTTTTCTGAAATTGACGGAATATTTCATCACATTTTTAGTGTGGAGTGAAGCAGACATCTAGTTACCGTCATTGGGCAAAGTATCAGTGACTTCCAGCCATTGACCTGAGGTCAGGTCACGAATAACTGAAGTGGGCCAAAATGTACCACCGTCAAAACCGACCATAAATTACTCAGAATGGGTAGAAAATGGCAGAACTAGCTTGCACAGATGTAAGTAATACCAGGAACCTCAAAAAGTTTGAAAAAGTAGCATATTTTGCAAATAAACAGGCTCTCGCGAATAAAGCTCCGCCAACTTTGTAGATTGGCAACTAATCAATTTTTCCAAAATTTAAGCATGAGAAACCATCACAAGAACCACAAAGATCAATAAAATTTACATAGATTGTCTTTTTCGCGAAAATAAAGGAACGCTGAAATTAGTTCCCGTCAATTTGGTACCGCATACGGCAGCGGCGCACAGTGACGCCTGACGGGAGAATTACGGTGTCTTTAACTCAACGTTTCGGCGTATATATTGAACAAATCTGGGGAAATTAGACGTGTATCGGCATCCGCGGACATTTACTTGTGCGCTGGTGCCTTTACCTATGCGTTATTAGTCACAGCCCTTGAGATTCAGGCCATTTCTCGGTCTCATGCAGTCGGCTATGAGAAAACATATATAGGGCGTAAATTGGCTTACATATTACCTAAAACTAAAAATGAGACCAGTTTCGAGCTCTACTCGTGACGGGCTTTCCAACGGTATGCTTATTTTTATCGTGCGACCAACCGTTCGTGAGTTAGAGGGGGGGGCAGTCAACTGCCCCCCCCCAGTCGACGGTGTTCGGGACGGACCGACAGTCGTGCGCGGGTTAAAACAAAGTCCAAACTTACAGATTTACAGCATTCCTACTATCTGTAGATGTGAAATAGTTTTCATCTGCCAATGTCATAGGGTTGGCGAATGCCGGCAAAAACTAGTTCTTGCCAGCTCAGTGATATTAACCATCTACCGGTGAACGTCGAAATCTACGGGCAAGAACTCAATAGCAAACAAACAACTGGACATAACTGCCATAATAAATTAAGACGAGGCATTTCGTTGTTACATCTCCTGATGGCGTCAGAGGTAGTGAGCTATTTGTTTGTAGATGTAGATATTCCATGTTCTCTGTTCATAATGGAATAGGTAACCTGTTGGCGGTGCAAAAATTTACACATATCGGTGTTACTATAATGTTCATACACGCTACTTATGCTGCATCTATGCTACTTAGGACAAAAAATTAATTTCCGTTGGAACTCCTGTCAAATGTGGTGAGGGAATTCAAATTAGCAACAGAAATTTTCCACTCCAAGGAACATTTTCTGACCAGGATTTGCTGCCAACTTCTAAAGATGGCTGGCTAATAATCGGTAAATAAAGGTTTAAAGCCTGCGGGTGGATTCCACATAAGTCACAAGTTCATTAGCATACCCTTCAGCGATTACTGCAAAAATGCTCGGGTAATAGGCAGTGTCATACTGAGCTGATGTTAACAAAAGTCCAATGGTCTTTAGGCCCCTTATTTACCACTAACTGTAATATCAGTGCAGCGATGCATCCCACAACAAATGAGAGCATTACATTCCACAGTCTGTTTTATAGCTTTGTTTATTACATTTTGTATTATTTTATAGCTTTGTTTATTTGTTTATTGTACAGTCTGTTTTACAACTCGAAGTTTCTATGGAAACTTTGCACGTGAATATACGTCGAAATTGTAAATATATGGGGATCGGGAACCAAAATCCTCAACAGCATTGCGATTCTACTGACATTCTGAACCGCAAGGTGGAAAATAAACCACATGTTTTGTGTTGTGTTTAAAAGACATCGTGAAGCCAGACGAAAAGTTCGAATAAACATACTATGGAGACTACTGTTTTTGAAATCCCAGTATGTGGTTGGCAAGACTGGGCAAGGCTGGCAAGGTTTCTAGAACATGACGTACGGGAGGTGTGTGACCTGCTACGTCTTACCTACGTTATCTAGAGTCAAGTGTTGATGAAGGTCGTGTAATACGCTCTGGTAGTTCCTGAAAAAGTAAAATTTCACCGCAGAAAATGTGACGCTGGCTTAGCAATTTTGCCCGGCAAGAGCGTGGGGGCTACGGAACATGTCCCCATGCCCGCACATTGTGGTCATGAAGGTAACTTGGCAAGTCCTATAGATTATGCATATACATACCCCAAAGCAGGGCCTTGTCTAAGGAATTTTGACTGGGGGGTAGATCTTCCAAGCTTGTATTCCAGTAACATCTACTTCTACGGTGACGTACAAATGAGATCAAGAAAAATCCGCATAGATCTTAATGTAGCCACAAGGACCCAGATTTTTCTCATTTGTTTTCGAGTGGTTCGTAACGGCGGAACTGGCCTTTTCAACCAAGCATTTTTGCCTTGAAAACGGTCGTTTCTCCTATTGCTAACTTTTGCATAAACCACAGCCTCGTTTAAACCACGCCAACCTGATGCTTTCAACCCCGCCCGTTCAAAAATGGCTTGCATTTTTCCTCAGATAGCCTGGGTGCAGAACTCTGGGTGCGCTCTGAGTGCAGTTTTCGGGAAACTGACGTACCAAGAATAAATATCATTACAAGCGGAGCCAAATGCGTTGGACCATGTCGTTGATGCACAGTTCAGAAGACAAAACTGGATTAGATTATGTGCTGCTATATGATGTATATAACAATGCCATGTCACATAAAGCAAGCGATATCGCGCGATCATTATCGTGAACCGTTTAAAATCATGTGATTTCTTAAAAAAAAACGCCCCTAATGACTATGTTTACTACTACAAGTACAATTTTACTACAATTTCATCGAATTCTATTTCACATCTATTTTTCACGAAGTAGTATAGTCGTGACGTTAACTTCCGCAAAGCTCAGAGGGATGCATCCCTGTCTGCCTTGGCCAATTACACATGCCACTTCGTTACTGCAACGTCTGACTTGCTGTGTTTCTTGGGGCTGGAACACCTGAATGATTTACAGGTACAATTCTGGGTCTTCTGGTGTAATTCCTGCGACATATATATATAAAGGCTGGAACACCTGAATAATTTACCGGTATAATTTTGGGTCTTCTGGTGTCATTCCTGCGGTATATATATATATATATATATATATATATATATATATATATATATATATATATATGGGTTCACAGTCTTTCTTGCTCCATTTTATGAACTCTGTGAGCAGCGACAACGTTCCGAACAAGGGCTGAAAATTTACGGACAGGATCGTCACCGACTCTTCTCCAGTGTGTAACAAGAAGCCCACTACCTTTCCCACTATGGATTTGCAGATATCGACGGGTATCCAGACGAAACTATGCTCCTGTGGATGTTCCTAGCTTCCCAAATCACTAGCACCTGCAAATCGTTAATGCGTGTGGGTGGTTACGAGGGTAGAGACAGTTTCGTGAGAGACAAGGATCTTTTAAAATTATGATTGTTAGATGCAAGTGTGTACGAAACACTGTTACTGTTAGTACAGAACTGTAAAAGTATACACTTCACAACACCAATAAGCCTACATATACGCAACATTAGAACAACTGCAGCAAAGATCAACAATGGTAAGGATAAGACATTAAATGAACGAGTGGTGCTTGCATGGAAATAATGTAGACATTTACAGTCAGCGTCAAGGACAATAGACTGAACTAAGGATGAGAAGAACAACTGCAGGAAAAACCAGGAATGGTTAGGATAAGACACTGGAAACTGATCACGTTTCATGCAAGTCGCATACCATAATATATGCATTTCACCACATAAGCATCACTAGTTTCTAGCATGCGTTTGTCTTCGAAACCAGGGACGACACAGTTACCCCACGAAATGCCTCATTTGGATATCAAATGCAAACATAATCGGCACAGCATGTCAAAAGCAAAATAATGAAGAGGATAAATGTCGACAGAGATGAACATCAAAAGGAAAAAAAACATCGGAGGACAAAACATCTAATATGGATAAAAGTAGAACACCAATGTTTATCGAAGCAGAATAATACTGTGGAACAAAATACTGGATGTACGACACAAGATGCAGAAATATTTATCCCTGCCCCGATGATATTCAATCATCTGTCCCTTGTAATATGGCCAGCTGATATTAATGCTGCCTCCATATTTGTGTTAAAACAGACACTACACGGAATTACATAATGTAATCGGACCACGCATATCAACGACTTTGGTTCCTTGTCTACGCAGCTGGCTGATTTGGGAACATTACGACTCACCAATTGCACCACGAGATGCCATAGGCCATGTGGAGTCAAATATTCGGTCATTTTGCATTTCAGTGAGCTCGTAATATACTGGGTTGGTGTGGTTAAAATGAGCTTATGCCAGAGAATGTTGGCAGTTGCAAAAAGGGCATTTTCAAGGCAAAAATGCATGGTTTAAAAAAATGTACATTTCTCGTAAGCAAACCGCTTAGAAATCAGGCAGTCCCGTTTTTCCTTTTTTATCCGAGTGGTTTGATAGATATAGGCTAGGATAAGCTGAATAGTGGTCTTTCTGCCATTCTGGACGTCTTTCTTTGAAATAGGCCTTCCGGAGCCAGACCGGACGCCTCTACGAAAGAGCAATGTACCAGGACAGAAACTGCGGCCACACAGGCCGTCTGTACGAGTATTGTACAGAGTACAATACTCGTACAGTACAGTACAGAGTACAGAGTATTGTGCCAAGACAAAGTCTACAACAAAGAAAACTGCACCCGACGTCAGGTCACGTGCATCACCACAGCCTCTGACAGCTCCCGGTAAAAACAAAATACAGTAAGTTCAATGGACAATACGTATATCTTGCATTGTAAAATCACCTACGCAGCACCATCGCACAATAACCACTAACACATTCCTCAACATTCCTTAATCCTATTCCCGGAGGGCTAGACGGTATGGCCGATTCCCGGCAGGAGAGGGGGGCGGATTCGGCCCCCCTGAGATCTCGAAAACTATACATCCGATTTCATTGCAACAAACGGCAATCGATTTGCCATGACGTAAACTACATTTTTATAAAAAGTTTTCGAAATTTTGAAAAAACGTGGATATGGGGGGCAAAACGGTCAAAATCGGGGGATATTTTTGGACGTCTTATAACTCCGGTGTTTACGGACCGATTTTGATGAAATCGTCAAGAATCGAGACATTATGGATGGGACTTTTACCATTGGCCCATACATTTCAATTTTTGAGAAAATTCATAGGCGTTCACAGGATTTCAAAAATAGGATTAGTTTTTCAACAACTGAATGAACAAAAAAGACAGAAGCGCTTTTTTAACTTCTGCTAGTCATGTTATGCTGAAGAAGTACAAATCGTATTACAATGTTTGTATGTTAGCATAGGCGGTGCCAAGGACATGAAAACGAGGGAACTGTCATGGTCACATGCTCTTCAGATCAACTTGTGACCTTTGACCTCAAATGACCTCCAGTGATCTTGGAGTCACTTGGAATGATTTCGTGTGCATTTCATATTATCTGTAAACGTTTTCAATGATCTGAATTCACTCTATTTCCAAAATTCCATTTTACGACTATTATGATAAGGGGTAAGCGCACTGACATTTTAGGTCATAGCTCCGTCACCCAACCTGATATCAAGCTGAAACTTGATACACAAGTAGAGGGCACCCTTTTACGTGATACGGATTCCGGGTTTGGCATTAAAAAAAAAAACGGCGCCGAAATTATTACTATAACACCATATTTTGACTTATGACCCTGACCTGACCTTGTTAAGTGACCTCAGATGAACAAAATTATATTTGCACGTTGCCCAACTATTTAGCTATGCATCCATATAAAGTTTTACGTTCTATCTTAAAAACCCTAGTTTTGGCAGTCATTTTCCTTTTACCCTCAACTGGGCCGAAAATGGCCCAAGGTGCCTTCCAAAAAAGTTGACTGGCTCCGCCGCTGTGCGAAACAGAATTTCGAAATTTTGGCACACTACATAGAAAGAATTGTTAGGAAACGTCACCAAGTTTCGTGAAGCTGCGTCAAAAAGCCTGGAATTGGCAAGGAAAAACCCGAGGGGGGCGGATTCGGCCCCCTCCTGCCGGGCATAGGGTGAAATGTCGAATTCGCACTGCTGACAGGTTTCCTAGGGGAGCAAATTATTTTGATGCTGTTTGTAATCAGAGGAAACCAATGCAATGGCGTTAGTAAGAGGTTAACCTGGGTTGCGGGTAACGCTGCGCGTCTTGGGCCACCTGCCGCTGTTCTTCAGCTTCGTTATGTGGCTATGAACGGTGCGCGTCGCGGGGCTGCACTGGCCGGAGGACGGCTGCAGGACGGCCGCCGCCGGCTCACCTGTTCTGTTTGGCGGTGCCGACGCTGTAGAGGGCCGGCACCAGGTCGGCCGGACAATCGGCCAGGTACGCGCAGCACGTCACCGCCGACCCGTGCAGGTCCATCGGGTACGGGTTCTCGAAGCACGGATAACCGGGCGAGGTCAGGTCAACCACGACCAGGTCGTTCTGAAGAAGTACGACGATCCCATACGGGTCCTGGAAATCTGCACGGACACCACGGCCACCACGGGTCAGACGACGCTGCTCCATCCGAACTTCCGTCAACATCTGACCGTACAAGGCCGACGACGACGCAAGGACGCGGGCTACTCAAGGAAACCAGGCACACAACATGCCGCCACACGGTGAAAAGTTGTATGCTGTATGCGGCCCATCCAACTATATGTTCTGCTCTAGTCCATGAATCATCCACTTGCAAGCCTCTGAGCCACTGTCGGTGGCCTGCAGCAAAGGTGGACGGCAACACGCCCGGCCTCTGTCTACAGCAGGTCGCAGTGGACAGCGAACACGACCGGTACAACTCCCAACAGCATGCGGACAGTAAGTGCGACTGGTATAGACAAGAGACAACAGACAATGTCTTTCGCAACAGCTCCACCACATTACTGACTTCACCACTGCGTGCCCTTCGTTTATAAAACGAATAAAATAAACCAAGTCGCACGAGTAACATAGACAGATCCGAAACATCCTGACCGTCAGTCACATGGCTGTCTGTAGCAGGCCAACAGTGAACACGCCCGGGTACTGTCTGCATCAAACGGACAATCAACACGACCGGGTACAGCCTCTATCAGTCGGACAGTGAACACGCCCGGCTACTGTCTGCATAAGGCGGACAATAAACACGCCCAGCTACTGTCAGCATCAGACTGACAGCCATCACGCCCAGCTACTGTCTGCATCAGACTGACAGTGAACACGCCCAGCCAGTGCCAGCAGCAGGCGAGGTCCCGGGGACCGCAAAGGCCACGCACCGCTGGCGTACGGCGTGTCGACCAGCGAGATGAAGTCAACCACGTTGTGCTCCATCTCCAGCACGGTGGTGGTTTTGCCGTGCATGACGGTGACGCTGGGTGTGCGGCCGGCAGTGTCGTGTCCGAGACCGCCCGTGAAAATGACGTATGGCTCGCTGTCGGTGGCAGGACAAAGACGTCAGTTCCCTCCATACACCGACCTCTGGCAGACTTCGGCTGGTCAAAAAAAGCAGAGGGAGAGCGAGAGACCAATGGCCATGGGTCTGGATAGGTGTTTATGTATGTATGTATGTATGTATGTATGGATGGATGGATGGATGGATGGATGGATGGATGGATGGATATAATGTCGTTAAATAGCATGGTCATACTAACCTTGACTCTCGTTTTTTTTTTTTTTTTTGTTCAGACTTTAAATCTTCCGAATGTTTTCGATCTGTGGGTTCACAATGATGAAGAAGCTCTCCAAAAGATTGAAAAGTAGTTATTTTCTGCAACGTTTTGTCCCTGATGCATGCAAGAAAAGGCATCCGAGCCAAGCAGTCATAAAATACGGCGCAAAATCAAGTATATAACAATCCGATTGCACCACCGATATTGCAACAAAAAAGGAGAATATTCAAAAACATTACATAAGTTAGTCATGCTGAATATCAATGGAAACATAAAACTAAACGGCGCTGGTCGTCATAGTCAAATACTTAATGCGCAGAAGCTTGAAATTACGCACGCTAATCAAAAGCAATGGTAAAAATATCAATGGCATGGGTTATACATACATCCATGCCTATAGGACGACCAGGATCCGGCAAAAATACTGAAAAGTTGATTTCTATGCTGCGAAATTATACAACGCACCGCGGACGATTTCTACAGACGATTTCTTCTTCTTTACTCGCACTCTGAATACCTCGAACTGGACAACATTTAAGCTCACAAATAAAATGATACGGGATAGGTGTAAGTTCAAATTGACGCAACTGGGCACTCACCTGTTACCAACAAATTAAAAAAAAACATACACACACACAAACACGTTGCTTGCAATATGCAAGGACCAGCTTAAAAGATTCAACTGCATACTGAAAAAACGATATCGCTGCAAAGTGGGGAGTGTAGAGGGCGGCCATCCTGCTGAACGGCGTAATCCTGTAAGCGGCGAGTCCCCGTTTCATATTTACTTAGCTTCTTTGCCTCTTGTCTCACGTGCTTATCATACATTTGTTGCCTCAAGACGTCCTCTGTACGTACGAAACGCTGCAGAACATAACTGTCTGTCAATGGTTTGGACAGAGTACTCCCCACTACCAATCCAACGATGGAAAACATATACAAGAATTGGAAACCTCAACCAAAAAAGGCCAACGTTTTTATGACGTGCAATTTAAACGATTATGTATATCTATATATATATATATATATATATATATATATATATATATATATATATATATTGTTTTCCCAGCAACTTTAAACGGCTGATCTAGACACCTGGGTAAATGACACAAACGAATGAAACAGGGCCTCATTTCCCGTCCCCACAACAAGTCAAAATGAGACTTCAAGGCTGTTGAGTGCGTTTTTATGGTTTCCAGACGTACAAGTACGGGAAATGGGGAATGCGCATTGGTGAGAAAGGAACGGCCGATATAAGTGCTGACTAAATGCCTGGCATTCTTGAGAAGCGCTACTTCTATGCAAGTGCAATTGTTGACCGGATTCTACAGGAATGCAGGCAGTGTTCCGGCAGCGTCTTCTATAGCGATACTCGATACAGCTGGACAAGTTGATCAGAAAGTTCTGCAGAAGTGAAAAAGCTGAAGCGGCGCAAGATAGGACAATAACAGGATAATAATATCATTCAGTGACCTCATGCAGCGTTCTCAACTTCTGCGCCAGTGCTTCTATAAAACGGTACAGTTTACTGGCGTCGAACACGCTTGGATGCATTTCGTCCTATTCGTCCGGCTACCAATGACCGATGTAATATCAGCAAGAAAGGATAACACTTCGACTTTACAACTCACGAATACATATCAACACCTGGTAATAGCACCTGGTAACTGAATGACGTCTGCAAAATTTAATCGCGCATTATAACTGAGCGTTGGCCATACTGGGAACACAAGGCGAATAAGACTTACGAAGCGCACAGCAAAGACGCGTGGCCATGAAAAGGAAAACAAATAAATCAGATCTGAGGCGCGACTTTGGTACTCTATACCTGGCGGCCGGGACGTTTCTGGCAGTCCATGTCTTAAAGCAACCGAAGCTTTCTGTGAGCATTGTGTTGTTCAATTCAATGAGCCGATTTAGGGAAAAGGAAGTGCTGTACGCTTTCCTCGTGCAACATTTATTTCGTGATGTCGTAAGCTTTTATACTCAAAAAGATCCAGAAATGGCATCACACCTCTCAACTGCCAAGAACGAAACTATACGGACGGACTTCACCATCAAAACTGACCGAAAATGGCGCTAAAGACGTGAGTACGCAGTCGCACCACAACTGTCCATGCCATTATCCGGCAGACGAGTCAAAGCCGCCCGGTAGTCTAATGAGCCGACTAGCCGGGCCTGATTCTAGCGCCCGGTCTAGGCCGCGTTGCATCAGCTGTAACTACAGCTGCAGGGCGGCGCTGCCGCCACAGCCCAGATCTGCCAGTGCTGATGTCAACTCTACCTAATCTAGCGGACACGAGCCGGAGGCGAAGGCCGCCCGCTGCAGGCGGGGGATACAGGATGGCCAGGATCGGCTACCTCGGCTGGGCTGGCTGGGGACGGACGCAGAGCAGGAGAGAGCCGCCCCGGGCCCGTCTGTCAGGAGAGGCGGGCCACATGTCAGCCAAAGGACCAGTCAGCCGTCACACATATATACCTGGCACGATATAGCCGTTTGACGGACGTACTGTCTGTTGTCAGGGGTCAGAGGTGCCCCTGGCCTGTCACCTGCTACGAGGTTGTGCGCCTGTGGTCGAGATCACAGGCGCCAAAAGCCAGGACCGTCTGACAAAGACGGGGCTGTCTGTGCTTAAAGATCAGGGGTACAGGCCAGGACCACCTGACACAGACGGGACTATCTGTCCATGCTCGGAGATCAGAGGTACAAAAGGTCAGGACCATCTGACAGAGACGAGGATGTCTATGCTCGGAGGTCAGAGGTGCAGGAGGCCAGGACCATCTGACAAAGACGGGGCTGTCAGTCACAGGGTCCAGTACAGTAGAACTTGCTGAGTAGTGGGATGGGTTGAATGCACAGGCCAGGATTAAAAAATGTGTTTAGCGCCTCGGCCGTGGCCGCTCCGTCTAATAGTTCCGCCTGAGCACGGCGGCAAACATGCAATACCACGGCAGCCTAAGGAGAGCTAGTAACATGTGCACCAACAACCTTTCCTCCTCCTCTCGCCATCCGAGGGAGCTGAGAGACGCCAGAATTCTGCAAATCAGATAATTCTAATGCAGTCACAGATGCACTTTATTAGGCCACTGGGCGTGAGCGGAACGTTGATATAAAGAGCACGAAACAATGGCACGTTGGTAATTTTATATCAAAAGAGTCCACACACAAAACGGGATGAGGTACCACCATGACTGAGCACAAAGAGGATAAACAATTCCGAGAACGGATATTTTTGGAAAACATCGGGAACGAATATTTCTTTGAGTGCCCAGAAAAAGGGCACCAAAGCGCTCACCAGGTGTATGGAAAGTAGTTGCATTTTTCCTTTCTATCTTGGAATGTGTATTGCAACAGAGGAATCATAGCCCCACCACTCAGAGGTGGTATTAACATGCTCCTCTCGATGTATCCTCGGCCACAACCCTGAAGGCTGGTACTGCGCCCTGGCATACTTAAATGATCGGCCAGTACGCGGTGCCAGCGGTGGCCAGGCTTGGCAAAGTTGTCGGCGGCGCAGGAACCGAACGAAAAAAAAACTATTTACCGCACGGCCATAACAGTACAGTTCCTGCCAGGAATACTGAACTTCCAAAGGATGCACTGTGGCATCTTTTCCAAAAATCAGCAGGACATACGTCATCGTTATGCCCATGTTGCATTCGGCAGCAGAGCGTGTATGTCAAGAGGCGCAGCCGGGTCGCACGTGTTCGTAACTCTAACTCTGCTGCACGTGTCTACCTGTATTAAGATGGTGCAATGACTGAAACCAAATGGAACCAGAACATACGTGCTATTGAATGTGAACGAGCCAAATGGGTTGAACCAAGGTGAATCCTGATCGTAATTAGTACATGATTAACAATGCTACGCGAATGTCCGATGACCACGCAATGTATTGTTTTGCGCAACGCTAAGAGCTATGTCTGCCGACCGCGCGACGGAAACGTACAGAAGCAGAGACGGGGAGGGGGGTGGGGGTGGAGGTCGGGCTCCAACACCGGCAGGTTTGCCGTCTTGCTGTCTATTGCCAGCTGCTACCTCTTTTTTGCATGATGACTTCCCATGGCATGGGCGTTAAGGTCTGCAACATTCACCAAGCAGGATTTTTTGGGGGCAAGGTATTTAAGTAACTGCTTTTGGCCAATTATCCAATTATTTTGGTTTTTACATTTCCACGGCGGGAGCAAATGTCAATCAATACAGCAATATTCCTGGGGGCATGCGGGGGCATCTGCCCAGACGCTAACAAACTAGAGTCGACCCTTTCGATCATATTTTCCCATCTTATCTATTATAAATAATATCATGTATGCTCATGCTTTCCATAACACGTTGCGAAACACAATCAGTACAATGATTTAAATGGAATATCACGACGTTTCGCTACATGATATTCACACATGCCTTGCGACACCCAGCTCCAAAGCGGCTGCAGTACGCAGCCCATCCCGACACAGGTCTCATACACACATGGTTATTGCACCCACAAGGTCGGTTCGTGCCAGCCCCGCTGCCGCAGTCGGCCGCGCCGGGGCCGCCTGGTCCTCATGAGGGCCGCTCCGGCCTCTGCTGGATGTGCGGCTGTCTCTGGCCCTCGCGGAGGCCGTTTGGCATTACCAGAACCGTGGGGATGTGAAGACCCTTTTCTTCAACCAAAAGTCTTTGAAGCCTACACAAACAACTACCCGTCTCTAAAGTTGCGCGATCCGGTGAGGTGACGCCCGCACACGCGGTGCACTGCAACTCACGGGCGCCGTGTACATGCGTGCAGCTGAGGGGCTTGGGACATTTTAGAGCGTTTCCCGTTACTAGTAAATATTCCAAATATGCATAAGAGAAAATAACCACAGACTAGGAGACACCATCCCCAGCTATTTTTCGGTCCTTCTTCCGCCTTCGACAGCAGGACCAGTGCCGCACAGATAGGGCGCAACGCGCCGGCGACTCGAACGTGAACTCCGAACGGCCCGTCCAGCCTTATCGCAATTTAGAGTCTTGTTGAAACATATGAAGAGCACGCAGCTAGTGTCAGCCTTCGATCAAAGACTACTTTTTTCGATGGAATCCTTTGCCACCTGCTCTAGTTGGCGCCAGGAACGCCTCAGCCGCCACCCGCGCCCTTCAGTGCCTGGCATACTGTAACTGTATCCGTGACTGAATTTGCGGTCCAACTCATCGCCATCTTACATTTTTTTTTTCAATAATTCCCCGTAGATTAGTGCCCTCTGTCAGTAAACGCTGTCCGTCCGTGCGTTATCGCCTGTTAGACTCGTACGCCTTCAGTCGGCGGGGCCACAGGGCCGGCTCCGGTCCCGGACGGGTAACAAGTCCGGTCGGTTGGTTACTGACTTAACGACGCTTTCGACTGCCAAGATCATTTCGCATCGCAACCTCTCGAGCCGCCAGTCGCCAGGGATGGTCAGCCCACTGTCGCTATTACCCGGACTAGAACCGGGGATCTTCCGGTCGTAAGGCAAGCACGGTAACCGCTACACCACGCCGCACCTGCGCAATACGTCCTCCAACATGGGCGGCGCACAGAAACATTAGCCCGGTTTAGATCAGTCCTCTCGCTGGCCGTGTACGAAACGGCTCTCACGGTGGCTAAACGGCCAAACACGTTTCCCGGCAGCGTTTCTTGTGACATAAGAGCGTAGAACGATAATATATTGTCTTTCATTTACCTGAATCAAGTTTTGACATATTAATGTGGAAACTGTGGCTGACAGGGACAAAAGACATTGGAACTGCTTTCATGTACGCAAAAGAATTCTAGAGATGATATTCCTGTTTTCGGCACTAGGGCAGGTGCATGTTGTGCGTGAGTCGAATACTGGTCGGCTTCCACGTGTATGTAACTGGTAAACGGCGCGTCCTTCGAACTTGGGAAGTAAATAAGACTCTGTGTTTCATCGAGAGGATTTAGAAAACATGGCTTCATGATTAATTATCCCAATCCAGTAAGAAGCTGCCAACTGGCACAATGTGACCAAAAACAAACGTTTTCAAGGTCGATGCGCGACCCCCAAAATATTGTTCAATTTTTTCTAAAAATCGTGGTGAGTGCTTTAAATGAACCAATTCATGGGAAAAGCTTTGGTTAGACACAATTTTCGAATTTTTTTCAAAGATGCGCCACCCTACTGTCCACCACGTCTTCGAATCCGAAAAACCATCTGACTTCTCCAACTATACACATATCTCCATACATGTCACTTCCACAGTGGTGAAATGGGTCGATCAACGTCAGTTCTACCATTACCTATGATCTAGTGACCTCCTTCCAAACCCCTGAGTGCTTTTCGTTTTCGCCACTCGGCCGCAGCCGCCATGGCATGTCTGAAAAGTAACAACGGCTGGGACCGCGTCTCGCGACCTCCTGTAAACACAATCGAAGTCTGCCAGGAGTGGACAATGGCATCTATCCTATTCAGCGTGTTTGCGAACGGTATGCGTCTTTCTCTTCAGGAGCCGACATCGTGCCGCACGCCACCGACTCCCAGACACCTGTCTCCGGCGAAAAGCGCTATCTCCCTGTGCTCACTTTACAGATGGAAATGTCTCTCAAATCTTTAAGTACGGCTGAGTATCACAGACCGGTGACCCATAGCACCAGCTGAGCTTACGCTACCACACACGGACCTTACAAAAGGAGACCCCGAACGGCCGTCCTTTATGCCAATAACACAAGGCTTCAGCGAAACACTACGCAGCACCAAAACGTTGTTTGGCCCCCGCTCCAAAACACAGTCGCTCTTGTGCAAGTGCCCTTTACATATGATACGTTTCTCACGCATCCGGCGTTGATGGACTTTAAGGAATTCAATATGACACCCGGACTTCATCTAGTGAGTAGCTCCCCGAGCTGAACAGGTTGTGTAACCATGATGCGACATGCAGCATGTGGCTGCGTTTTCGTCTGAGACCTCTTTGGCTTGCTGGCATCCTGTTCTTGACCTCAGGACTCGACTGCATGACGTTTTTTATCTTTTTAACTCGGAGGGATAATAGCCGTTTGACTTCAGTGGATGCAAATACATGCAAACATGACACAATGTTTGCCTCCCAGTTCGCTCACAACTGCCAGGACAGAGAACCCGCCAAAGACACCGCTTGTATGATTCCAGACGTCAGAGCACGCGCACACTGGCTTCCTGTGTTACACAGCCGAAGATCGGAAGACCCTCGTAATCAGCGTGACATGGCGTGATACCAACTTACTGCAACCGATCAAAAGCAGTCTGGCGTCATCCAGAAGCTAGGTCTGGCCGGCCACAGCCCGCTTGTCCGCACAACCATCTTTCTCAATTGCTATTGCGGCAAACTAATGATGGCAGAACTTAAGAATATGAATCAATGTGAGTCAAATTGAAGCTGTTTATTACTCTGCGACTACTTTTCCCTATGAAAGCATCCGTAACTCCACGGACATGAAGCAGCCTTAACCAAGATGCCGACACCTATACCGATGTATTTACGTTCCCTCACACTTGCTGTCCGTCCCTCACTATCTGTGGGGCTCCGCCTCTCAAGATGGAACACAAAAGCAACGGTGAACCCTAACCAATCAAAATCGAACTCTAGCCTTCATGACATCCACATTTTGGTATACACTCGTAGTTCATCTAGTTTTGGCATAACTTAGTTTGCTGTTTACCTCATCATGACACCGGTACAAAAGCATTAATTTAAGCTACAAAATGTCTGGTTGTTTCCGTATCTTGATTTTCAAGTATCTGCTAATGCAAAAACAAACATACGAAAAGATGGAGACGCGAGATACTTCTACAACCGGCAATACACGAAAAGGTGGGATACGAGATGCTTCCATATCTGGCAAGGCTTCACTAAATAAATTAGTTGGTCACTTATAATTTACTCATCCATCCATGGATGTTCAACAGGCTGTGGCATGGTTCGCCACAGCCCAACAAAACGGACAAAATCATGACCGTAAGACATGCTCTTACCCTGCCCTCGTCGACAGCCATTCTACTTTCTGAATCGCTCTGCAAGGCTCCAATTTGCCGTTCTCCTTAGTTTTGGCTGTAACAGGCAAACCACTGGCGTTAGGTCTACAAGAAAATCAACTGCAGGCCACAAGTAAACCAGTCGACATGCAGGCACTGCAACCGACAACGGCATGCATGATGAGTGAACGCCACCTACAAAATGACGCGCCGCAAAAATCAGAAACACCTGGAACAAGCAATGGGAAGCCACGACATAGTCAATGGATTCACCCATCGCATACGCGCCACATATACGTGACGGATACAGAAAACAGAAGAGTTTTAAGTGGGAGTTGACAATACCAATATCAGCATTTCATGGCTCAGCTCCACGTTATGCAGAACGCAGCGTGCGATAATAATCGATAATAATCTATCTACTCCTACTAACCCATATATACCAAATAATGTTCTGAAAGATACATTTGGCATGTTCCGTGACGCCACAGGGCAAGGATGACATGGAACGCGAGAGAAGCACACCTGAGGCTAATGTAAAGCAACATCGGTCAGTGCATGGGATTGCTGTACAGTTCACTGTCGTCAGCATGTCATGCACATGAATATTAGGTACACAAACATCTTCTTCCGGAGTGGACCGAAAAGTGTGACATGTGGGCCCGTACAGATGTAGTAAACTTCTATCTGCGCGTTACCAGTGGTGCTGCCAATTCGTGACAACTTTCCATGCTGACCGGCATCCGGCCTCTGGGAACAGCAGTGGGCCGAAGGTGGCAGGAACGGCAGGTGGCGGCACACCCACCATGTGGAAACAGCGTCGACACGGGCTTCAGTGGCGCCTTGACGTTCCAGGTGCAGAGTGAGCCGTCCGTGTGCGAGGTCATGAACTGTTTGCCGTCGGCCAGCCAGCAGAGCGAGCGCAGCGGCTCGGCCGACTGCCACCGCACGTCGGCCGCCTTGGTCCGCAGGTCCCACAGCACCAGCAGGCCCGTCTCGAACCCGATCAACAGCTGGCGGACACGGCAGCCCTGTCAGGCGGGACGGCTGGCGGACACGGCAGCCCTGTCAGGTGGGACGGCTGGAGGACACGGCAGCCCTGTCAGGCGGGACGGCTGGCGGACACGGCAGCCCTGTCAGGCGGGACGGCTGGCGGACACGGCAGCCCTGTCAGACGGGACGGCTGGCGGACACGGCAGTCCTGTCAGGCGGGACAACTGGCGGACACGGCAGCCCTGTCAGACGGGACGGATGGCGGACACGGCAGTCCTGTCAGGCGGGACGGCTGGAGGACACGGCAGCCCTGTCAGACGGGACGGCTGGAGGACACGGCAGCCCTGTCAGACGGAACAACTGGCGGACACGGCAGTCCTGTCAGACGGGACGGCTGGCGGACACGGCAGCCCCGTCAGGCGGAACAACTGGCGGACACGGCAGCCCTGTCAGACGGGACGGCTGGCGGACATGGCAGCCCTGTCAGACGGGACGGCTGGCGGACATGACTGCCAGCGTAAAGCTTCGCTTGCAAAGTCCCTCACAGAGGGCCTTCTGCCATGAAAAGTTTTTTGCGGAAAATTCGATGAGTTTGCATGAAAGCTGTCTTCAGACCTTTCTTGCAGCCTTCAGAACGTAAAAACTGTTCTACCAGGTTTTTAAAACGTGCAATGGCTACAAAATACTGCCGTCAAACCCAGCAAATGCGATGAAAAGAGTAACTGAACTTCTGACCAAGAACTTCTGCAACTTGTTGCGCACTCTGCCCTTATTCAAATGCCGAGTGTAAGCCCAAACGGTCCCAGCATAACTTAGCCTTGCAATTCAGTTGCCCCGAAACAGCAAACAAAGAATATGCAGCGCAAGCACAAAGTTACCAACCAAACAAAAAAGTACCTGATGTTAATATATATATATATATATGCATTCGGCACGTGTCTTTATTAACGCCAGATGTGCTGTAATATTTAATGAAATGTGCACACACACACACATATATATGTATATATATATATATATATATATATATATATATATATATATATATATATATATATATATATATACATGCACAATTCATCAAATATGAACCCTATTTCCGGAGGGCTAGACGGTATGGTCGATTCCCGGGAGGGGGCGGATTCGCCCCCCCCCCCAGATCTCGAAAACTACACATCCGATTTCATCGCAACAAACGGCAATCGATTTGCCATGACGTAAACTACATTTTTATAAAAAGAAATTTTCGAAATTTCGAAAGGAATGGATACAGGGAAGCAAAAACGTCAAAATTAAGGGCATTTTTGGAATTCTTACAACTCCGTTGTTTGTGGACAGATTTCGATGAAACTGGCATGAATCGAGAGATAATGGATGGGACATTTACCATTGGTACACACATATCTGGCAAAGCATATCTGGCGTTAATATATGCTTTGACAGTGTTTCGCGTTGCCTTCCGAGGAAAAGCTGTGTAACATTGTGATCTATTACGTAACGTTTAGTTGGTTCCGCTAACATCTTCCGCCATAAGCACAGACGCATAATACAAACAACAGAGTTCTAGTACACGTTCGCGTCGCGTCGGGTCGCAATAACATTGCAAACGTCAACAAACCGTTCGTTCTGATGAACATTTCTTGGGATCGGGTGATTATTTCGCAATGTTCATTTTACTGCAACATGTTTGCAATTGTTGCAGTCACAGGCTGCCATATATGGTATATTATAGGTACGTGTGTGTTCGTCATTGCTGATGAACACGTTTACAGCAAACTTCAGTTTGCCGTTCATACCTAGACAATTCTGCAACACTGCCGCCTTTTGCAATCCACATCTGATGTTGTGAAATTATAATGAAGGCGCGGTGATCGAAATAACCTGGTAACTCTGGGACGCACCACCGTTTCAAACAATTTTCGGTTATTGCATTTCATTTGCAGCAGTTGCAAACAAATGTCCCTTTTACTTCGTAATCAGCGCGAATATGTGCCATCATTGACGAGGAACGAAAATCTCAATATTAAGTACTAGATGGCAGCTGATTTTAGGCCGTGTTGCAATATTGCAGAGAACATTAAATACTACGCTCGCACACATCTTGTGCACTTCACAGGCACTCAACGTAGCCGACTCTTGGATGAAAGCTCTGCCAAAAAATACACAGTATTATTCAAGCCGTTTCATAAATTGCATGCATATCGCCGGGATTACCTATTCAATCTACTGGCTGTTGCACGCCAGTTGCACATTTTGCAAACGAATCCACATTGTGTGCTAACCAACGTCTAAAATTTGTGTTATCTCTTGTTAAAGGTCTGCGGTCTCTGACTGGTCGTACTACATCATCGAGTACACATTTTATGTATTTGCAGCCATGAATTGCAAATGCAACCCAACTTGACCCCTTAAGTTACTGCAGTACGACATCCAGGACATTTTTCCCAGTTTCCTCAGATATCGACCTACTTGGAAGTGGGCGTCGAAATTTGAAAATGGTTGCACGGCTAAGATATGGTCAGGATGCACCGAAATTTCACGATCTCCTATGTTAAAATCGGCTTGTATGCAGTCCTTTCATGCAAATTGGCCTCTTAAGTGCCAACGCTACGGCCACAACCAGTAGTGCATGTTATAGCGAAAGCTTTGTTCTACTTGAGACCAGGCGTCGAATTTTAGTTTTCCAGGTTCTTTAGTAACTATACCGGTTACACCGCCATTTCAGGCAAATTTCCCTATAGCGGCCTTACGCTTAGGGCCCGACCGGAACGCCAAATGAGCGGCTCGGTCCGTAACGAGTCGGGTCATTTGAATCTGAAATTCCTCATAATTTAACGTGCTGTTGCGAATGGCACCTCTGATAACGGAAGTATCAGATTTGCCTCCGGCTACTATTACAAATAGTAGGGTCTTGATGCCAGAAGCTGGCCATCGCACAGTAAGCGAGCCCAAGTCCATGTGTCAACTGATGAATTCTTATCTCGATTATATAACGTTTCTAGTACTCTGAGTCTCCACTTCTGCGAGCACTTAGCGAGTATTGTAGTACTTTCTATCATCAATGATCTTGTGAGTCGTGCGTCATGACAGGTTTGTACGTGTCTCTTAGGCGCACCATCATGGAGGTGCATCGTGATGCGTCGAGATAAGGAAGTTGTGTGGCCAACATATGTCGAGTTTCGTCGGCGCGCACTGTCACCGACTGGGCAGTAAAACTCGTACACAACGTTGGAGGCTGTGACGAATGAGTCGTCTTTTAATAAGCTGTTTTCAGAATTAAGCCTAACACTTCAGGATTTCCATAGCACGTGGTTCGACGCTATCCTTCGGGCTGGTTGGCATGCAGTTCCTCGAGATGATGCTACGGAGAGCCTTCTCGTCTGTCTTATAAGATGACACTTTCCCTCTGTAGAATAGTTGGATCTCTTCCTTGGTCGTACCCTTGCTCTTCACGATCCTGCTGCTCACCTTTCTGCTGTTCGTTATTCAGTTGTCCTCTAGTCGGCTGCGCTTCATCCTGTTCACGGTCCTGTTGTCCTCCAGTTTGTTGCCCATCATCCTCGTGACGTCTATCTTGCTATGCACAAGTTCATCCAGGCGAATTATGTTGATCTTTATCTTGCCGTTCGCGATCCCGATGCCTTTTATGTTTATGTCTAGTTGGTGAAGAGAAGTGCTTGTGGAAGCTGTCGCCGGACCTGTTCATCGAACGCAGTCATGGTACAGTTGTTCTTAATCGCAATGTTCTTTGCTCTGGTGAGGTCCAGATGAATGAGGGGTCATGTGCTGGAGTGCTTCAGTGCCCGGTGTATACATGACCTGATGACATTCTCTTTATACCAATCAGGACATTAACTGATGTCCTACAAACATTTTCCATCGTCTGGAGGCCTCCTGTACACCGAAGTTACGAAGGTGCCACCTGACGCATCAACATCTACATCGAGGCATGGGATATTGCCAATGACAGAAGACTCTACGTGGACTGCCGGATTGAGTGTTCTTCCAGCTTAATTTTTAGAGAGAAAAGTTGCTCTATATTTCGTACATCAACAAATATATCATGAATGTACCTACGGTACGCGGACGGTTGGGCGTCCATGCAGCTTATAACCAAGGACTCAACGTGGGATATGTACATTTCAGCGAACATACCACCAAGCGGTGATACCATCGCCATCCCATCGACCTGGCGGTAGAGTTTGCCCTCTAGGCAACGGAAGTGTGTGTCCTTCGTGCAGATCTAGAGCAATCTTTTGAAGCGACGTTGTGCAGTAGCGGAGGTGGTATAGAACTGTGTCCCGATATATACCGAAGTAAAATATCAATGGTTTCGTCGACCAGTACGTTGGTGAAGAGAGACGATACATCCAAAGATGTAAGAAACCTTGTTCATCTTTTATAAGCAGTACTTCTACAAACTAATCCGATGGTTTCAGAATGCAAGTCTTAGGTACGTATGGCGATATCGCAGAGTTCACTTGTTCTGCTACTTCGGACCATAATTTGGATGTTTAGCTACCTATAACGAACAGCAGGAAGGTAAGCAGCAAGACTGTGAAAAGCAAGGCGACGACCAAGGAAGAGATATCCAACTATTCTACAACGGGAACATGTCATCTTTCCACATGGCAGACGGGAAGGCTCTCCTTGGCATCATCTCGAGGAACAGCGTGTCAACGAGACCGCAGGATAGCGTCTATCTGTTATCGAAATCCTGTAATGATTTTCGATTCAACGAAGTCGAAATTAAGTGTCAGGCTTAATTCTGAAACCAGCTTATCAAAAGACAACTCATTCCTCAAAGCTACGAACACAGTATACGAGTTTCATTGCCCATTTGGTGGCAGTGCGCGCCGGGGACCGCCAAAGGATACAGGTAGTACATACGTAACCTAAGGTGGGGAAAAAAGAACGCACGAGGGGGCAAGGGGCACATAACGATAGAACTGAACAGAGGCCACTCGGGACGAAGTGCCTACCTTATTGCTGTCTACCGGGTTGTCGGTGAGGCAGGTCACGGCGCCCGGGTGGGTTTTCCGAGAGCTGAAACAGCATAATGCTGCATGGGACCGGACCGAAGCGTAGGACCACTGGCCGGCCAACCAACAGTCAAGGCCGCGTGCAGCTAACAGCATTGCATTCACTGCCAGCAGTCACGAGCGCAAAGCCCTGGCACCCTGATCGTGAGTCAGGGAGTCAGGCCTCTGATCGGGAGCCAACGAGTCACACCTCTGATCGTCGGCGCCTGAGTACGCACCTATAAACGTCCGACGCAGTCACACACCTCTGATCGCCAGAACACTTCTGCATCTGCACTTCTGACCGCCAGTCGCTGGCCCCTGGCGCACTGGCCTCATGTGCTGGCCTGATGTGACGGCCTGATGTGATGGTCTGGTGTATGGCCTGGTGTGCTGGCCTAATGTGACGAACTCATGTGATGGCCTGGTGTGATGGCCTGGTGTGATGGCCTGATGTGTTGGCCTGGTATGATGGCCTGATGTGATGGCCTGGTGTGTTGGCCCGGCGTGATGGCCTGATGTGTTGGCCCGGTGTGATGGCATGGTGTGATGACCTGGTGTGATGGCCTGATGTGTTGAACCGGTGTGATGGCCTGGTGTGATGACCTGGTATGATGGGCCAGTATGATGACCCGGTGTGATGGCCCGGTGTGTTGACCCGATGTGATGGCCCGGTGTGTTGGCCCGGTGTGTTGGCCCATTGTGATGGCCCAGTGTGATGGTCCGGTGTGGCCCGGTGTGATGACCTGATGTGATGGCCAGGTGTGATGGCCCGGTGTGATGACCTGGTGTGGAGTCCTGGTGTGATGGCCCGGTGTGATGGCCCGGTGTGATGACCTGGTATGATGGCGTGATGTGATGGCCCGGTGTGATGACCTGGTGTGATGACCTGGTGTGGTGGCCCGGTGTGATGACCTGGTGTGGTGGCCCGGTGTGATGACCTGGTGTGATGGCCCGGTGTGATGACCTGGTGTGGTGGCCCGGTGTGATGACCTGGTGTGGCGGCCCAGTGCGATGACCTGGTGTGGTGGCCCGGTGTGATGACCTGGTGTGGTGGCCTGGTGTGATGGCCCGGTGTGATGACCTGGTATGATGGCGTGATGTGATGGCCCGGTGTGATGACCTTGTGTGATGACCCAGTGTGGTGGCCTGGTGTGGTGGCCCGGTGTGATGGCCTGATGTGATGGCCTGGTGTGGTGGCCCGGTGTGATGGCCCGGTGTGAGGACCTGGTGTGATGACCCAGTGTGATGGTCTGATGTGATGGCCCAGTGTGATGGGCTGATGTGATGGCCCGGTGTGATGGCCCGGTGTGAGGACCTGGTGTGATGACCCAGTGTGGTGGCCCGGTGTGATGGCCTGATGTGATGGGTTGGTGTGATGGCCTTGCGTGATACCCGGGCACTTCTATAGTGACGTGTGAATCCTGATAGCAGAGACTATTCCGCACACGAAGGAGAACTGATGGTGTACAAAAGAAACACGATAACATAACCAAAGTCGTTTTGAATCGACCCAAGACTGTGACTGGGGTTGTACGGATGGGGATACAACAGCGTGGACCTGTCCTGTCTGAACCTGAACGCTGTCTTGGTAAGGTGCCTGGGGCTCAGATGATCTGGTGTGGTAAACTGGTGTGGTGGACTGGTGTGGTGGACTAGTGTGGCGGACTGGTGTGATGGTCTGGCGTGATGGATTGGTGTGGTGTACTGGTGTGGTGGTCTGGCATGGTGGACTGGTGTGGTGGACTGGTGTGGTGGTCTGGCGTGATGGATTGGTGTGGTGGACTGGTGTGGTGGTGTGGTGTGGGAGCCTAGTGCGGGACTGAGGTCTGGTGGTCTGGCGTGGAGGCCTGGTGTTGAGGTCCGATGTGGAGATCTGGTGTGGTGGCCTTATGTGGAGCTACGGCCTAGTGTGTTGGTGTGGTATGATGACCTGGTGGGGTGGCCTGGTGTGGGCTTAAGGTGTGATGGCCTGGTGTGATGACCCGGTGTGTGGCCCGGTCTGATGGGCTGGTGTGATGGCCTGATGGTGTGGGCTTTAGGTCTGGTGTGGTGGCCTCGTGTGGAGGTGAGGTCTGGTGTTGTGGTCTGGGGAAGTGAGGTGTGGTGGCCTGGTGCGGTGGTCTGGCGTGATGGCCTGATGGTGTGGGCTTTAGGTCTGGTGTGGTGGCCTGGTGTGGGGGTGAGGTCTGGTGTTGTGGTCTGGGGAAGTGAGGTGTGGTGGCCTGGTGCAGTGGTCTGGTCTGGTGCGGTGGTCTGGTCTGGTGTGGTGGCCTCGTGTGGAGGTGAGGTCTGGTGTTGTGGTCTGGGGAAGTTAGGTGTGGTGGCCTGGTGCGGTGGTCTGGTCTGGTGCGGTGGCCGGCCGGCGTTCATCGCTACCACCAGAAACAGTCCTTCCGGCCGTTCCAACCAACGAAACACAAACAGAACAGCCTGCTCGTGGTGTTTCGAGTCGCGATCATAACCAGCACAACCGCAATCGCTGGCATGCCTACCTGGGCCCTTTTGTAAACATTAACATATTTTAATAATGCTGATACTTAGCGACAATATATTTTGCATAGGCATTTAAGGTCAGAAACCATTATCATCTGTTAAGGAGTGGAAGTTCATAGCAGACGAGAAAAACCAGTTTGTGGTCTGAAGCCATACATAATGTGGTTTTAAGCCCATAATTAAATTTGATCATTTAGCTGCAATTTTAAAACGTCAACTGGTGCACTGTAAAGTACTGCATTGCAACGTCGTAAATACAAAGTAGTACATGAACTGTAATACTCAAAATCATGCCAGTTCGTCTAGTTGCTTATGTTATATATTGCCAACATGGAGCTAGTCTTGCCCATACGAAGAAAAGAATTTGGCAAAGACTGAAAACAGAACAAAGTCGGTTATTTTATAACAATTCAAATGCGGCATTTTCTCACGGCTGGACTACCAGTGCTGGTGTTTCACAGTAAATAACTTCACTGTGTTATGTATGTACAACATTTCTAACAATGAGCTGTCGCATCCTTAGTGACAAAAAACAATGGAACAAAACTGGGGAAAAACAAACTTCCGTATCACTTGTAAACATGGTAATGTCCCACAGCTGAAAACAATCAGAACAAATTGTTTTTTCTCATTGTGATTCCTATTACTTACTTTACCTGGTTTCGCATTCTGCTTCTATGCGTTTCTGGAGATTAACCACACAAAAACCAAGGGTCTTAGTTCTTAGTTCTCTTACTTAATCACACACCACTCACAGTTGCTCACACAAACAATTCAACTCAGTGAAGCATTAGTAACCACCTCTAAAACGTCACGTTACTGTGCCACTTTTCAAAGCACCAGAGTGCAAGCAGCCAACTTACAGGTCGATGGCCTTGTTCCAGTTGATGATGTAGCCAGAGACGACAAACGACTCTATGTTGACAATGTGGACGTTGCCCTTCTCCGTGCCCACGTAAAGCCATTTGCTTTGAAAGGGCAGGTTGATACACGTAGTCCTACGGAAAAGCCGCCAATACTTTAACGTCACTAGCTAACTACCCTGCTATAGTCAGTGCCGCAAAAACAGCACAATTATGACGAAAACACCGAATAAGATACATCGGATTTTAAAAACAGAGAGAGAGCAGTGCCAATCATTCCAAGATCCTGCAACGATCACACCCTCCTGAGCTGGACTGACAAAACCACACCCTAAAATTACGGCCCTACGGACCTGGCACGGTGTGTCACTCATCACGTCCTACGACGATGAGTTAACAATCGACGTTTTTGCATTCCCTTGACAAAACTACCCCTTCCCCCTTCCCCATCCACGTTTGTGTTGCGTTGAACTACCGACTGTTTTAAACACTAAGACCTAGAGCTGACATACACCGACAGCGCAGATTCTCAGGACGGAAAACATGAGCGTTTCGGTCCGCCGGTGCCGTATGCAGATACCCTTGGCTGCAAATGTGCTGCCGAATTCGGATACATCCCACATCAGCTGATACAGCCGTGAGGGTTGGTAAGCTGCCAGGAACTACCATCGACACACGTGACGACGATAGCTACCCAGACTGCTCAGGGACGCTGCGACAACACAGCGCACACATATTCTTACGCATTTACTGTCAACATGGCTGAGCTTTACAATGAACGTACGTTCTTTTCGTGAATAATTTATTAGCACTCTTGGGGGCAAGGAGATTCGAGGTGCCTGAAACTGGACATGACGCTGTCACTGACCTCTCCCGCTGAAACTTGAGCGTGTGGACCACCTCAGGAATCTTCTGGCGAATGTTCCACATGTTCAACGTGTCGTCCGTGCAGGCCGTGACCAGTGCGCCTTCATTCACAAGAAATGCGATCTGGAGAAAAGAAAGACTGTGGGATCGCAGAACGCTATGTGCTGGGGACGAGGAAACGTGCTGATTGCCGGTCGTTCCATCTGGCGGTGGGTTTCAGTAAGGCATGGTGAGCGGCGGTGGTCTCGTGAGACAGCACTAATGGGGCCGGCCCACCAGCGCCGGCCTCCGTCCCGCACAGTCGGTCACGCCTGGTTACCGAGCTACACCACGCGCCCCACAGGACTGCACACGGCAGCGGTAGGGCCCGTCCAGTTCGCTGTCACGTCCATGTCTTTCAAATACTCATTTGTCAAATGGAGCACACGTCACCAACCGTGCGCTGAACGCCACAGCCCAGAAACGCACGGCCGACCAGACCGCTCGGACACACGCCCCCTGCTGTCAGCACGCCAATGCCGATAACCGTTTAGCACAATGCCATTTCGCTATATTCTATTGGCCGCTTTCACAACGGCGGTAAAGCGAAAAGTTCGACGAAAAGTACCAATGGACACATGGTCCTTACAGGTCAATTCAAAGGCCATCGGAGACAGCAGGCAGTGTTGTGCTCAGCGAATGGAACTCCGCATATGCATCACGAGCTGAACCCGTATCTCGTCAAACTCTCGAGAACGAAAACAGGCACTTCAGACCTACAAAAGCGGCTAACAAGACCTCAAAAATGACGTCACAACTCTGTGACCTCGCATGACTTAGCAATGTTTTTACCAAAAGATGCTGGAAGGATGTAAGGCCAGCTATTCTAAATTTCTGTTCCTGACGGGGACAGATCGATTACAGGGGCATTTCACATCAGATTGACCAGGGGGAAACACACCATAGTCTCAAACTGTAACGGTATTTTGCCCGGGAGTGGGGGTTAGTCTGTGACTGGGATATCAGATTTCCACTTTTCAGTTCCGTCTGTCGAGCGGCTTTCGCGCTAGAGCAATCTGAAATTTCCAAATCTGACGATTTTTGGACAAGCCCTTGGTGAGATAATGTGTATTATTTCAGTAACCGGTGACCACATTTTCAAAAACTGGATGTCACGACGAGGAAGAAATGCTGTCATGTTCTGCTATTCACATTTCCTAAAATTTCTTTTGATTTTATTTCGCCCTGAAACCTATTTTCAGGGTCAAATTTTGAAGATGTGGCCTGTGATTCCGACTGAAACTGTGAACAGGTAAAATTATTCTCCAGAGGGTTTAAATTCGTTTTCAATCGCAAAAGCATCGCCATTTTTATGTTTAACACTATACATACACCTCTGAAAATATGCTGGTTGGGCATTTCCTCGTTCGTTTCCGGTTAAAATGGCATAACAATTACCGGCATAAATATCAATATCACAAGTATATAAATATATAACATATTTATATAAGGTCTATGGTATGCGTATCAGGTTACCACGTGATGCTGTTATGAACACACAGTAAACAGAAATACAGGTAGAAGAAACCCTGTGTCGCCCGCGTCGGTATCGACCGCAAACTGAAAAAATACAAGTTTTCCGTGGATGCCGTCGCAGACTGGGCAATCAGCAGGCGGTGCGGCGAGTCCAATCGTCTTTGGACGAAGAAATCGGAAATGAGAGTAGCTGATACGCTCGTCACCATTTCATCATTGAAATATTCTTCATAGACTAATACGATGACTGTGTTTGGCACCGGGGCTTGAGATCGGTCGCCACTGGTACTAAAAATACTGTGGGCAACAAATTTCCGGCAAGGGACCGAATCGCCACCCCCTCAGGATTTTTGCTTGCCAATTCCAAGGTTTTTTTGGCGCAACTTCACAGAACTTGGTGGCATTTCCTAGCTATTCTTTCTACGTACTGTAACAAAATTTTGCAACTTCTATTTTGCTCAGGGGCGGAGCCAAGAAACGTTTTTGGGAGGCACCTCAGGCCCTTCTTGGTCCTGTTGAAGGTAAAAGGAAAATAACTGCCAAAAATGGCGTTTTTACGATGGAACTTAAAACTTATGGATGTACAGGTAAATAGTTTTGCAATAAAATACAATTTTGTTCATCTGAGGTCACTTCACAAGATCAGGTCAAGGTCAAACGTCAAAATTTGGTTCCATAGCAAATATTTTGGCGCAATTTCTTCAAATGGCAAATCTGGGATACTCATGACGTATAAGGGTCCCCTCTACTTGTGTACCAAGTTTCACCTTGATATCAGGTCGGGTCAAGAAGCTATAACTTAAAATATCAGTGAGCGTACCCCTTATCACAACAGCCGTCAAATGAAATTTCAGAAATACAGTAAATTCAAATGACTGGAAATGTTTTCAGGTAATACTAAATGCACATGATATCATTTCAAATGACTCTAAGGCCAATGGAGGTCATTTAATTTCAAAGGTCGTAAGCTGATGTGAAAAAGATGTGACCATAACAGTTCCCCCTTTTTTATGTTCCTGGCACCGTCTACGCTCAAATTATACAAACACTGTAATAAGATCTTTTCTTCAGAACAACATGCATAGAAGAAGCCAAAAACTGATTTCACCTTTTATGGTAAACCCGTTTTTATGGAACTAATCATCCCATGTTAGAAACTCTCTCCACGACAATAAATTTTCTCAAAATTTTAAATGTATGTACCAATGGTAAAAGCTCCATCATAATCTCTCGATTCATGCCAATTTCATCAAAATCGGTCGATAAAGAACAAAAATTATAAAAAGTCCAAAAATACCCCATTTTGACTTTTTGACAGTGTCCACCGCCTTCAAAATTCCGAAAACTTCTCTTGATAAAAAAGTAGTTGAAGTTACGGCAAATCGATTGCCATTTGTTGCTATGAAATCGGATGCGTAGTTCTCGAGATTTCCGGAGGTGGCGAATCTGCCCCCTTCCCCCCGCCGGGAATCGGCCATACCGTCTAGCCCTCCGGGAACAGGGTTAAGCTGTGGGCACTTCTGACTCAGTATGGCAGGGAAATACCCTAGAGAGGTCATGGGGGTCATGCCTCCACCGATCCAAGCGGTGTACACTAGATATGTAGCGATTTTGCAGGAATACGGAATAATGATCATCTACATGTTGCAAAAGCAAACGTTATATGTTTTCCATTGCGCGAAATGTGAGGGAAATTACACAAAACTGCTTTTCCCTATAAATTTCGCCATATCCCCGTAGCATATGACAAAATTTGACATTTCCTCCCTCCTCCCCGAGGAAAATCCTGGCAACGTACCAGTATTATGGTACAAAATGTTTTCCACGGAATGCGGAAATACCTGAAGCAGCTTTCTGGGTCCTTTCCGAGCTCTCTCATTAGAGTGGCCAATTTTCCATCTTCTTCCCGGCGATCGAGAACGGCATCTTTGACGCTGCTGATTTGTTTGGACACACCCAATAGATTTTCAAAACAGGGAGAAAACGCCGGTGCTTGGCGCTGCCAAATTTTCAGTAGCTTTTTCTCACATTTATTGCATACATTTTAAATAACTCTTAATTTTGAGTCGGTTTAAATCAATGACCGAAGTATGGTTAAAGGGACCCATGTCAGAAATAGTTCAGACTGTTATAACATTAGCAAATTCTAAGATGTCACACTGTGCTTTAATAAATGCCCTTATATTGCCAATGACCTTAAAAAATTTGTCTTGGAATTTATCGAGACGGTTAGGTCCACAACCTGAGGTCAAGGAAAGGTTTCATTGTTTTCGACAAATTTCACTTCTTGCATTTTTTTTTTGTTTTTTGCTGATTTTCAGAAATTGCATTTTGGGAGTAGACAGTTACAGCGCACGATCATCAGCATAACTGAAAAACGATGGTTGGCCTCAGTCAATCACCGGAGGTCAGGGCGAGGTCAGTTGTTTCCGTTTTTTTTTCATCTCGTTTCTGAATTGACATGAATTGCCTTTTCACCTCAAATAGCCCCGATGTGTACCACTTATTGTACCCTAGGGGGTTAAAGCCACTTGAAGTCATTGAAGATTCAAGGACCAATTTCAGCTTAAAAAGCTTGGTAAGGAAGTTAAAAAGGCAAGTGAAATGTTTTTTACTTAGCATTTTGGCATATTTCGGCGTATAAATACACAAAATGAGGGGGTGATGGTGTACGCTCCCAGCCTCACCCATTACAAAAGATATGTGTCACATACAACGCCGTCGTGTCTTTTTGGCAAATTTTGTTTATAGCAAAGAAGGCAGTATGTTATTTGTGTCATCTGCTAGTACGGCTGGGCTAACAGGGTGAGACAGCAGGCTTCGCTTTCTTCTGCTTGGTAATGGCGGAAGAGCACGTTGTTGAACCACAAACTTTTATTTGCGAATGACAATGAAATTTTTTAGTTCAACTGACTTCTTCTGCACGATGTTCTGACTGGCATGATGCATGAATTGTTCTGCTCCACTTTTAAGGCGTTTTTGTTTTTATGGCAACGGTTCGCGAATTGGTAAGAGAAAGAGTATTCAAACATACCCCTGGTGCGGGAAAGGTGGCTCTGACGATTGGTACGGGGTGGATTAAAAGGAGCACAAAATCCTCCTAACCGGTCTAATCGACAGTTTTTACAAATCTCGCACCTTGCAGTAGAAGTCAACAAACGGAACCTCGGGATATGGTCACATGAACGCATTACCTGACTGCACTGTCGGTCGAGTCCGTCAAGATGTCACGTCACCGAAATCTGGATGGCGTCATTCCGTTTGTCCGTCGAGTCCGAATCGGTCGAGTCACGACGATTATCGCTCGTGTAAACTGACTTCAACGCTTTACCAACCCCACCACGCAATGCCCCGTGGCGCGTGATGTGGGCCAAGGCCATGCGGCACGGCCATCTATCGTGTGGATAAAAATAAATCTTTGCAGAGGGTGACAGATGACAATAAAAACATAATGAGATTACGGAATTTGTGGCACATATATATGGAGAACAATCAATTCCGCGGTCGTTCTTCTTGCCGGGCCAAGTTGGAAATTCCCGACAAGGACGTTTTCAGTGAGCGAATTTAAAGTGCAATTTGTGGCATTAAAAACCAGAATGGGGAACTTTTCTCGATTTAAAACCCATGAGAATTCTTGGAGGACATTTTACCTGACAACGACTTCAATCGGAATCATTCGCCACATCTTCAAAATATGATCTTGAAAATAGGTATCAAGGTCAAATAAAAAGCAAAAGATATTTTGGAAGACGCGAATAGCAAAAAGATGCCGTATTTCACCCTCATCACGATACTCAGTTTTTGAAAATGTGTTCTTTGGTCACTGAAATAATGCACATTATTTCACCAAGAATTTGGCCAAAAATCATCAAATCTCAAGATTTCAAACCGCTCTTGCACAAAAACTGTTTGTCCACCCATGATGAGAAGTGAAAATATGAAATCTCAGCCACAGATTACCCAGCGGACCAGATTTCATCAGAGTTTGAGACTACGGTGTGTGTTAATTTTGGCAGGTGCGTGGTCGCTTTGTCCTGGAACGTCCCTTTAGTCTTACCAAAAAAGGGGAGGGGTGGCAACCAACTTCACTCGGGCGGCGGGGTTCAACCCACGCTCGTATAGGCGGGAAGGGGGGGGGGGGTTAATGCAGTGGGGTGGTTCAACCAACGTCCCAGGCTATATACGGCCATCCAGTCGACCGCAAAAGCCGGCCGGGACAGCGGGCCGCAGGCGCCGCCGTCAACGTCGCAGACCAACGCAGTCAAGGCTACACAACACCTTCCCCTAAGATGTGGAGACCACTCCAAACGTCTGACCATAGAAAACGCGCCAACAGAGCAAAGGAGCAGCCAATAACAATGCAGCCACCCCCATCAAACCAATCACAACTGCTCGGCCTGACCACTACTCTGTTGTCGTACCTTTCACACGTAACGATACACTGGCTCGGACCAGTTAACCGAGAGTTTCTGCGGCCGCTGGAATCCTCGCAGCCCGAGTCCAGTCTGCAGCCCGCCTCGCAGGGAGCATTGCCGAAGGTCTAGCGCCCATGCGGTCGCTGCCACACGCACCGCCGCTGACGCGACCGCCGCCGCAGTCGCCACATCCAGTGCCATCACGGCCGTCATCGTCGCGGCTGCCGCCACCCTAATAACGTCGACTCCACCGTGGCCACCGCCGCAGTCGAGGCAGCCGCCGTCGCCGTCCACCCTGCAAGACCGTGGCGAGCGGTCGCAGGCACCGGAGATCCTGGCGGCTGCGCCAGTATGTGCGCCCGCTGGGCATGCGTACCCAGATAGTTTCGCCGCCTGCAGAGCCCCGTGACGGTCCCCGACCGGTCCCACAGACCCGTCTTGGGGTCCGCCATGAGGACGTGCCGTCCGCTACGGAGAGGCCGGAGCGGGCGGGTGCACATGTAGCTAACAAATGTAGCTACGTGCCTCCGAGACGCAAACGTAATTGCATGCAAAAACTACATGTAGTCACTACATGTTGCTGCATGTACAATATTCCCCATGGCCTTACGATACCTACAATCCAGCCTGTAACCAGCTTCAAAGTTTTTACACTAAACTTGTCTGGAATGTCAACGGCGCATGAACGATCCACATGTCACTAAACACAATCCAACCATACAAAGTAACCTGGAAACAAGACAGGTGGCACGGAAGTAGGCAACCCTCAGGAATTACATCGTACCTTCCATGTTCTACTGTTTTCGTAATAGAGAGTTAAGCATAGCTTACAAAACGTGTCATCTTCCATCTACGATAAATCATCCAGACATTACTTGCAACTGCAATTAATTTGATTAATATCCACAAATCTAGTATTACATGGGCCAGATGTAAGGAAAAGACCACACAAAGTCAATACTGATGGTGCTATCTACGTGCAAATTAGCAACAAGTTTGCTATACGAAGAGAACAATGAACATTGCTCAATATGGCAATTAACTTAACAGCTAAGCTAGCACTAGCACATCCAAGTCAATATCTTAACTGCTATCCAAGTGGTGCCACTAACCTAATACCACAAACCTAAACATGCATGATGGAGGCTTTTTGAATAACACTGCCCCACTTCTCAGCATTAGTTTGATTTCGGCCACCAGTCTTCTTCACAAAATATGATGGATTATAATCTGCTTTAACAAAGTGCTCTGAAACAACCTGCTGCATTACCTAAGTTAACTTTGTCTCCTACAGCACACATGTGCACCCATGCTGCCCTCGCGTCTTCTTCTTTTAAAAACCAAAAGGACAAGCCAAGCTGTTGTTGTTAACGTTTACCACCAATCCACGATCTACAGGTGGGCACAGCACAATTTGTTGGCACCGTTGCTCCCCAGCTCAAACGTGGAATGCAAGACAAAAGAACACATAGGCTACCAAAACCTAGATACGACAGGTATGACAACAACCACAAGCCTCTATAATATTATAAAATTCCAGAGAAACATCACAACACTGGCCGGTCAAAACCGTCAACAATCAAAACAGTGAAAACGGACAACTCAAATTATGCCTGCTCTGTGCCAGCGACTTCAATTTTACCCAGCTGTCACTGCCAGGTCACGGCCACAAACCAGTAACAGTAGGAATATTTTGGTAAGGCATTACAGGCATCAAAGTGAAGGTCCAATCATTGTAAAATCCAATCCCTACTGCATGGGCATTTGGTTTCTGAGCATCTCACAGTGCCTCATCAATTACCACCATCAGTCAATTTCCGGCCAGGTGTAATCACGCAACTGTCCTATAACTTCTGCCATTTGTGACAACACCTTTTCAGAACACGCAGGCCAACAGCATTTTAAGACTGCAGTAACCACCAGCCAACCAAGCCCAGCCTTTTCTTCGCACTTGCCATCATTGTAAATAACGAAGACGGTCATCCCTATGGCCGGTAACAGTGGTGACACCCCCGGGTTCCTTTGCGTATTTTCAGACTATTTAAACCGAATATGACACTGTACTAAACATGAAACCATGCACACAAATAAAGGATAACATGGCATTGCTCAATAATGCTCGTTAGCATTCACCATTTAGCCACCTTCGACAGTCCATGGGGATACAACCATCACAATCAGCCATTTCCAAACCTGGTGTGGCAGAACAATGGGGTGAAAATGAACGTGCCGCCTGGTCCTTTGGCTACATGATGGTACCTCTGACCCTTCCAAGACACACAGCGACCTTACCAGCAACCTTAAAAGCCACTGGGTTCTGTTTCCCAATGAATCCTATGGGACATATAAATAGGAAGCTTCTGAGATGCCCGCAGCGACCTCTGACGATGAAGGACTGAAACTTCTGTTACCAGGCAAACAAGCGCTCCTGAGTACTTAAGTGACGCATGCGAAGTCAACACCTGATACAGCAAGGCTAGTGATCTACGTCTAAGACCTTGATTTAATATGGCCTTGGTCTAAAATAAAGACCAAAGTACGGAGGTCACTGACACCATGGGTGACACCCATGTATAAGACTGCGTAACAGGAAGTATCATAAAATTCTTGCAACGATTGCCACACGATGGAGGCCATCCGCTGCCGTATCAAAATTTATCCATGGCATGTCCTCAAAAAAGAGGTCATACGTCAGTATCGTGTGAAGATACTGATTTCGAATTTCGAGGGAATGTGTATGGCATGAAGAACAGCTATGCAATATCTCAGAAAGATCAGAGCAGTTGTTAGCGGCCAATATTTGAAAAACTTCAGGAGGGTCACACCAAGTCCATTGTAATGGCGAGGCTTCGCTTTCGCCGGACAGGTCATTGACCTACGACCTCTTTCTCGAGGGCATGCACACTTGGAGATCATGGGAGATGGGAGGGTCTCGACATCCACTTGTCAGATAATATCTTCACATCAGGCCTAAGGCAATGACAGGAGACAGACGACTGAAATCCTATTCGACGATCCGTCCACTAATATTAGGAACTCTGCACCCATGACGGCATGAAATGAAGACAGCGTGGTACGGCGACAGTCTTCATCGCATGGCAAACGCTTTAAGCACTTTACCGTGACCAGTCTGTCCCAATCTTAGGCGTGGAAGTCACCTGCGGTGTCAATGACTTCTATAATTAGGATCCCACTTTGGTTAACGTCATCCACGGCCAAAATCACGACTTGAGGTCACTAGCCTTTTTTGACTTTTTACTGACCTGTGAGCGTGACAAATTTTGTGGTTGTGATAAACTGGAACATGGTACAATGCACAGTAATAAGCTTCAGTCTTCAATCGTCAGAAGTACCGAAAAGTGCGCAATAGGCGGTGTAATGACACGAGCATCTTTGAGGTCACCTCTAGATGGGTGGCGCAATCTTTTTTTTTGAAAATTGCAGCTTACCAAAGTTTTTGCCATGATCTGGTTCACTGGACGCAAACACAGGAATTCTTAACAAAACTAAAGAATACTTAGGGGATCGCGCATCGATCCTGAAAATGTTAATTTTTGGTCAAATTGGGTCCATCAGCAGCTTCTTAGTGAACTGAGTTAACTGATCATGCGACAATATTTTCTGATTCCTCTTAATGAAAGAAGCCGTTCCATGTACTTCCAAACTTCGTAGGTCATGTGGTTTAAAAGTCACGCCCCCCTAAAAGCTGACCTGCATTCGACTCACGCACAACGAGTACCTGACTTTGTGCCAAAAAAATAAGCATATCATCTCTAGAAACCGCCAGGAGATGGCATGGTATTGCTATTACAACAGGAGTGTTGAGCATCTGTATACTGAAATTATTTGTGGCGTGTACCGTCCTCGTACCCCGGGGCTGCACGCGCCTCTGTGCGCCGCGAGCGGCCTGTGTTGCAGGCGCTGGTGGCGGCGGCGGCGACGTTGATTGGCCGAGAAGTCTGAGTGGGGCTCGGAGGAGATCGGTGGAGACCGGCGGATCTGAAAATAGCGGGTAAAGGTAGTGAGATAAGTAGGTAAGTTGGATCCCTCAGAAATAAACGGTGGAGGGAGATAGTACAAGGTGTGTCGCCCCGGTATATCCTCGGAGGTGAACGCGCGTCCGGCGGCGGTTGCCCGCATCAGTTTTCTGCTCGCGCCAGTCGAGTTTTGGAAACTGTTGGGGGGAGGTGTACGGGTCTGTGGAACAACTAAGGCAATTGGTCCTTGTCTGACTGGCATTTACAATGGATAGACCGACCACAGCCAGGAGTGGGAGGACTCTAAAGGCCACCGACTCGGCGAAAGAGAAACGTGTGAAAGCATAAACAACAGCTACACCTCTAAGGTCACCCACGGACGTATTCTTAAGGTCAGCCGTCTTCCTAGATCGGCAGCGCCAGACTATTAGCCACACGCCAAGTTCTCCAGTACTTCCTCCATGTCAAACAGGGAGCTTCTGAGAAAAAAACTGCGTCCAAAGCCAAGGTGGAAAATGTTCTGACGTTTTGGAGCATGGTGGTCATAAAGACTTATAAAGACGGTTACGGGAAAGAATTGCGAAAGACAGTCGAAACTACTGAGGGAAGAGTAGCGCTCGCTGCAGAAAAACAAGAACAAAGTCAATGACGCACTAAGCTGCTGTCTAAGAACTGCCGTTTTCTCTTAGCAAGAAACACTGTCGTTCCCATTCATCGTTGCCTGGCGTGGGCCCCGGAGATGCCCATACACCTGTATGTCTCCTTTTCTGGCATCGTCCGAGAGCAGTCGGTTTCTTTTAATCTCTCCAATAGCATCGGAAGCTACGATGTCCTATAGCTTGCCCAAACTTTCCGAGAATTTCTCCCTGCCTTTACCCGCGTCAATGACTCTCCCTTGCTTTCTGCTGCGAGCACCACTCTGTCAGAACATTTTCCACCGTCGCTCTGAACGCGGCTTTCTTGTCAAAATCTGCCCGACTGGCACGGAGGACGTCCTGGTGAACTTGGCGCGTGGTTGGCAATTTGGCGCTACCGATCCAGGAAGACGGCTGACCAATAAAAAACACGTCCGTGGCTGACCTTAGAGAAGGTGGTACTGTCACTCATGCTTTCACACGTTGGTCTTTCGTCGAATCGGTAGTCTGGCTGGCTGCTGTCAGTTTATCCATTATAAATGCTGGTCATCAGACAAGGACCAGTCGCCTTAGTTGTTCCACAGACCCATACAAACAGCACCCCTCACAAAGAGACAGCAAAACTCGACTGACGTGAGCAGAAAACCCATGGTGCCTCGCATTATCTCCTAACTATTATTGCTGTGAGGACCTACCTACCTGCTTGTCCCACTACGCCTACCCACTACTTTGAGGTCCGCCGGTCTCCACCGCTCTCTCCGAGCCCCACTCAGACTTCTCGGCCATTCAACGCCGCCACCGCCACCACCAGCGCCTGTAACACAGGCCACTCGCGGCGCACAGAGGTTCGTGAAGCCCCGGAGGTACGAGCATGGCACACCTCACAAATAATTTCAACAAATAGCTGCTCAACACCTCTGTTGTAATAGCAACACCATGCATCTCCTGGTGGTTTCTAGAGGCGATATATTTATTTTTCGGAACCTCGTCAGGCACAGGGGCATGCAGCTGAAGTTGTCATGACCCAGCTCCGATCTGTTTTGGTCCATGTCTTGCGTTCTGTTTCGTTTGCGGCACTGAAATGACAATCATACAATGCACTTTCGTGAACCGGTTCGAATGATATCTACTACAGCAATGGTACATTTCTCTGTATCAGAATATCACCATAACAAAATCAGTTTTGGCGGTTCCACAGCGGGGCAGCGAGCTGATACCTTGGTACCGCCCAATACGACCCTCCCTGCGAGTCAAGATCGATCAGGTGATTGAGTCCCCGTTACAAAATGACCCCGTAAGGGATTCATGCAAGGTCGATGGACCGGGCCTGCACTGGTCATCAGTGGAGGTTTACAGTTTAGTTCCGCTGGGTTGATGGCACGCATAATTTCGCGTGGATAACGAGCAGTTTCCATCTTTTACAGTTTCATTCATTGCCAAGTATGATACATGCGCCGAACGCTTTAATAACTCCAAGAAGTTTCACGATTGCTCTTAACCCAAAATCAACCGTTTTTTCTAAACCACACGAAACTGTCAAAAAATAAAAGTGTATGTATGACAGGGGACAAGACAACATGTTTGCCAGAGATTCGAATCATGACATGGAGCCGTTCCTTCAACTAGACTTGTGCTTGATTCTAACCTGGATCTGATCCGAATCAAGAATCGCATGTTTTTCTTTTCTGGTTGAACCACATTACATCGGATCGATTTTGAAAACGCAGCCGTCAATCATCTTTGATTCGGATCAAAATTTGAAAAAGCCGTAATTCAAATACTGATCCGGATCCAAGCGCTGAGATCCTAATTTTGGTTGAGACCAACTACGTCATCAATGTGATTCAATGCGATCAAAATATGTAAAGAAGGGTTTTAATATAGCATGGCAATATGCTTCTGCAGCATACCTTCAGGTAGCAATCTACCAAACCAAAGTACATAAAGAGGGTGCCACGTGAGCCAGATAAACAACTCTCTTTCAAAATCCCACAATGTCCAAATTTCCACAGCCCAACTACTTGACACATACCCACTAGTACCAAGAATACGCCACAAAGGAAAGGTAAGGTCAACGGTGTTCATAAGGTATATGATCCTTTTTCGTATAATAAACAGTGAAGTGCTCCAGGTACTTCTACTGAGGTAAAATCCCCACCACCGTATACTGTAAAGGCACGCCCTTGGCTCCAGCAGGTTGCCATGTTTGGGGAAATCGATAGGGACAGCTGGTCTCGGGACACCTGCGCGATTCGTTAAATTATGACGTGGCTTAATCTCTGCTATTCAATAGTCATCGTGTTACTGGCTCCATTTATTTTTGGCCAAATGGGCCTTGGGCGCCTGCCTATACTGGCTTCTGTCAAAACACCAAGTATAGGAAATTTCTGCCACTAGTGCGCCGGAATTCGGACAATAGTGGTGGATAATCATCAGGGAGCAATCAGCGTTAAAATGCAGAACCCAGTAGCTAAAGTTGATACGTATGAGCAGCTCAGGCTATGGCTGCCGTGATTATGTTCTCATTTTTACATACTAATATTATGCTACATTCCTGCCTGTTATCTAGACGAAACACCCAGAAAGTAAAGCTTACCACACTGTATGAAATTTTTCATACAGCAGATTTTTTTATGTCACATATCACATCTCTGTAGCCATCTTCCACATGCATATATAGTTTAAGATAAATTTTGTCATTTTTCACGCATTTAATACACTTAGGTTTCAAGTTATACTGTAACAACGGTAATATATCAAAATTATATATATATATATATATATATATATATGCATATGCATATGCGACTACACTGATATATAACTGATGCACTGAAACAATGGCTGACCCAAATTAATAAAAAGCTCGTGAATCAATGTTTGAAACGGATCAGTGTTAAAAAAATTAGTATGAATCACATCTGATTCGGATGAGATTTGAAAAAGCTTGTGTGAATCACATTTGACTCGGATCAAATTTCAAAAGCGCCGTGATTCTAAGGGTGACCTGGGTCAAATCGCTGTGATTCTGGTACTGAATACGTCTCAATATGAAGCACAACGCATCGCGTGATGCTAGCCCACTGAAAGACGCCAACAATGTTTATTTTTGCAAAACAGCAGACTGCGCGCTCCTTTCAAATAATGGGCATGTTGGTCAGGCCACCACCCCTCTCAGCAGACGCATCACGATGCACCTACAGAACGGCGGCCCATGAACACATTAACTCCAACAACACGGCAAACCGTTGACGAAGCGGCAGACTGTGGAAAACGCTCAAACCCTATCAAAAGCAGCCGGTGACAAGCGAAGGCTTTCGGTAATGGAGGCCATCTATATTCAAGATCTCCAAACAAACATAAACAAACAAGTGAGCACAATGGGCACCCTTAAGTTATATCAGAGCATGCTGTATGGGCGAGGATGAAATAATACGCTGTTTGTGTGCTCGTGTGTGTGTTTGATGTTTGCGTGACGTGTTTGCCTTGTTCCGTGACGTGCATGTTTTCTCCATACTGGTGGAGATCTTTTGGCAGGCACTGCCTGTTGAAGGATGTTTAAACGCTTAGCAAGTGTACCTTTGAGTTCGTCTACCTTGGAGTTACTTCTAGTCTTTACCGTGTAACACAGTAGTCCTGATAATGTCCTAGGTACGACGAAAAATCGATAAATACATCATTCTTTTGCATTTAAACTCTGTCTCTTCGAAGCCAAGTAACATGAAGCATGACCATACTGAGAGAGCACGAGGCCAGTAATATAAAAACTGGACGAGAGATCGCATGAGTATCCGAAAAACTTTTCAATGACTATCTGCGGTGACAATGAACGAACAATGCATACAAGAGATATATATATATATATATATATATATATGGTCCCCAACACTACGAAAGAATTACGATAGAGACTTTTCCGGAGTGGTTTCCCATTAACTGATTAAATGATGTGTAAGTGGGAAAATATCATGCGTGCAAAATATGGCCATGATCCAACACTTTCAACCACTGTCATACGAGGGGTGAATATTACTGCATATGAAGTGTGCGACACAAAACTACTTAATAGATGTCATCTCGATTTTGATGAAATTTTTGCTGGATTTTCTGCACTCTGAGCCCATTCAAGTTCGCCCATTAAATCTCCTGCACGGCCTCCATTTTCCACGGACTTGTAATCCCTATGAGATTTAGTCATGGAGAGATCAAATTCTAAAATGCCTCCAAACATGCATTTTGTGCTGATTTTTTTTTTAATGAACACGATATGCATAAGATGTACTCATATTGCCACGCTGGAAAGAGAGACACCTCGCATGGCAGTATGGCTTACGTAAGAATGACACTGCAGCCTCCGCGTCTAATCCTCGGGGCACTGGCGACGGCGCTATTCGGCGACCTGCAACAGGTACTGATTCTGCCTTTCATCCTGTCATTACCTTGCTTTAGGCTTGGACCCGCACCTCGCTCGGCGAAGTCGTTCACCACCGCGATCCCGCGCAGGACTTCCATGGTGTTCTTAAAGCCAGGTGCTGTCTCTTAATCGGCGTGACTGGCAGCAAGGAAGTCCGTGATGATCCCGTGGGCCTTCGGGATTCCCGGCGACTTTGCCGTGATGAAGTCTGTGATGGTCTTCCTGTCGAGAATCTCCTCTGCCGCGGGATCCACCTGCTCCCACAGGGGAGGATTCTCCTATCTCTGTTCCTGGGCGCCGAGACCATCGTCCTCTTTGTCGTACACGGTAAGTCCTCGGCGAAGGACGACAGACCAGCCGGTTCTTTAAACCACAGGTGGTTGTCAAACGTCTTGGAAGTCGCCTTCAAGATTTCAGCATCCGGGTAGCTGATCAAGCTCTGCGAGAAGGCCTGGTTGCGCATGAGGCTTCGACCGCCAAAAGAAAGCAGAACGATGCCCCGACGTATAGAACAGCGATAAAAGAGACGAAGTGATAAGTGCCTCCAATTCGAGGAGAGTCGGGCAGAACTGACCGCGAAGCAAGAAGACCTGGATTCCGTAGTTCACGCACTCCATCCGCCTGGCACGGCGGGGAGCTCCTGGCCGAAGAAACTTGACTCCGCGCAGAGACTCTTCGCTAAAGAAGATAACCGAGAGCCCAAAAAATAACTCACGATAATCATCACGTGGCTGGACTTCGGCGAACTTCTCGCGACAGAAGGCGACGACACGATCCTTGGAGGAAACGTGTCGGCCACTGCTGGCCCCAAGTTTTTATACATCATGGGTCCAAACTTGCTCCGATCAATATGCCTTCATCTACTCCTGAATCGCTTGAACAAGGAGATCTCCGGTCCCGAAACCTGACCAACGCACGTGGAGAAAGCCACCTCTGCCACCAGTTCGGAGATATGACGAGCGAAGTGAAGAAGCTGTCGCACAAGCCTCCGCTGAAAAAACCTGCATGCTCCCAGCGCTCGTCCAGTATTGATGAAGGTGATGTCAAAGCTCATTCGGACGACATCACCCGAAACCTCGCAGTCTTCCAGACAATGCGCGACAGCATCAACTCGCTGCGCCAGTTCCGTCTGCAAGCTTCGGAACACCGAGGAGTTTGGCGACACTTCCTGACCGATCACGATAACAGCGAGTCAATCCACGTTCTCCTTTTCATCGTCCGGTAACAGTTTATACAATTATCAGAAGAAGCATGTTATCACCACGCATTAAGTCAGCATGCCAGAACTACGGTGCCACAAGTGCTAGGGATGCGGCGATTGGCCACCCAGTCTGCAAACAATGACAACACGTTTTACACAAATTTTACTCTTCAAAGTGGATGAAGGGCCCCTAAATATTTACCAATTCCAACGAATTTAATGTCTTTTTTCTATAGGTGTTCCTCTACAGCTAGAAAATATATCAGGTTTTATTTTGTCATGAGACTGACGAATTTTTACTCCAAAAACCGCGAAAATACGCCATTTTTCCGAGAAGCTGAAGTTTCCAATCGCTTTGCGCTACCCATAAAAATAATTTCATTTTACTAAAACTGGTATCATTACTATCGGACAGGACCACATCGTGGGACAAACTCCTGAAATATGTGGTTTCGAAAAACTGTGGAAAAGTGCGTTACCTTTTCGTCCTGTACAGATAACAGTACAGAAAACAGTACATGCGCGTGAGCCAAATACAGGTCGGCTTTGAGGTGGGTGTAACTTCTAAACCACGCGTCCTGTGAACTTGGGAAGTACATACGACGAGACGACTTTTTGACTGAAAGAATCCAGAAAATATGGCTACATGATCCATTACCTCGATCCAGTAAGAAGGTGCTAATAGGCTCAATCTGACCAGAAACTAAGATTTTCAAGGTCGATGCGCGACCCCTACATCTTGTTCAATTTTGTCCCTGTGTATGCTTCCGATGATCCAAATCATGGGGAAGGCTTTGGTCAGCTGCAGTTTTCAAAAACTAAAAGAATACAAAATGCGCCACCGTAACCTTTAGTCAATGACAGACTTAACAGCCCCGAACCGGGAATCATCCCAAAGAACCAAGCTGCATGCCCGTTTTCGTTCACTGTTCAATCAGGTCAGCCTCGGAAATAGCTAGAGGGTCGTATCCCCCCCTCACCGTTTTGAAATTTGACTGCGCTTCTTTTTCTCCGCAAACCGAAATTTTCCCCAACCTTGTGAGAAATCAATGGCAATTGCAGTCGGAGTTCAAGGAGGCATCTTTCGGCATTTTGGCGAAGAATGCAGGTTACGAGGTGCGAGCTTGATGAATATCGTATATGTGATATAGAGTGCCGTGTATCTGGTTCACAATGACAAAAATAACAAAATTCAGCCAAAGTTGCTAGGGGCGGCTTCAGGGTTCATTTAAGAGACGTGTTACCATTAACAAGCCCCTTGATTCCTTTTCTACAGCACGATTACAAGGACCACTAATATTACACCGTGGGGACTTCATACATCCTTGACGGATCCACTGCGGCGCCAGTGAATCTGGAAGGCGTGACTGAAGTTTCTGCTCCTTTTCCACACATGAAAGGCCAGTTCAGATTACAAGCATTCGTTTCGAAGCCATGTAGTCGAAGTCGGCTCCATAGATGAGCGGATCTACGGTGGCCATGTCCCTCCATGGATTTCAAGCGAAACCCACTGCTCAAAAACAAGGTAAAAGACAATGATCCTGTTCGTATTTTTACTATGTCAGAGTTACCTTCTTTTAAACCAAATGGTGAATTAAATGGTGATGATGGGATGCCGAACTGGAAGACTAGATCCTGCAGGGAAACCGTTACGGCAGGCTGTATGTCGTGTGGTGTGGGAACATGGTCCCATTGTCCGACTGTGTATGGAATAAAAGTCGTTTGAAATGCTGCTGTTGTCCTGTCTCACGACAGAGTGTGCGTTAGGGATTCCTAAAAGTTCTGCCGGTGTCTGGGAGTCGTGCGTCCGCCAATCACCATTCTGTAGATGGTACGTCTGTGCATGAGTCTTCTAGTCTAAATCTCGTTCACGTGCTTAAATTGATTCATATCGTATTCATATTCTAATTCGTGTCGGAGCCTGGCTATTGGTGTTCTCAAAAACCATTCCGAGTCTTAACTCCTAGAGGAGCGTCAAATGTCCGTCGTACGCCATGCCGCAACAGAGGCATTCCAGGACAAATCGACCATTCAGTAGGACAGTTTTATAGCATCATCTCTAGGATTTCCACATAGATTGATCCTGCGTGTTGCCTTAGGCGCCAAACATGACAGCTCCAGTTTCAGACTCGTCTGACATACAATTTGAAAGTTACTGCCTCCCGCGTTTTAGGTCACTGCATGATACGTGGTGTTGATGACGGTAGATAAATCGGGTAAGCAAGTCCGATCATGATGGCAAAACACACTGTTGGGCTAAAAATGACCAATGAAGCCATTTCCAACGTTACGTTTCCAGCCTCATCCTCTCTTAAATACAAGACCTTTTACGTGAACTTAGGTCACGTGACCTAGGAAAATATGAGGCTACGCAAACGTGAGGAAAAAGTCCTTTCGGGCAATAAATTAACGCTGTTAACTTGTCTTTACATATCAAAAGCTCAAAACAGAGGCTTTTCCTCTACTGAAAAAACAGCAACTGGTCACACTGCAGCAAAACTGCGATCCTGTTCACGCGCTTGGCCGCTGAGCTACGGCAACTGCGCTGCAGCTTATGCGAAAAAAAACAATTCAGACGCAAGTTTGCAGGCACGAGCATGCTCTTCACAATGGTGACTACAACAGTTTTTGTCGCTTGCAATGAACAGATCACGTTTCTGGATCACGTGACCAGAGACAAGGTTACAAATGAGTCATGACGGAAACAGAGTTCACAGACAGCGTTACGGGTGTCAAATGACAGCTATGCAATGTCAAATACAGATGGCAACATGTCCATACTGCTAAAAAGTGGAGGTCAACTATAAAAAACGGTCCGCCCAACAAAAGTGGCCAATAAGGTATTACTCAGCGATGCCTATAACAAAGGACCCGGCAGGACGTATTCAAGGGAGACCCAACGTTCCAAAGTCTATCTGGATGTGCACGAGAGAAGGAATCGCAGAGGGAAGAGCCTACATGCCAGCAATTCACGCATTTCAATTCCATTCCCCGCTCAGAAAAAAATGGTGCACCCTGACACAAAGGTAAACCGCAAAATGCTTCAATAAACCAGTCATCTACCCAGAATTCGCGAAACCGCTATCGCGCTGTTAGCGCCATCTATGGAGAGACCGCGTAACTTGGCAAACATCCCCTTTTTATCACGTGATAAAAAGGGGACCAATGAACATATGAATATATTAAAACTATGCAAGAGCCCATTATGGATTCCAGTTACCCAGTTTTCTGTCGAAGGACTCAAAAAGTGGAAAGTTTGCTCCCAGTTCCATTTAAACAGAAGGATGCTGGCAACTTTATTTCGAATTAAAAAAACAGATCTGGATTCAGGATATTAAATATATATATATATATATATATATATATATATATATATATAAAAACACCAAGACTGTCAAAATGTGTCCTTGTACCTTACCACCGTGTACCATTCATGCCGTATGCACATTAAAAAAGGCAGGGACAGGCACAACATCGACACAAAGCACAGGCAGGAAGAAAAGACCAAACCGGCCACGATCTGTGAGCACCCTGAACTGATCTCAATCGCCATTGCTGGAGCGGAGGCGCCGCCGTTAATTACGCCAGAAAAGAACCGTCGACGCCAACATAGTTAACGCGCCGTAAATTAAGTGGATGTGTGGGCACGGCTGATTGCCTCCTCTTGACATGCCATCCAAGCGCATTCATTGACGACACGCATATCGACCACCGGCAATTGGCCACACATGACGGTCTCGTTTCTGGCTCCGGGATCAGGTGAACAACGACACGAAGCTTGGTCACGTAACCGTCTGGCCACCTATGGCCGCGGCTGTGCCATCGAACAATCCAATCATCGAATGGACAGATGGAGAGAGACATACAGAGCGGCAGAGACAGAGAGAGACAGAAGCGGAGGCAGATACAGAGGACGTCGAGGAGGAGGTAGAGACAGAGGCCGAGGCGCAGAGAGGGGCGGACGGAGAGGGACAGACGGATGCAGGGGGGAGACAGAGGCAAATGCCGAGGTGACGACAGAGAAAAAGTCACAGGCAGAGGAAGAGGCACAGGAAGAGGCGGATGCAGAGGAACTGAAAGACGCTAAGGTAGAGGCAGAGTAAGTACCAGACGCAGAGGCAGAGGCGGAGGCAGCGGTACAGGCAGAGGCAGACGCAGAGGAAGAGGCAGAGACAGAGGCGGAGGCGGGGGCAGAGCCTGCAATGGCGACCGACACAGAGAAGGAGGCGGCGGAAGACAAGGTGGCCAAGACAAACTGAGACGAAGTCAGACAAAGACAGAGACAGAGACATGAACAGAGACGGAGAGACAGATACCTGTTGTCATACCGGCAGTTTCAACAAAGGGAATCAGTGGCCGTTTTCACAACAGGGAATAAGAGAAGAAGTCCGATGACAACTGCTTCACACCGGCCATACTTTCGTGCTTCTTACTTCTTAGTCAGTAATGTGATGTATTTTTTTCTAAACGCGTCCTATCGGATTATTTTAAACAATCCGACTCACCGCCTAGCACAGTCTGAATGTGCTTCTGATTTTGACATAACGTCCACCATGTGCCGAGGCCTGAACTACTGCCAGCGTCAAAACATGCGTGTCCTTATTCTTCTCGGTGATTTAAATTCTCACTGGCAGGAACAGTCAACAGTCCGCGAGAGAAAGGTACCTGAGAGTCATTTCCGAACTGTAGGCTGAACGAGTACGTACCGTACTTCTGCCAAGCACAGTCCATTATGAAAAATGGCCGACGCGAAATGCTCCCTTCAACCATTCCTCCCCCACCAGTAGCAGGCTTGTGTCTCTCATACAAATACACGTACACATCTGTGCACGGCTTGTGACTGAGACTTTTCATGTGCATTTGTATGAGCATGACCGGTGCCTGGACAGCTGTGTGTGTAACATATGTCGCCGCCGGGCACTGGGACGCTGTGTGTGCAACATGCGTCGCTGTTCCGTGAAAGGACTGGCCGGACATGACAGCACGCCGACTGACCTGTAGCACGGCTGGATCTCCGTCGTGCCGAACGTGGATGTCGACTCCAGGCCGACCCAGACTGTCTGAAGCGCTCAGGAAATCGGCACGTGACAAACTAACAACGTTGATCCCTGAGCACAGATTCATACACGGACTTACAGAAACCCTAAGCAACACAGCATTCCAAAGGCCTCTTTTTTAATTCAAACAGATTATTCAAGGGCATGCCGATCACAGTACTGAGACTGCATACAAGGAGCACACGGCTGGACAAGATACAGGTTCGCACAGGCTCAAACAGAGCATTTAAGAAAATTCTAACAGACTACGACGAACACGGATCGTCGGGCCCACACATCATCGGACCGTATTCACCTGCAACAGCTGCTGGCTGACATGACGTCACAGCCACACAAGCACAGCCAGGGTCTCAAACACGGCCGCCACAGCTTGCTGACCGGTGGTGATTACAGCTCAATACACGACTACGGGCATATCCAGCCCTAAGCTACTCAGTCAGGATTCAGATTTGCAGAAAATGGCTTGATGCCTCTGTGAGGCCCTGATGTCCCGCACAGCAACAGCGCGGTTCAAGCCCATCAAAATGCCTTGGAGCAGGCATAATCTTGAGGACCAGCAGAGCAGCCTGTCCCTGCTGGGCAGCCCCGAGGCCCAGCAAGGCAGCCTGTCCCCGCTGAGAGACCCCCAGGCCCTGAGGCTCTCAGCCTGTCCCCGCTGAAAGCCCCTGAAGCCCAGCAGAGCAGCCTGTACCCGCTGAGAGCCTGAGCCCCTGAGGCCCTCAGCCTGTCCCCGCTGAGAGCCCCTGAGGCCCAACAGAGCAGCCTGTTCCCGCTGAGAGACCCTGAGGCCCAGCAGAGCAGCCTGTCCCCGCTGAGAGTCCCTGAGGTCCAACAGAGCAGCCTGTCCCCGCTGGAGTCAGCCAGAGTGGGGGTGACGGCCGGCTGGCAGGAAGGTCAGCTCGCTGGATGGCCGGTGACGGCTGCCGTGACGGCCGTGCCATCGACCGCGCCAGGCCAGCGCCGGACTCAGCGACTCGGGTGGCCCAGTTATGGCTGGGAGGGCGACAGGCTGATCCGGCAGCGGACGTCGTCCCCCGGGCACCCGCGTCTACACCGACACAGACGCGGAGACCGACACTGCGACCCACGCCGAAACAGGCCGAAACTGGCACCGGAGACTGGGACCCGCATCCAGACAGCTGACAACGACACGGAGACTGACAACAGGACCTACACCGAGACAGGATGATACAGATAAAGAGACTGGAACCCACACCGAAACAGGATGACACAGGCACGGAAACAAACTATACCAGCACAGACATCGACGGTACCTATTTCACCAGTACAGACATCGGCGGTACCTAATATACCAGGACCAGGATAGACTCCTGCATTATTACACCTGGACACTAGTATTATTACATCCGGGCCAGCATTACTGCACCAGGAGCAAATGCGACGGCAAACCTCTCAAATAAGGACCAATAATGATGATGATAACAGGAATGATAACGAAAACGAGCTTTTTTCCAGAGACGTGCAGGGCTTTTTGTTGGACAATAACAGCTAACTAAGCAAATGCCTCCACAAATGTTATTTTCGGGTGCATCCAAATAACTGCTACCAAAATACGAAACATATTCTTACATCCAAAAAACTGGCATGAAAATACGACAAAAAATGATAAACCGGTGATTACATCATCGTCCACGGCGTTCAGAACAAGGATACAGCCGCAGGGAACCCGTCTTGGTGCCGATCGCCAGCAGTCTCTGGACGGGATCAAAGGCCAGAGCCGTCGGCTGGTGCGGAAAGCCATGGCGTACGATCTGCGAAATTAGAGCGAGCAGGCACGGTCAGTCTCCGCAGCAGGGTGCTCTGACGTGTCCAGTCGTGGTCACCCTTGACACAGTGGGCAACCGGACCAGCCAGCGCTGAGGGAGTCCGTGAGGCCGTCCCACAGCGTCCCTGCGCGCCCGCAGTGCCAGCCAACAACAGCAAACACGGGTCTTGGCCAGTCAGCACATGTCGATGATCGTAGTGTGAGAACAGCGGCGCTGATAATACATTAGTTACGGACAAGAAGGACTGACAGGACTCATCCGAGAGGACTGGGTGGATTCGCCCCATTCACGGACACGACGTTCCGCGATGTTAATTCAGTTAGTTCATTAGTGATCACCTTACCAATCCGAGAGATATGCATTAATATAGGTACAGTTTTTCATGCCTGCCGTATCAGCCTCTAGGCCTTAAATGTTGCAGTTCGTCCGTCTGACGTGTGCAAAAGAAGACTGTCAATGCGGAGTACGATCTGCTGATGTGTTTGAGCACTTATCACTGAAGTTAATATTGACAAGATGAGCAGTGACACAGGTTTGGTACCGTTACAGTCTGCACGCTCGGCAGTCGGTGGTTCTGTCGCCGCAGGTGGAGTCGCAATGACATTGCCGATGCTGCTAGTTTGATGGAGGTATATTTACTTCCACCCTTGGTGGTGATTTAGGTGATCATCCAAAAATGAGTGTCCTGGCAACGAGACTGTTAATGATCAAAACAAACCAATGAACTTGTTGGGCTTCTCTTACAATTCCTTGCCAAAACCATATCCGAAATCAAACAGAAGTCATCACCAAATTTGACCTCGTAGTCCAGGCTAGCTTTGGGTAACGTTCTGCAATCCATATTCGGTGTCACCGAAACCTGGGCCGATGTGCTGCGACCTTTCACTTATCACAATGATTGCTCCACTACTTTTGTGCTTTTAAAGCAACGCGCAGATGTCATCTACTGCGGGGATTTGGCCTGGTCTGTGACGTCATCGATGTTAACAAATGACACTGCTGGGCAGTGGGCCACCAATTTTGTTGTTCTAATTACCGAAATCCGCCACAGGTTCTGGAATTAGATAGGGAACAACCAATTATGGGGATCTGACCTGACCTGTGACGTCATTATTTACAATGATTTCAGCACAGCTAAAATTAATGTTGGAGGTACTGCTGGTTTTGTACTGCCGTTTGCTTTTTTTTAATTTACTCGTCTTCGAAACGGACAGAGGCGACGAACTCCCTCACCCATTCCGCAAATGTTGGGTGAAAAAATACTTCAGTAAATGTCGGGTTCCAGTAAAATACGGCGTTGAACAAAAAAAAAAAAAACAAATGTTGAGGAAAAGTCTTCTTCTGTATTTAACAGTTCTCCAATGAGGTCCCTGCAAGCCCTGAATTCTGCTGATTTGACCCGAACTGTGGTGTTATCATTCACTTTCGGTGACTTGGAGTTCCTCCCTTCGTAACAAGTGGAAGCCGCCACCATCGCTCTGTATGGTAGCGGATTCCGCCTCGCGTCGGTGCGCGTATGACGTCAGCTGTCAGCATCCACAGAGCAACCGGTCACACAATGGCCAGGCTGGAGACATCGACCACGGAAATGTACAGAATGGACCTGAACCTGCCTCTGGGTAGTGGATACGTGCATCATTGTCGACAGTCTCCACGAATGACCGGCTAGATCTGCCCATGGCTATTCCATTACCACTGGCTCCCTATCTCATGTTACGCCGCTAAAATTCCGACTGGGCTCTTCAAACGTAGACAGATCCTTCCCCGGCAGTTTCGGAACGGCGCGGCTTGGCCATACATCACAAAGCATTACACACTAAACGGCAAGTGGCTTAATTATGACGTCATAAAGGGAGCCACCGCAGAGCAACAAAATGTTGCGGCTAACTACTTTGCCTTGCTCCCTGTTGTCTTTTTCCGGCGGTGAGGGCAGATACGATAGCAGACCACCGAGATAACGTACTGGTCGTAACACCTACCATCTGCTACTCAATACAGATCTCCGACGTCTTCCAGCCAGTTCTACGCTGACCTCTTTTTGAAACATGGAACAAGACTTGCTGCAAAGCATGTCCTAGTCCCGTCCTTCACAGGGAAACAAGGCAGGCACCTGTAAAGCCAGCGGTGTATAACAGCCACCCCATCCGGCCGCGCTGATTTCAACGATCTGACCGGCCGTCACACCTTCCCAGAAGGGGACTAAACCTTTCGTTAGAGGGGACGCCTTCGCTCCCTGTACTCCGAGTATTACGTATTACATCTTTCTAATTTTATTTATTTGTCATATATACTATTATATATTGTATTTTATACATTTATTATCCTACATTCATACCATGCATATTAATAGTCAAATAGATATAACTGTATTATATTATAAAGTATTACGTCAGATTCAATATTTTCCACTGAGAAATACCCTCTTTCGAAGAACGGAATTTCTCGGACATAGGTACTTAAGGTGAAAAGTAATTTTCAAAGGAAACCTGACGTACCCATGACCGTGCTTTCCCGAAAGCTTCGGGAGCGTTTGGTGTGAAGCCGACGGCAACGGGACCAAGGTCGTAAGTCATGGGTTCGTATGTGAAGAGGTTTATGGCCAAAGATTCGTATGCATAAGGCTCGTATGGTAAAGGGTTTGTATCGGAAAAGGTTCGTAACGGAAAAGGTTCGCACTGCAAAATGTTTGTATGTCAAAGGTTCGTACAAAAAAGGTCCGAAAAGGGAAAGATTCGTCAGGAAAAGGTTCGTAGCCAAAGGTTCTTAAACATCAGGTCCGTATCGGAAAAGCTTCGTATCGGACCAGGATCGTAACGGAAAATGTTCGTATTGTAAAGAGCGTCGTAACGTAAAAGGCAAACGGGTATCGCGCAAAGCCATCGTCAGTGGCGGGTATAGCCCATTTTCTTGGGGAGGCCAAACGACCATTCATGCTTCCACATCGTTCAGTTTTGTTTCCCCGGCCTCGGCCATTTTCCGACACCTTGGGATGGGCCATGACCGTTTGAGTCCCCCCCCCCGGTATCTGCACATGGTCCTTGACAGATTGGTCGATGTCACTTGGAACGCGACCGTGCAACATAAGAGCAACTTTTCGTTGAGCAGCACTGTCTCAATATAAGACTGCATATCGTATTGATGTTTAAATGTTAATTCGTCACCGGCGCAGCCAAAGGGGAGGCCGGGGGCTCTGCTCCCCCTTAGGCCCGTATTTTTGTGAAAACCATTGCTATCGTCTTCCCCGCGGCGGTTTTCGTATAATTTCAGGTGCAATGAGTTCTGCCCACCTCTTGCCAAAATCCTGGCTGCGCCCCTTTAATATGCAATGCAACTGAGGCGATACTGTAGTACAACAATGAAGCAGTATCCAGATTATGTCGTTAAGACATCGAGGATACGACTTTAATACAACATTTTGGCGGCATTCAGACCATAATGTTGTGGCAATGTCTACATTTCCACTAAATTATCCCGTAAGCCGCCGGATTCGGACCGGATATCTTCTCCTACTTTGCCAACACGGCTCGTAATTTCAAACTGCTTAACGGAGCGATATATCAAGCTTGCTTTTCGACTAGGGGATTACGGAAGGAGACAGGAGACTAGGTTGGGAAAGCTGGGTATAAGGGACAAGGGACAGGGGACCGGGACAACAAAACGGTGACGCCGACAGGACGCCGAGACAGGGAATGGGGACGGGGACGGGGACGGGGACGGGGGGAGGGCAGAGGACAGAGGACCGTGACAGGGCCGACCGGACGCGACAGACCGAGGACAGGGGAAGCCGCCGGCCGTGAGTGTGGGCGCGAACACCTCTTCTCCCCATCACCTTTGGGCAAATTTCAACACCAAGCCTAATAATGTTGCGCGAAAGGAAATAACTACCAAACTCGAAACAAATCCGTGCCTATGGAGCCAATGTTCAAATTTGTCAAGGTTGGGGCTTTCCCCAACCCCATTCAGCTCCATGGTTCCCGTGTCCCTGGGAAACTCCAACGACATGGAATTCGGTCCTCCCCCACCCCGGATGTTCCCTAGGTCCGTGCCTGATTCTACGACTTAAGCAAATATTGCACTGACGTGACCATACATAAAATTCTGACTCAAGATAAAATACTTTTGAAATCTCGACTACCGTGAACATCGGTAAAACTTTATTACAATGTTGCATACCTCATTCAAAATGCAACATTACGTACTGCTGAATTTTATATGATGATAATGTTGGGGTTGCATTGAAAAAACATTCAACCACGCGATAAAAAACAGATAATTATTGCTTGATGTTATATGTAGTCGCTTAATTGTAACAACACATATCGCCTTTACAACAATGTATTCACAACCACGAAACAACCACCAAAGTACGAACCTTTTCCACAAGAACCTTCCTCAGTGCGAACCTTTTACGGCACAAGCCTCCTCCGGTATGAATCTTTACCGATACGAACCTTTCACCATACGAACCTTTCATCACACGAACCTTATCCATACGAAACTTGGGCTACGAACCGTTTTCCATACGAACCCTTGACCTACGAACCTTGGTCCTTGACTCGTCGCCGACAACGAACGTGCGGCGTAGCGGACAGTTACGTTCGGCCCGGCCGTGGTCGTCTCCGCCTACAGGACGGCGACGCCAGGTCACAGCTGTGCCTCGGTCCGCCAGAGCTGCAGCTCTCTCAGTGCCCGAACAAGTGGCCGGCACACCTGTGCAGCGACCGCCTGTCCAGTTGCGCGTCTCCACACAGACAAGCAACCCTGCAGAGAAATCTGGCTGGTCGACTAATGCGAGTACGGAGTCGGTCCGACTTTACGGTCTTCTGACGCCCATGCCGAGAAACTCAACACAGCTAATTCGCTATGTCCGACGCACACTACCCCGTTCGGTGTACCTATTCAAGTGGTAAAGCCTCACAACTTCAATTTGTGCGAAGAAAGTCGCAGTTCGGACATCTAATAGCGACGTGGAGCTCCACGTGACGAGGTTCCCACTGGTCGATGCGAATTTCCGAAAATTCGCAAATGTAGCCTGAAATTAAATCCAAATACAACTAGCAGGAACCATCGCGACCAAGTCGTTCTCGCTCGGCAGGCAGCTTCGAGGCCTGACGGGACATTTATACATTCGCATATTGAACATTCGCATATACATATTGAACGCACAGCGGTATAAACTTATTAACCAGCTACGTTAACCCTTACCCGACGAGATTTTTTCTTGAACCTCATAAGGTTTTTCTTAGACTGCCAGAGAACAGCCTGCGTCATAGGCTTAAATTTGCTATACCCGACTTTACATCTCTTCCACGTCTTTTTCCGTGAAAAATATCACCAGGTCATGTCACGTCTCTGGTTCATGGCTTCCTTCTCACAAGATCACGTACCATTTTTCTACGTCTGACGTGCATTTTGGCTCCCGTCTCTAAAGTTTGACAAGACACGGGCCCGCTCTTTATGCGGGACTGTTCCAGCGTATGACTGGCTACGTCAAAAGTTTTAAAACAAGGTCACGTGGGTTCAATGACCTCACATGACCCCAAAATCCGTTTTGAATCGGGGCTAATGTGATTTTTTCGCGGTGATTTTAGTAATGGCAACTAATGTGTCCTTCTCGACGACCAGAAGTCCGTGATAGTAAAGGACTGCTTTTGGCACTACCAGCGCCATGAAATGATGTCTTCCACTGACCTGACTTTGTCCTGGAGCAAAAACAAGGACTACGACGTCAGGCCAATTTCAGAACCAAGTGAGTAAACCAGCATTTAGGCCGTTCTGCAACAAAGCTATACGATAACGGCGGGACGATAAACGACGCACTACGCCCTTTCGCTGTGACCAGAGAGGTCACCAGATGAGCCAAAGGGTCATGTATTCTAATCGGGAAGTAACGTGCTACACGCTCGTTTTTTGTATCGTTGTTCTACCTTAACCTGCGCACGACCGTCGGTTTCTAACATGGGCGACTGGAGGAAGGAAGGGGGGCAGTTGGCCGCGCCCCTCTAACTCACGAACGGTTGGTCGCACGATAAAAAATAAGCACACAGTTGGTAAGCTTGTGACGAGTACAGTTCGAAGTTGGTATCATTTTTAGTTTTACATAATATGTAAGCCAATTTACGCCCTATATATGTTTTCTCATAGCCGACTGCATGAGACCGAGAAATGGCCTGAATCTCAACAGCTGTGACTAAAAACGCGTACGTAACGGCACCAGCGCACAAGTAAAGGTCCGCAAATGCCGATACACGTCTAATTTCCCAGATTTGTTTAATATGTACGCCGAAACGTTGAGTTAAAGACACGGCATTTCTCGCGGCAGCTGCTAGGCGTGCGCCGCTGCCGTATGCATTAACAAATTGACGGGAACTTATTTTAGCGTTCCTTCATTTTCGCGAAAAAAGGCGATCTATGCATATTTTATTGATCTAAGTGGTTCTTGCGATGGTTTTTCATGCTTAAATTTTGGAAAAATTCGTTAGTTACCAATCTACACAATTGGCAGAGCTTTATTGGCGAGAGCCTGTTTATTTCCAAAATATGTTATTTTTCAAACTTTTTCAAGTTCCTGGTATTACTTTCGTCTGTGTAAGCTAGTTCTGCCATTTTCTATCCATTCTGAGTAATTCATCGATGATTTTGACGGTGGTACATTTTGGCTCACTACAGTTATTCGTGACCTGACCTCAGGTCAATGGCTGGAAGCCATTGATACTTTTTCCAGTGACGGTAACTAGATGTCTGCTTCACTCCACACCAAAAATTTTATGAAATACTCCGTCAATTTGCGAAAAAACGACGACATGCGTTAAAAATGGGCCTGACCTTACGTCAATGACCCGGAAAATTCTGAAAAATCTGAGATAGCAGATTTGTTGCATCTATCACGTTCACTAATCCCTGACAGTATTATTGAGATATCTTGTTTTGCGAAAAAGTTACAGGGCGCTAAACGTTTTTGGACATAAGTCTGTTTGACCTGATCTAGGTCAGGCACCTGACCCGACCTGAGGTCAAAATTTTGACGCGAGATGTAAAACTGATGAAGCAAAAGGTACACAAAGTTTCGTCACTCTGTGTTTGTTGGTTCTCCCGCAATTCCAGAAAAACCTCAGCGGGCAGTCAACTGCACCCCCCAGTCGGGGACGGGTTAACGGGAGACGAAATGGGAAGGTTGATGGCAACCCCTCATCCCCTGTCGTCCGGTGCGCACGCTAAAACCTGGACGTCCGGTGAGGGTAAAGCTTACTTTTATCTCTTCTGCCGCAAATTCCTATAGAATTACACCACCAGTAGCAAAACAACTCAATCTGGACCTGAGGATTTAATGGAGGCGCCCTACTTCAAGACTAGTAGTGTGACAGGGGTTCAGGGACAACAATCGATTCCTTAACAAAAAGCTACACCTGGGCATTTCAGAGATCAAAACATCTATTAAAAGAAGAGCAGTTGGAATTTCAGTGCGCCGGTGGTCATAAGCACGTACAGCCTTTGCGTCAGACTGATATCAGTACGCGTAGCGCACTGTTTGGCTCTCAAAACGGACGTGTCTTTAGAACCACTTTACGATGTAAGTCGGTCCGAATCACGCAGGTGTCGAAGGTTGCCCATATTAATACAATGCATATACCAGAACAAATACGGCAACAGTTTCGCATTAATCGTGTGCAAAATCAGAATTTGGGGTACTTTTCAAAACTTTCGAACCTTAAGACAATTTGTTCTCAATTTTTTTTCAATGAGTGAAATCAGTTCCTTTGTTCTCAAGTAAAAACGAGTCCTGCTTCGCACCCTCATCCAACTACTCCGTTATGGTATCGTTTTATAATTATTTTCATGTTTTTTTTTTGCTCATACGAATGATCACTCTACTGCACATTCCGAAACAGCAATGCCATTTTCCCTCAATCCGAGTTGTAATTGCATAAATAAATCTGAACGTGCACCCTGTTAACATTATCCTCAACATTAGCCTATGTACAACTGTCACACTGGCCATACACAAATATACGCTTTACCTCGGTTTTGTTCTTTTTCATTTTGTTCTCATCAGCTTTAGGTTACAGAATAAGATATGAGCCTTGCGTATGTCATTCCAAACGGTCTGTTAATTGGAATCGCCCGATTCGCCATTAAACCGTGAGTCTCGGAAAAAATTGACAGATTCGTCCATTAAGAATCAAATTTTCAAGAGAAGGCCATGGATCCGATCAAAAAATTACAACGAAACCAGTAAGAGATTATCATGCCTTAACGGATGCCATCACTACTGGTGTTGTTATTTTCGGAAAAAATCAAGACATTCCCCACTAAGTTTTATAAGGGAAGCCATGTCAGTGTCCAAGCCTGTTCTAGATCGAAGTATGCCCAATAAAATTTCGGTATGTTTTCCAATGGTGCGATAGTAGCAGACATTACTACGAGCCATGCAGTAATGTCTGTCCTTCAGTTTCTTTAGTCTAGTCTGCCGGTTTGTTCTGGCAAATGGTGGCATGATATGCTGTGTTCTGTTTGGATCTAATAATGACATTAAACTGTCGCAAACGTGGTGCATTCAAGTTTTCACTCAGAGGCCCATGTTTGGTTTGAACAGCAACAGCATTTTTTCACTTCAAACGTACGACATGTGGATTTCAGTATTTAAAGATGTGGAAATGGATTGAATATGCAAAGCGCAGAAGCTTAGCCAACCCAGGTGTTGGGTGACTATCAAAATGTTAATGTACCATGCTTTGAGTGTAGTTTATGACCGAAATCAACATTGGGTTTTATAACATTTTTAAGGTCGTTGGCTTGCAATACGCAGTCCATTTTTCCCCAGAGACCACTGCCATGTCCAACCGATTTCGTATTCGAAAATCCGAGAATGATGAAAAAGTCGGAATTCGGATTCCGCTAATTAACACTTGTCACTACCATGGTATCGATTTCAGCCCATCTATAACTCAACCCAATCAGACCGTTGGTGACCTTACAAAAATGGGGCGGCTTGATAAAATATTAGCAGGTTACATGGATTCATCGACATCGCCCGCACAATGACTGCAGTGGGGTTAAGAGTGCCAAGCAAAGCAGTGCAACACGGCATCAGCCGCCACACTGTAGCGGAATTAACGTGGTAGGTGCAATTGATCTGGTATTTATTGAGACTGGTCTGAGCGTGCTGAACAACGAAGAGTTAGGACTGGAGTCGACAATGAGCCGAGCTCGTTACACAGGTGGTGACCCCGATCCCCAAACGTCCCCAAAAAGGAAGAAATCTTGCAACAGCGAACCGAACCTGCCAGCGGGATCAGCTCAGCTCACCTTGATGGCAGGAAAACGCGCTGTGATACAAGACATAAGCGTCCTCCTCATGGCAACCGTGGGGGTGGGGAGGGGTGACTCGAGTAACATTCTCGCATCGCAAGCTTGTGCCAGTCGGTACCACTGTTCGAACGAGACAGCATTCCCAGCAGCTAACGTCGACACCTCCATCCATGCCGGGCCCACAATAAGGAGAACAAGAGTGTGCGGCGGGGCCCGGTACCGTGTTGCAGGCGGTGCGGCTGGCGCGCCCGAGGTGCGGTCGATAGCCGGCCGCGCCGCCGCCGCCGCCGCCGCCGCCGCCCCGGCCGCCGCGGCCCGGGTGCGCCGTGGCGCCGTCAGCCGCTCCGGACCGGCCCGGCTCCCGAGCAGGTCGTTACTCGCCGAGCCGTCCAGTCGATACGGGCTCAGCTTACCGGAGAGGGCCGACTGACCGCCATCCCCGGCCACCGACGCCGGCGTCCACACCGGCAGTCAGCCGCACCCGTGACGGCGGACCAGGCCGCCACCAGACGGGACTAAAGACTGCCTACACCGCCCGCAGCCGGGACTGAAAACTGCCTACACCGCCGGCAGACGGGACTGAAGACTGCCTCAACCTCCACCAGCCGGGACTGAAGACTGCCTACAGCGCCGGCAGATGGGGCTGAAGACCGCCTAAACCGCCAGCAGCCGAGACTGAAGACTGCCTACAGCGCCGGCAGATGGGGATGAAGGCCGCCTAAACCGTCAGCAACCGGGACTGAAGACTGCCTACACCGCCGCCAGCCGGGACTGAAGACTGCCGACAGCGCCGGCAGATGGGACTGAAGACCGCCTAAACCGCCAGCAGCTGGGACTGAAGACTGCCTAGCCCGTGCGGCAGACGGGACTGGCGACTGCCTAGCCCGTGCGGCCCGAACGATTGTTCGGGGTACTCTGTGCCGCCTGGCAGAGTCATGCGCGACGGAGCTCTTTTACTGGGATCTGCTCTTGCACTGCGCTGGCTGGGGATTTCGCGATATCTGGTGAATTGCCGACACGCGACACCCGAGTGTCGACCCAGGCGCGTTACTGGTGGGGCGGCGCGGTTCCAGCTGGCGGACCATGCAGAAGCCCTCCGGGCATACCAGGAGGCGTGAAACCATCGCGAAATGCAATCCCGACTGACGCAGATAAAAGCTCCAGTAATAAATGGGGGTTCCGGACTCTCGTCCCACCGACGCCACCAGCCGCGTGCACAGACAGCGTCGGCCACAGTCACGTCCACAACCAATATCGGTCAGGGCCTCGACCACAGCCAGCACCGGTCACAGCGGCGTCCACAGTTAGCAGCATCCACAGTCGCGTTCACAGCCAGCACCGGTCAAGGCCGCATCCACAGCCAGCACTGGCCACAGCCGGGTCCGCAGCCAGTATCTGGGGATACAGCCAAGGCTGGTCACGGCCGGGTCCGCAGCCAGTATCTGGGGATACAGCCAAGGCTGGTCACGGCCGCGTCAGCAGCCAGTATCGGTCACGGCCGCGTCCAGAACCAGCAAAGGCTACGGCTGCGGGGATACAGCCAGGACCGGCCACGGCCGCGTCCACAGCCAGTATCGGCTACGGCTGAGGGGATACAGCCAGTGGCAGTCACGGCCGAGAGGAGACCGCAGCCCATTCCGAGCTCCCTGCTTTGCAGGCCACGAATTGTGCCGCTGGTTGAAGGGAAAACGAGAACTCTCGATCGTGAGAATGAAGCAAATGACGCAAAGAAACACCCAGATAGATCTAGTGCTGACGAGAGGCTGTCACCCGAATAAGTCTCATTTCAGCAAGCAAAACAAATACAACTGGTCAGCCCGCTCGGGAGGGTTCCACCCGGCCCAGCCCAGCCCTAACGCTTTTTCAATGTTAAAAACTTCGCGGCCACTATGCAGTGAAGAATGATGCTTTAACCACAGCCCAGTGGCAGGACACTTAAACAAATAGGGAGCAAATATCGCTTCCACACCCTCGTATTTGGCGTAATGACGAGTCTACTCCATACCTTCCAAATTGTGTCTAAATCATGGAGACAAAGCAATTATTTAGTTTCAACGAATCTAAATCCCAATGTTACGCTTCCATAATATACGCAGCGCCTAACTACTTTTTACGAAACCCAACACCAAATAGTGCATTTTTTAAGACCAAAATCTCCTGAACTGCAGTTTTGTAGCGATGGTATTGTTACCAAACGAAGGCCGTGCATACCAGGTATGATCACGCACAGCTTTCCCGGTTCTGCGCAGGTCGCTGTTTGACGTAATTCCGACATAAATGGTCATCCACTAATGAGGGGCGAGGGCGGCGGCGTTTGGATCGGAGACCACGTTCGTTTAAGCCACCCCGTCATCGTGAGTGAGGTTCAGTGAAACACTGCAATTTGTTTTTCTTGCATATATTTTACGATTTAAGTCGCGTTCTTGAATCCCACAATATCTACCCGAAACTGACCAGTGATTCTCCCACCAATACCTTTCCAAAGCTGACCAGTGATTCTTAAGCCGTTCTATACAATAAAACTTTGCCGTAAAATTCTTAAAATAAAAACCTTGAGAAATTGCACTTTGTCATCGTAGCGTCACGCGTCGGCAGAAGCATAACCACCAGCAAGGACCGTCATCTGACAACCTTTTGATGCCTTTAGAGTGTCTTTCACTTAATCCGTCCCCGTCCGGGGGGTTTTTCTGGGATTGCGAGAGAACCAACAAACACAGTCACGAAACTTTGTGTACCTTTTGCTTCATCAATTTTACATCTCGTGTCAAAATTTTGATCTCAGGTCAAACAGACCTATGTCCAAAAACGTTTAGTGCCCTGTAACTTCTTCGCAAAACAAGATATCTCAATAATACTTTCAGGGATTAGTGATCGTCATAGATGCAACAAATCTCCTATCTCAGATTTTACGGAATTTTCCGGGTCATTGACCTAAGGTCAAACCTATTTTTAACACATTTCGTTTTTTTCAAACTGACGGAATATTTCATAACATTTTTAGTGTGGAGTCAAGCAGACATCTAGTTACCGTCACTGGAAAAAGTATCAATGACTTCCAGCCACTGACCTGAGGTCAGGTCACGAATAACTGTAGTGAGCCAAAATGTACCACCGTCAAAATCATCGATGAATTACTCAGAATGGGTAGAAAATGGCAGAACTAGCTTACACAGACGGAAGTAATACCAGGAACCTCAAAAAGATTGAAAAAGTAGCATATTTTGGAAATAAACAGGCTCTCGCCAATAAAGCTCTTCCAATTGTGTAGATTGGCAGTTTTTCAGTTGATTTTAAGTTTTTTATTTAATTTAAATTTATTCTTTTTAAACTAAAATTTTTCTTTCACTTAAATTCAGTTTATTTCTCCCCAAATTTATTGATCAGTTTTTCCTAAATTTAAGCATGAAAAACCATCACAAGAACCTCTTAGATCAATAAAATATACATAGATCACCTTTTTTTCGCGAAAATGAAGGAACGCTAAAATTAGTTCCCGTCAATTTGTTAAAGCATACCGCAGCGGCGCACGCCTAGCAGCTGCCGCGAGAAATGCCGTGTCTTTAACTCGACGTTTCGGCGTATATATTGAACAAATCTAGGAAATTAGACGTGTATCGGCATCCGCGGACCTTTACTTGTGCGCTGGTGCCTTTACCTACGCGTTTTTAGTCACAGCCCTTGAGATTCAGGCCATTTCTCGGTCTCATGCAGTCGGCTATGAGAAAACATATATATAGGGCGTAAATTGCTTGCATATTATTATAAAACTAAAAATGAGACCAGTTTCGAACTCTACTCGCCACAAGTTTTCCAACGGTGTGTTTATTTTTATCGTGCGACCAACCGTTCGTGAGTTAGAGGGGGGCGGCCAGCTGCCCTCCCCCCGCCTCCCAGTCGCCAATGTTCGAAACTGACCGACGGTCGTGCGCGGGTTAATATAGTATCATGTAGCTATCAGCAAAATATCTGAACCGAATTCGAATTTCTAAGACACTCAAAACCACCCAATCCATAAAAGGGTGACGGTAGCCAATGTTTCTTTTTAGCCTGTCACCATTCGAACTGACCTGGCCGAAGATCAACGCGCAACGTGTGGCAAACGGGGTGGTTTAAGACACATCAAGGAAAAGGCTATCCAATCGTGCCACTTTCAGTCCACAATCACCATTACTCTGGATTCTAGGAGGGGGTCAATTTGATTTCCCCCATGGCCGCCTGGGCGGGAAGAGCACTATGACAGGCCGTGATAAAAAAGGCACCGACCAATCAATACCTAACAATGAATGATAATTTCGTTTTGCATGTATACAAGTTTATCATCTTGCGTCTCGGATATCAAAAGCTACTGAAACCTGAGTGAAATCTCAGGATGGCAACGGTACGAAAAAAATGCATGGCGCTCGCCGATGGAGCAATGATCATATTAAACCTATTCCAAATGACGACGGGAGCTTCACAATCCCTCCTCTATCATTTTTGCTCTCCGTTACCAGGATATTCGGGGCAGTGTCGCGGTACTTGGTGACTTTTCGCACCGTTTCTTTCTATTTTTATACTCCTTATTTGCATTTGCCTTATTTATTGATATATTTTATGACATATTTCATATTTCGTACAATTTTTATGTACTACGTCACACTTACACGATTTATCTTGTTCAGGGACCAAGCTAAACCGTGTTTTTGGGAGACACCTCAAAGTTCTTGGGCAACGTTGGACGTAGAAGAAAAATGACTGCCAAAAACAGTTTTTAAGGCAAAACCTTATATGACAATATATATATATATATATATATATATATATATATATATATAACTTTATTATTATAATATATATTATATACTATATATTATATATATTATATAATATATAAAATATAAAGTTATATATATACAAATATATATATATAACTTTATATGACAGGATAGGTAAACAACTGGGCAAATATGCACAAATCTTTTTGTCGACCTGAAGTCATTTCACCATCTTCCACAACGATGGGTTAAGGTGAAGCTAAACTTTGGTTTTATGCATAGCTTTTTGGCGTTAATAGAATGATAATAAGACTTCGGACAGATTTCGATACTTGTGCTTCAAGTTTCAGGTCGGTATCAGATCAGATTACGGAGCTATAATCTGAAATGTCCGCGAGCGTACCATATACCACGACGGCCATACACAGGACATTGCGAAACATAGTGAATTCTGATGAAAGGAGTCATTTTCAAACATTACGAAATAAACCCGAGGACCCTTTATGTAACTCTGAGATTATCTATAGTCATTTGAGATCCAACGCCGGTGCCCAAACCAAACCACAGAGACCTCACGAAAATGCGACTACGACAGCTGCCCTTTTTTAATGCTCTTGAAATCGCCCATGACATTACAAATGCAATGGCATACCATTTATTCTTCCTAGGTATACAATGACTACCACAAGTTAGCAACAGGTACTCAAATTTTATCCTAATTCGACTTCTTAAAAACATATGTCCGATTTCCCAAGTCCAGCGAACGCCCATGAATTTCGCCAAAATTGTAAACGTGTGCGTCAAAGGAAAAAGTACCATCAGCAATTACCCCACCTTTCCGGCGTTTTTGCCTCCTGTATCTATACATCACATTTCCAATGTTTTATAAAAAATTTGTTTACGCCATGGCCAGTCGATTGCCGTTTTTGCGATTAAAGCGGACGGGTAGTTCTCAAGATCGCGGGAGGGAAAAAGGGGGACGTTTATATGCCACGTTGTATTATGAAAACCTTCCAACCCATGCTCAGCAGAGCCAAACCAAACCAGACCAGACACACAAAAGTCACTGCCAACAGACTGAAGCAACTGCATCGTAAACGGACGTCAACAAGAACTGGGGCAAAACTTGTTCTGATGGTTCCCTATTTGTTAAGTTGCTGGACGCCTGGTGCTTATCAGAAACAATATGATGAAGAGGGTCACGCCGAATCATCAAAAGGAGGTCTGAGGTAAACAGCTAGCTGAAATAAGGTGGGAGAAATAAGCTGGCCTCTTTCATCCACGGACGGTTGCACTACAGTGACGAGATGTTGACAGTGTTGATCGTGGCACATATTTGCATCCCACATTTGGTTCGGGTAGTTCAGTTTTTCATTCAGTAATATATTTATCGCGACATCGGGATGCACCATGTTCTTTCTTACTGATTCTATCCTGAGAGGTCGCCAACGTTTCAGTTACTATCAGTCTACGAGACACAAGGTGAGAAACTTGTACAAACACAAAATAAAATTTTCAGTCGCGGCAAGATGTTATTATTCTGTGCTCCTTTAAAGCAAACATGATATCCCACCAAGTCAGCATGTCAAACGCCAGAACCGGAAAAGCTGCGCATGATCATACCTACTACGTGCGGCCTTGGTCTAAGCCCTCTTTTGTCTGGATAACTATACCGACAGCAATATCCCCCCCCCCCTTGACGTCTTTACCATCTTTACTGAAGACAAAGGTTAAACGTCTACGGAAGCTAGTGACGTACAACGGTTTAAAGAAAATGTTCCAAATTTCTGGGTTGAATGCTATCATACACACCAAATTGTACCTACACATATCGTAACTTTGCTAGAATCAATAGTCAAGGAAATTTTTTGCAAAGTTTTAGAAACATCTCACCATTTAACCTTCTGATATTAACCCATCATGACGTAAAGTTCTGTTAATTATACTTTGCTTTGACGATTATGGCATATAATGAACCTAACATACCACAAACTCATTCAAATTTGTCCATATGACAATTTGAAAGAAAACCTGAAAACGGTAAAACCTATTCTTTACTCGCGCCGACAAATGAGCAACTTATACTGTTTACACTTGGCTTCCACGGAATCTTGTTGTCATGGTTACAGACGACCCAGCTGGCGTCCTCCCCTGCAGCGTTGTTTGGCGTCGACAATCAAGTTAATACTTGTTCTGTCGACGGTTCTCCATTTATATCAAAATGATGCAAGAAGGCAAGCCCTCATTTCAGACCACATCCCGAATAAAACTGGAAACCCGTCTAACGTTCTGACTCTTCTTCCCAGATGTCGCTACCATCGCCGAAATATCGTTGGATAAAATGACAAACTATCAAAAATCGGCCCATTCAATGTAAGACTTAACAACGAAATCAAGAAGAGAAAAATCGGATCCATGCTGTGAAGCCCTGTAAAACCACTTTGACAGACCTCAGGTGGCCTAAACAGCTGTGTGACGCGGACCTGTACACCATTCAATTAGCATGCATCAGTGCCCAAAACATGTCCTGAATACGTCATGGTTCCACGACGCAGCATTGTTATTGGTGGCCCCTGATCTTAACGTTATTTCTGGACCGATGAGAAGTGACACAGAGCAAAAACATTCTTGCCCGTGAGGCTTCAACTGGGGATTCCTTGGGCGCAAAACACTTAAATCGATGAACTCGTTGCTTGCTTTGCTAAGCGACTTTTGCGAGCCCTATATCCTCCCCAACTTGAAGTGGTCCCAATATCGAGTTACTTCAACGTTTGGTATGAGCTTAATTCACGAAAAAATGACAGAAACAATTCGGTTTTCTTTCATCCATTCACACGAGTGATGTACCATGCATGATTCTTCAAATTATACCCAATGATAGTGCTTTTCATACCTCCTTTTTGCCATACGAAAATTCAGGCCAGGATCTGTGGCTCAAAGTGAAATAAGTTAGGTCATTCAGCTATCTTAATCAGATGCAAGCGACGCGACACGGCTTTTTAGCTATTTAAGTCTGTTTTCTTTGCCCGCGACACATGCCCCGCGCTTATGTAAATGTTTACTGCTATATTTGTGCAGTTATATCGGGTGGAGACATTGACAACTGTGGGGAGGGGGCCATATCGTGAAATGCGTGTGTATGTGTTATGTGTGTTAGACTTCCTTGCCTGGGCTGACGGCCCTGTGGCCGCCGCTTACTGCCATTTCACTGACAAGGGGCGATAAGTGTCGCAGTGGGCCGGGGCTCCTCAGCGGTCGGCCACGCTGGTCCACGTCAGTCGGCTGACGGCAGGCACGTTACACCAGCGAACAGGTCGGCTGTCCAGGGCAAAAAACAACGGTAACTGTCGTTGGACCACCACGCAATACAGCGTTCATAAAACTTCTGTGTTCCAGCTGCTCGTCCCTGGGATGCCAACTAGCCAAATAATACCCTAGCTAAAATCACACCATCTACCCTAGCCAAACGCGGGTCGAAACTTTGAATATCCCTGAAAGCCTGTCTCAGCCCGCGCTGAGGTGGGTCCACAAACAACAGATATCAACTGTGAGGCATGTGGTTGTCGACAGCATGACTTTCCCCGCACAGCACTGTAGCTCGTGGAACGTGCCACGCAAACAGCGTCCATTACTGTCATGCAAAATGGCGGAATATGAACCGTGATGTCCAATACCATGCTCGCTAGCTCAGCTGATACAGCGCGGGTCTCCCCGTGCTGGCAAGACGAGTTCAAGCCGTCCCGGCACTCGATATCTGGCCCGCGGGTCAACTGACAACTGATCAAAACAAGGTCAAGGGGACTGCCAGAAGGTCGTGTCGCACACTTTGCGACACGGTCAAATTCGCCACAAATCAGCCGTTACCTGGAATTGCGTGACTGGGTGTAGGGGTTGCAGTCTACGCAACAAGCTCTGCTTTACACCAGTTCTTATCCCTGGCATCACCAGTCGAATCAAATCTATATAACAAAAAACGCACGGGACACAATTTCGTGTTCTGTGCAATGCTCGAACGATGATGCGCGTTCTGACAACTACTGGGCGTTTCTTAACAGTTTTCATGGTGTACGTCACAACGACAATGTGATATTTATTCTTATAAAACAGTAAAGAAAATGAGACTGAACACAAAAGGTAGGATTTCCTTAAGATCAAGTCCCTCACGCTTACGAAATCCTCCAAGACACCAGGAGGTGCTGTGTGCATTCTTCGCCTAAGCCATTCACTAGTCCATAAGTATCCTGTACTGGCGAATTTCCAGATCGCCGGCGCCCCAGACCAGGTCGGTGCCCGGGACCACCAGGGGCCGGGTTCAGTGAGAGCGGCGAGACGAGGCGGAGCGTCGGTAGCGGGAGCGCTCTCACCTGGTTATCCTGCCGGCGGGCAGCCGGAGGCGGACGCGCCGCGGACGGAGCAGCGCCGCCGCCGCCGCCGCCACCGCCCGACGGCGAGCCAGGCGCCGGTGTCGGCTCGCCCAGCACGTATTTACGCCGGATCTTGTCCAGCTCGCTCTGACGACGGGTGTCGCGGTCCCGACGAGCGCGCTCCGTGCGGGAGGCCATGGCGCCGCGCCGCTGGCTGCGGACCGAGGGCGGCACACGTGGCACTCGCAGCCGGTCCGCCCTGTTTCCCACTGCCGCCGGGGTGTCGAGCAGCCTAGCGGCCGAGCCTAATCAATAGATGCCGCGCGACGGCCGCCGCGCCGGCCCGGCCGCCGAGAGAGGCCGCCACCGTGCCACGCAGGCCCGACGCCAGTCTCGAAACGGCCAACCGTTTCGAGACTGGCTGCTGAGACGGCCACTGGATATCTCATTGCTCTGAGCGTTTATGGACGCCCGACTGTTAAAGCCATCTTTGGACGTCCGTCTCCCGAGGCCAACTCTAAACACCTGACAGCTGACTCTAGACATCTGACGGTGACAGTGCCTCTACACACCTGACTGCTGACGCTAACTCTAGACGGCTGCCTAATGAGGTCACCTCCATTGAGGTCTGACTGCTGAGGCTATCTCTAGACGCCCGACTGCTGAGACCATCTCTAAACGCTTGATCGTTTAGACGATCTCAAGGTATCCCAGAAAATCATTATCACGTTTATTGTTTGACATTTTCATCGCCATTTTTCGGCCGTATGGGCTAGAATACCATGTATCGACTAGCAAGTGTCCACTGTTTATCCGGACAAAATTCAGTGCCGTGTAACTCAGTTGTATTCAAAGAAAATGAATCCAAATCTAGGGTGGAGCAATATGAACACATTGTCTACCACTCAACACTCAGAGAGGCAGGCGAGTGCCACCAAAGCGGCTTGCGGCCCTCACGTGCGTACCCACGCCCTTTATCTCTGTGCGCGGAACTTCCGTCCGAAGACGCCACTACTGTTCCGATTCGGCGCTTGAGTGCCATCTCAGAAGATGCCACCCATCCTCCTTTGCACATCTCCTGCTTCAGGACTGCCCAGAAATTATCCACTGGGTGCGGCTGAGATGCACTGGGAGTCTCTGTCCTGTCCTCTCGTCTGATGACTGACACGCCGGGATCCTCCACAAACGAGATCGTCTCACAGGCATAACGTGCCGCAGCCAGCTCTTGCAGAAATGGCAGCAGCCCATTCCGCGGACGGCGCTGTCGACAGACGATGCATCCACGTTGGACCGACTGGGAGGACAGGTTTCGAGACTCCTCTTGGGGAGATGGCGATCCAGACCATCATTTTCTTTGGAAACTTATCAGTTGGCATGTCTCACATCTTCCGGGATGTCACCAGCGGGACCCGTACAGAAACCTGTTTCCTGACATGTTGTGGCCGGAAAAGGTAAAATAACTTCCATCATTCATGGCCACCTCTATGTTCTCGCATGCTCGTAGTGATGTTCGTGCCTGGTGGTGTACACGTGTTTTTGGTTTGATTTTTTTACCAGAATTTGGTGCCTTCTTCCGCCTTCTAAACTCTGTTTTAAAGCTTTTGCCGCGTAATTTTTGCTCACTCCAAAACGGCGTGCCATGACGCGGCGTGACACTCCAGCTCCATTGGTCGCTGCCTTCAGAAGTGCATTCCTCTTTCTGGCGTCCGTTCTACGACACGGCCTTCCGGCTTTGCCCTTGCCGCCATGCTCAGTAGTGCCCCGTCTGTCGAGCTTACGTTAGATATCACATATGGCGAATCTAACTATCTCCATAGTTATAACACCGCATTTCGGCACATTTGGCTTGAGCTCCGTGAATCTGTACACCATTTTCTAGCATTCTCTTTGCTTGGCGACATCAAGCAGATTAAAAAGAAGAAAACATCAGACTGCATTACAGTTCTTGAACAGAACATCTATTATGTCGTAGATCTTCTCGTGCAAAATTACATTTTCACGGGACGTACGGGTTTCGAGATATTAGAAAGTGAATTCTGTTCCGATAATTAGTGGACACGTCTTAAATTTTGTAGTAGCATCGACAGCTGGGCTCTCAACGGTACAAACGTTGCAGGGAAAACACTGTAGCTACAAGCTTCAGCTTCCATCGATCTGGGCCAGTCATCAACATGAAGGTCAACGGAAAGGAAGCACTCGGTAAGACTGCCTCTGCCCGGGCTTTCAGTAAGGCTGACGCCCGACTTGAAGTATGTAGAACGTGAGGTTAGGCTTGTCTCGTCGTACAGTGCATCAGAGGAGGCGGGGGTTTTTAATCTGCGACCTGTTGGGGCTCAGATCAGTTCAATCGGTTCTCCGCGACATCACTGCGCCACCCAATAGCGTAACATCATCAAATCTGTAATATCCTCAGTGAATTAGGTCTGCACATTTGGTGTAACCGGTTTTATCGAGGTCACCGTCCAAGGTCATGTCAAAATCCCGCCATAAAGATGATATTTTACGATTTTGCCGTTCTCCGAGTTTACTTGATATTTGCGGATATACTGGTTGCGCAAAATAGCTAACAATATGGAGTATGTCTTATCATGTCACAGGTTAATGCAGACCACCCATGACCTCACCCTTGGTCATGGACAAAGTTTATAGAAGCTGAAAAATCAGTTTTGATATTATCTGAATATTTTCTGATGCAAACAAGAGTAGCTGAAGCGTTTTATGGAGTATTACTGTGTTACCGATCTTTATGCGTCAAATAAGGATGACGGTTGGCCTGACAACAGTGCCGAGTTTATGCAAGTTGCATCGCCGTTTTTTCGTGCTAGGGGCTGCAATTCGTGCTTCATGTTGGAAAAGATTGAGTTTTAGGTCAGTGGCCGCTGGAGAAGGCATCTTCTGCGATATTTCGTGTAGAAAATGAAGATTAAAATACTGAATTTGTGAAGTGAAAAGCTGGGAAATTAACTTTCTGTTTCTACGGCTCGCACAAATATTTCTGCTGAACGTGGCGCTTTTTGTGGGAAACTTTTTGAAAGGTGCTGGGCTAAACTGACATTAACCGCCGACCGGACATGGCGCTATTACTGCGAAACCCGCGAGCGACATTTCATGATTATACCCCTCATTGGAAAGGTTTAGGCAATGCGCAACTCTACAACAATGCCAAAGCATCCAGCCAGCACAACGGTGATGTCGCAAGCACAGATAGGCCAGAATCCGAAGCCTGATGAAGAAGAGCTGGTGAAATCAGGTGACTGCAGGGGAGCTAATAACACGCGTGGAAGGAAAATCAAAAATGAAGAGGAAGAGATCCTAAGCTGTGATATTTGCGGTAAAAGATACCACATCCTGTGCCAAATCAGTTCGGCAGGCGGTTATGAGGCCATCTAAAAGTGCAAGCTCTTCTGGGTATGCGCATTTTGCCAGGAGACGATCCGAGTACTGTACGATAGAGATCATTTTGAGGATAAGACGGCCGAGTCTCTCAAAAAGCCAGAATATTCAATGCAGTGTCAAGTTCTAACGGTTACAGATGTGGCCAACAGCATCAACCATATAGTGAAGGACCAGGAACCAGCTTTTACTATGCTCCAGAATCAAGTTGCTGAACACGCAAACTATTTACAGCTCACGATGGATGCCATACTTCGTATGGAAGCAAAGGCGACTGTCCAGGATTGCAACGCTTCTCAAGACCAACAAAGAAGAAAAGAAATATTACGCCAATGCAGTTAAAACGCTCGAGGCCAAAATAGATGTCATGTATTCCTTGCTCGACAAGGTGCGCGAACAACGAGGACCGGAGGAGGCCATCGCAAAAAACCGTCGGCAGCTCCTTTGAAAAGAAAAACATGCCTGAAAATACCACAGGCGCCCGACAGACAGGATGGACCGCGAGCCTTTTAGTATCTTCATCCGCAAGCAATTCCAGATGAATGTGGTCATCACGAAACCATTCTGAGCAGGTAAAATCCGGCCAGACAGGCCGTGCCCACTTATAATGACTCTGAATAACGCAAGTGCAAAAACGGACAGCCTCCGTCTCGCAGCTTAGCTCCACAACAGCCGTAACTACAGCATTGTTTACACCGTTCCTGACCGAACTCCGGAAGAGCAGGAACAGGAATGGAAATTGAGGCAGGAAGTAAAAAAGGTTCGCGGCGAAGGAAAGAGCGTCCAGATTCAGAGAGCTATGATTGTGGTCCTGCATGAGGCTTTCGGAAGTTACCAGAGAAAAAGGGATCGAGCTGAAGCCGATGACCCACGGCTAGCGCTGCCGCTGGTCGACGGACTATGTACCGGAGGATACAGGGACGCAGGGAACAACATTCTGGAGCAGGTAGCATGAACTTCGAACGATCGCGCATCGATGCAAAATGGCAGGGTCGAAGAACATACCACTGATAATGAGGAGTTAAAGGTCCTGTACAACAATGCTGATGGGATCTCCAATCAGACAGATGAACTTTTGCTGGCCTTGAAAGGTGAGAAACCGCACATTGTCGTCCTTACTTAATGCATACCAAAAGCACAAGCAAGACCACTGTCATTTGTAAGTTTTTCAATGGTGTCATACTCTCCATGCCTTAATTTCGATCCCGCCGACGCTAACCTGGAAACCTTCGGAAAACGGGCAGCTGAAATACTGATTACAAATGAGCTCAACCCGACTGAAATATTTTTTTTCCACTCCATTTGATGAAGGAATATGGACAAGGATCCCTCTACGCAACCACGACCAGCTGGTTCTGGGAGTGGTGCACAGGAGTCTAAGTGCCGAGAGACGCCAATCAATTGATGCCTTGTGCAGCATGATGGAGATCGTGGCTTCAAGCGCACCATCTCACTTGATTATCATAGGTGACTAACTACAAGGAGGCAGAATGGGCTATGGGTCTGTCTAGGGCAGCAGAGGGACATCACACGCACAGGTTTCTGCATACCATACAGAACTGCTTCTTGTCGCAGCATGTTTGAACACCTACACAGTACACATGTCATGCCTGACAAAACACCTAGCACTATGGACTGTGTTTACATAAGAAGAAAGCATGGTCACCGACATGAAGCATAACCCACCACTGGGAAATAGTCACCACGATTGCCTGAGCTCCAAGCTAACGTGGACTTCACCGGGGAGACTCTCACAGACACCAGTTTAAATGCAGATAACGTGAAGAAACGTCTGGAAAACCTCGATATGAGCAAATCCCTTGACCACATGCGCTGCATCCCAGAGTCCTCAAGGAGTTGGCTTCTACCTTATCGGTGCCTTTGACCGCAAGTTACTAGAAATCTCTAGAGTATGGATCACTCCAAGAAGACTGCAGAGAAGGTGAGGTGACACCCATCTACAAGAAGGGGGACAGGAGGACCCCGGAAACTACCGTCCAGTCAGTTAAACGCGTATCAGCTGCAGAGTTTGGAAGGTTTTGTTCGAGACGCGTTGCTGGAACATTTCCTTGACAACGACCTGCTTTCGTATCAACAGGATGGCTTTTTCCGCGCCGGTCTTATGCTTTACAGTTCCTGACAGTGATGGAGGTCTGGACCGAGATGTCAGACCAGCGAGGTGGTGTGTCGTCCACCTAGGCTTTCGAAAAGCCTTTGACACTGTGTCTCACCGGACACTGGTGACCCTGCTGCAAGCAGACAGTGTTGAGGACAACCTTTTACGTTGGAACCGAGTCTTTTTAAGGGACAGAAGTCAGGTGGCAGTGGTAAAAGGACAACGTACGCGATGGACAATGGTATCCGGTGGCACTCTCTGAGGATCCTTGCTAGGGTCATGTTTTTATATATTTATCAACGATCTCCTGGATAATGGTCAAGAGTCATATAAAGCTGTTTGCCCACGACACGAAAATATATCGGGAGGTATTAAATTACGAGGACAACACGCCTCTGCAAAGGGATATTACTGCCATACAAAAATGGGCTGAAGATGGCAGCTGCCCTTCAACAGGGAGGGCAATGTTAACTCATACACCTTGGCAGAGCCAATCCAAGGAGAAAACACTACATGGCCGGCAATGAGCAGGTAACTGTTGACAGTGAGGACTTCGGGTGTGCATTGACCAGACGCTCAAGTTCCGTGAGGAGACAGTCGCTGCAGTCGACAGAACGAACAGAATTCTTGACCTAGTCAGGCGTTCGTTTGTCACCTTAGAACATTATCCACTACCGTTTCTCTTCAAAACTGGTAAGGCCTGGAATATGCCAATGCTGTGTGGGGTCCCATACCTAGAATGGACCAAAACGCAACTGAAGGCGTCCAGACGAAAACAGGCTGAAAAAAGAATCTCCCAAGCATTTATTCCAGAAGAATCACGGGCGGTAAACCATGGTTGGTAAAGTAGGATTTTGATAAACCAGATCAAGGGCGGGCTGAGGGCCGGAGTCAAGGATTTCTTCGCGCTAGATAATGTAGAAAACCCGAGGCCACCGATACAAGACACAACGGCGAAGAGTTAATGACCAGCTTCGACATCACTCCTTCATCAGAGCTGTATCCCACTGGAATCGTCTGCTTAATGAAGTCGACACCGCTCTAAATGTGATCACGTTTCAACTCGCTTAGAAAATTACTAGACGACTCACTGGTATCAGACAAGACCCCGCGTGTGATGCGATGCTAATGCCTATGAAACCATGATACAAACAAGGATTGATAACTAACCAGCTGACAAAACTGCTCGGAAGATGCGCTAATCGGGATTCGTCATGTCCCTGTGCACATTTCCTTCTCCTATTTGCCAACGAAAGCGTAACTTAAAACTAGACGTAATCTGCTACTTAGTGCCGCACGACCTGGGCTGAGCTATGCCACAATCTTTCCGACAGACGTGCCACTGGCATTCTTTACATATATTTTCATGTATTTCGGTCTCACGATGTCTATAATGTGTTCTTTGTACACAACCACGGCCACGCTCCCAAAACATAAAATACTATACTGACCTTTCAAATCACCTGTGATTTAAGATACAATCTTAAAGTCCAAAGCTGTGCATTTTCTGGCGCATCACCGAGGGCAATCGATTCCCATTTGAATTAGCCGAAGCAGTCCACTGGTTGAGAAGTTATTGAGCGCGGACTTCTGACCACCTCCCCCTCCCAAGTATCTGGCGGCAAATATCCCAGCAACTGCCGGGCTAAAGGGACACACTCTACGAAAACCACGGCCTGGGCGAACCCAATAGCATCAGAAAGGCGCCAGAAATTGCCCCTGTCAAGGTGGCTGGGAAAAGCGGTCAAACCGTGAGGAAAAATTTCAATACGCACCAAAGAGAGCTACGGGACTTTTATGTCTGTTGTACGGCAGTATCTGACAACGTTATCGGAACTGATGAGCTCTGGAGGTCATTACAGCCTGACAAAGCAAATCAGAGCGAAAGCATACAGAGCTTTTGCAAAATGGTGAAAGACTGGCCACCTGGTGACATTAACCGTCACCAGTATGAACTATCTGGCCACACTCGATAGGGGTTCGTACGACCTTTACCGCCCGGCCATACCTCCGCCACATCTGACGGGTTGGAGTAGCAAAACAAAAACGGACGTACAACTTGGTCTTCTAGCTACACGAAGATACCCCGATTAAGTCTTCTGGGTCACAGAGTGACTTTACAAGCGGCCTCAAGTGCGGTAATGCCAGCTGATTCTAGTTCTCATTCTATCCTACGGAGCATTAGACCAGTTCAAAAACAGTGAAATGTTCGGTAGGTTAGTTTTTCTAGTTTTTCCAATGGTGTGAGTTCCAAAATGACGGCATGCAAAATATTAAGCATCTAAATTAAAAGCTGACTCTTCCTCAAGAGTTGCAACCATAGGGCTCCATGGAGACTGCAACGTCTGGCCAAGCGTCTGTTGCGGAGTTCTCAGCCAGGGGCCAAACGGCGCCGTTGTTTGGAAGTTTGCACGCATATAAGTCTCTGTAAACGAGGTTCAGGCAAGGGAGCAGGGAGCGAGGGGGGGGGGGGGCGAGGGCAGCTGCTCCCCCCAACTTTTAAAGTATAACGTTGATCCTGCGGGCGTTGACTGGAAAAATTTACCCGAAAATGCTTATTTGCCTAGCCCAAAACGTGAAGAAGTCTCCGCGCCTCCGCTCTTAGGCGTTTTCACAGCTGTTGAATAGCTACACGCTGGTTGTTGCGGTGGGTAACATGTCATTTACTAATGTTTAGACAACGGTTCTTCGTACACGTCTGGTGTATTGTATTGCATGTTCGTATATCATCCGTTAAAACACTGGACGCACTCGTAACGCAACACGGTACAATTTGAAAGTCTAAAAAGGAGTTCTTTAAGATTTTTCGTACATCAAGTGTCATGTAGTTGCAGGTTGATGTAAAGCAACTATCCTTGGTGCTTCCTGCATCTGTTTCCTAGCTGTCTGTGACTGGTTAGGTTTTCGACAGCGGTACCTTTCTACAGTGAGGGTACCGTTTTCGGTAAGTTTTCACCACCTATGGAAGCTGCCGCCGCAGCTCATCATGTTTTGTGAGATGTGCCTTACTGTCGGAGACGAGTTTGGTGCCGCGTTCAGCTACGCCGCTTGTGACGCGGACGCTAGTGACGAACGTCACCAGACGCTGGCAGCCAGGTTCCCTGTCGCGCGATAGAGGCTTGTCGAGGAACGCTGTGCCGATTTCTAGGCTTTCGAACATTGTGCCAGAAGCGGGTCCAACGAAGTCGCTCATTTGGAAGTTCTAGATGTTATCTGCAGAAGAAGGCGGCATTGGTAGCTGAGGTTTTCCCAGCCGATTACGCCGTCGCTGTTTCGCGTGTAATCGTGTAACTGGAGGATGTTATATGCCAGTTGTTTTTGCGGCGTCTGGGGCATTTTTGCTCACTAGTGCCATCGGCACCAACTCTTGTGCAGGGAACCATGTGCGCCTTTTTAATTTTATTCATAGCTGCACTGGCAACTGCGGCGTCCATAGTTCCTAGGATGGCTAATATTTCGTACTTCTGGATGCCATTTACGGCTGCATCTCGTGCCACCGTGCCAGGTGGGCCACTCATGCACGTAAGAAATAAATGTTTGTCGGAAATTCCATCAGCTTGTCGTTTGCATTCTGTGACATTACACCCACTACCAGCAACTGGGTTCGGTGTATAGGCAGCTCCATTCCATAGACGACGCAGACCATTCCACGCGTTTTGTGGCAAGCGCCAGGGTTTGACACATGTTCGCTGACGCCCGTCGCCTCCCCACTAAGCATCAATAACACTGATTTCAGAAGGATGAACGCCGCAGCTGCCTGTGCAGCTATGCATACCATGAAAAGCCGCACATGGTTGGTGTCTTACACAAGAGCTGATACCGATGGTACTAGTGAGCAACAATGCCAAAAACAACTGGCAAATGACATCCGCCAGCACGCCGAACAGCAACCGTTTAATCGGCTGGCAAACCCCCAACTTCCAATACTGCCTTCTTATACAAATGGCATAAAGAGGATCCAAGACGGTGACTCAGTAAGACCGGCCTCTGGCGCAATCTTCAAAAGCCTAGAAATCAGCACAGCGTTCCTCGACAAGCCTCTACCGCGGGACAGGGAACCTGGTTGCCAGCGTCTAATGACGTTCGTCATCAGCGTCCAAGTCACGAGCGGCGCAGCTGAGCGCGGCACCAAACTTATCTCCGATAGTAAGGCACATCTCACAAAACATGATGAGCTGCGGCGGCAGCTTCCATAGGTGGTGAAAACTTGCCGAAAACGGTACCCACATGTAGGAAGGCTGTCGCTGGTAGAGACGTGACCAATCACTGATAGCTATGCAAAAGATAGAGGAAGCACCAAGGATCGTCTCTGCTACAACCTGCAACTGCATGACCTTTGAGATGTGAAAAAGTTTGCAATATTTCCTTTTTAGACATTTAACTTATATCATGTTGCGTTACAAGTGTGCCCAATGTTTTAACTCATGATGTACTTTGTATGAATATGCATACAACACACCAGAGTTGTACGGAGAAATGCTGTCCAAGGATTAATAAATGGCATGTTACCCACTGCAACAACCAGCCTAAAACTTTCCATCAGCTGTCAGAGGTGCCAGCCTAAGTTCAGAGGCGCGGGAACTCATCCAAGCTTGGGGGGCGTTGGAGAAGTGGCAAAAAGTTTTGGTCAATTCTTTCCAGCCACAACCCACAGGGTCAATGTTTAATTTAAAAAATTTAAAAGTGGTGGCGGCGGGGGAAGGGGAGGAGGCATCCCCTCCCCCGCTTCCCGCACCCTTGCCTTAACCTCGTATACACTGACTTCCGTGCCAGTCTCCAAACAACGGTACCGTTTGGTCCCTGGCTGAGAGCTCCGCAACAGACACCTGGTCAGGCGCTGCAGTCTCCATGGAGCCCTATGGTTGAAACTCTGGGGTTCTTGAGGGGGTCAAATATTAATTTAGATGCGTAATATTTCGCATGCATTTATTTTGGAACCCACACAATGGGAAAAAAGGAGAGCTAACCTACCGAACACTTCACTTCTTCTGAACCAGTCTAATGGAGCATAGCCTGTAGGGCGCTTTTGAGGGGCCTCAAATGGCTTTCAACGATTAGCCCGCGTCCAATCGGCACCTTCATATGGGCAGCCGGAGCCCAGGGGACGTGTCGAAGCCCCCCTCCACCTTTATTTCGCGTCGCTGAAAAATGAAACTCATATCATAAGAAAGCTCGAATGTGTACGTTTCAAAGCATTCAAAAGTTAAAAATGGTAAATAATACAACTTTCTGGCCAACATATGTAGAAATAGGAATTTTAAGAACAGCGGTAGCTCCCTCCCTAACAACGCTAGAGCAATGCTGAACATGCTAATGGGAAGCCAACGGAATGTATATTACGGTTACATATAATCTGTTACATGTAATCGTACATCGCATCAGGTGACCTGATAAAACGTCATTTTTTCATTTCGTTATACCTGTAAGGTTTCTAAACGTCGCTGGTGAACTGTTGCTCATGTATGCTTCCGAATAGTAGAAATGCTTTGTACGCGTATCTTTTAAATGTCCATGGACTAGAACGTCAATGACTCAACGTGACCTGACCTCACTTTTTGACCTGATCTTACATTCAGCCACATCCTCCATACCGTTTCTTACAAAAGGGTAAAGAGCACCTTTGGAATGAAACTCCTTGGATTCCACAACCGTTATCAATAGGGAGCTATATAAGGTCGACCATTTAACCTGACGTGAGGTAGGATCACGAACAGATTCGAAGCACGCATGGTGTTACGTACGAAAATGCTTCTTCGTAATAGTTATACGCGTAAATTAAATAAAAAACGAATCTTGTCAAACTTAAACAAAAAAACCTTCTCGTCCAGAATGCAACTTCAATTCTGTATTTTTTGTCATAGCCTAAATTTTAATGCGCAAGCGCAGCACGAACCTCAGTCATACGAAGCAACGTATTTTCGTACGTAACAGCATGCGTGATTCAAATCTGGCCGTGATCCTACCTCAGGTCAGGTTAAATGGTCGACCTTATATAGCACTCTATTGATAACGGTTGTGGAATCCAAGGAGTTTCAGTCCAAAGGTGCTCTTTATCATTTTGTAAGAAAGTCTATGGGGAATATGGCCGAATGTTAGGCCAGGTCAAAAGGCGAGGTCAGGTCACGTTGCGTCACTGACGTTCTAGTCCGTCGGCATCTAAAAGATACGCGTACAAATCATTTCTACCGTTTCGGAAGCATACATGAGCTACATCTCACCAGCGAAGTTCAGAAACCTTCCAGGTATAACGAGATGAAACATGACATTTTATCAGGTCACCTGATGCGATGTATGATTACATATAACAGACTACATGTAACCGTAATTCGATTAGTGAATCGATATCTTTCATAACAAACTCGCTTACGGGAAATCAGTGTCGCTAACACTTGGGTTTCACCCTTGTATGCATATATATGTCGCTGACTGATGAAATAAACCACAGAGGTGAAGCTTGACATCTGGATACGACTCAGCTTCTACCATGGTGACCTCGCATGACCTCAGGTGACCTGAGGCTATTCCAAAGCTTGGAAGCGATTTTGGAAGTCTTGACGCAATTTTGGACTTCAGCGCCCATTTGTACCCCAGAGATCATGAAAACGAGGTGTTAGACATTTTTGCCAGTTCACCCAAATGTGTCCTGGCCGGGCCATATGACCCTTCACACCACTTATGTTAAGTCATTTCCTTGATCCAGGAATGCATTTCTGGCACTAACAAGCCGAAGAAACGGTTCAAAACCGTTAAAAATAGGGAAACAAGGCGGAAATTGGCCTGACCTCATGTCACTGGCCTTGACCTTGACAACAAATTCGAAGACGCAGAATTCTTACGAATGTCCTCAACTGCTATCCATGAAAGTCTTAAGTCGACTGGTCTCACGGCGTAGTTTGTAGAAGAAAGTGAAAGAAGACCTTTTAAAAAACTCGGAGGTTGACCTCTTTTACGTGACCTAGGTCAGTGACCTGACATGACCAGAAGTTGGAAATTATTCAGGACATGCGCAAAAGATGTAGGAAAAGGTACTGAAAATTTGAGCAAGCTGCACTCACTGGACTTTTTTTACGCCATTAAAAGTTCTCAGAGGGGGGGTCGAAACGTCCCCCCTCCTCCACCGCGGGTGGGCGAGGGTGAAGAACTTAAAGTACTGTTTTATGCAAATCGGAGTCTCCGATTGTGTCGTGACCCCTTTGAGATCAATAAAATGCAAAAAAGTGAATGACATAATTAGAGATCTGGATCTAACCCACATATGGACTATGATAACCCGCATAACCCACATATGATCTTGACCCACATATGAACTTCAGCGCGGAGGTCACTGACACCATGGGTGACATGTACAGGATTTGGTACGACTACTGAAACGTTTACTATCCGATGGTGATCGTAACGTGATTTCTCGACGGTATACTCTCACGGGAGAGGTCATAGATCAGTGACCTGTCAAGGCACTGAGCCCATATTTTCCCAAAAAGTCTTGAAAATGCCGAACACATTCCGCCCTGAACTTCAGAGCTGCAAAAGCACTCATTTTGGGACAACTTGCGGAAACCTCAGGGAGATCGCATCTCCCCCCCATGTTCTAGTGACGGTTTAACGATTCATTTGGAATGGTAAGTAACGCTTTGACCTTCTGCACTTACCAAACCCCAACACAGCTGCGTATACGACAAGAACTATGAGATAGTTTCGCCGCGGGAAGCCCCCATAAAACCATCGGAAAGAGGCTGCACAAGATCACTGGCTGAGATGCGGCAAACACCCTGGGGCTATCAAAACTGCATCCCCTTTCCCAGGATCAGACCAGTGAAACAGAGCACCGCATCACGTCACTGATCAGCCGCGCCGTCTGTACCGTGCCGTACGGTCTACTGCCAGTTCCGGCTTCGTCCCTCAGAACCAAGGGGCGCCTGTGAGGTTCACTGCGATCTCCAGGCAGGACGGGGCACCGGTTCACGCAGCGGAAAGAATTCAAAACTGGTGTCAAGACAATCTCCCCAGCTGCCGGTCACAGGGAAGTGGCCGGACAACCCCCATATCTTGCAATGAAAATCTCTGAGAGACACTACCACGCCAGCTTGACGAAGCGGACCCCTGCACGGGTCTCAAACTGCTCTCAAAGTTATTAAAACTACCACAGGCAAACGTCTGCGCATCCACGCAGGACAGTATGATGGGCAGCATGCCACAAAAAACGTAACAATGTTTCTTGTTAAACGTCACATACCTCCGCATGAAAACACACCCGAGGCGTCAACAATATGCTTCCAATATTCGTATCAGTATCCTGAGAACGAACATATCGGACATTGCACGCTGAGGCCACACCCAGACGCCCTCCTACTGCGGCCACCTGTGAACGACGGCCTGGTGAGGTCGCCGCTGCTCAGACGGCGTGGCGCCGTCGCTGTCGGCGACAGGGTTGCCGCCTTTTTTCGGCCGTCCCGTATCGATTCAGCCAGCTGGACGCGTTGAGGCGGCCGGGCGTTCAGGCCATGCTGCTCCGCCACTCGGCACTCTCCCCATGCAGCCAATACTTCTAACTACAAAACAAACCTTAAATCGAAACAGAAAGATAGTTCGGGAAAAAACAGAACCAAGAATCATGGCATTCATACCACAAGATGATAGTATACGTACATACCATCTTCTACATCTCTCTTTCCCCCTCCCCCTTCTCTACCTCTCCCTCCCCTTCTCTACCTCACCTCTCCCTCTCTCCCCTTCTCTCCCCCTCCCTTTCCCCCTCTCCTTCTCTTCCTCTCCCCTTCTCTCCCCTCTCCCTTCTTCTCCCTTATCCCTCCTTCCCCTCTCCCTCTCCCTCTTCCTCTCCCCTTCCCCTTTTCTCCCTTTCTCGCTCTCTGACAGCCGACCTTGATTACTACAGCAGTCAACTCTACAGGATGTTGTTTTGGTTTTGATAATTTCCACAATGGCCTTTTGGCATAGATTTGGTCAAAACCAAATTCTGACAAAGGACAATGCCTTGATTTCAAATATGCTAATACATTATGTTTCCCAAATCGTCTCCTATATCCTATTTTATTTTAAAACGCAGCCACGGCAAACGACTGCGCCCCGACGAATTCTAAAGTAATGTCCCAACTAAGCTGAAGAACGGGTGAAGCAGCCCTAACGAAGAAAGAAAAATGCGCATCACTATTCAATGTAGTTTTTATTGCAAATGACGATTCCTTGACACCCTTCACTAGGCGATATAACTCAAAAACTCTGTCACTCTTGTTAACCCTCGACGGGACAGCCTCCGGATCCACCTTCGCCAGGCTGGGGGTTCAGGAGAACCCATTTCCCCTTCCAAGATCTCGACCAAGAGTCCCACAGAAAAAGTAACAACACAGTCGGAAATGCCTTGACGAAACCAGAACAAATCCTTCATACTTTTCCAATTAGGCCAATATCACGGTAACCAGAGGTCACCTTATGTCAACTTACCTCTGTTGACATTTCTGGCAGAAAAATTTGATGAAGTTTTGGACGTGGTTCTTATGTGACCAGTAGTACAGAATGTCTGATTTGCTTATACGGTGCAGCCAAAAGCCACTTGAGAAGGGACTTAGCCTTTTCACACCGAGCTGAATATCGGGGACAAATTTGGTCTTTTTGTGAGGATGAGCCGTGTTTTTTCCTTCGTCCAAGAATGTGGTTTGGTTCGAATTCGTCGCAACCGGGTCTGGCAGGCAAGTATGTCAAGTATGTATCCATCATATCAAGGTCAAAAAAGTTCAACCGGGCTTAATTATACGTCGGGCGTTTCTGCTGTCTATCGCCATGCTGCATGACCATGATCAGATACGACAAACGATACAACTGTGCATCACCAGTGCATGTAACATCCCTCCTACATCATGACATCAAGACAACCATGTCCTACGGCGTTTTTTTTTCACATATCATTTGCGTAAAGGACAGCGGGGACGCCTGCAATGCACGAGCTTGATATTTAGTGAGGGGTCATTTTTGCGATGGGAAGAGTTTCTATTTTGGTGCCCAAAAATAAGTGAGTTCAGGCAGTGTCAACCGTACACAAAGATGACACGTCTGTAATTCTTATCGTTTTTGGTCATACAGAGTGTGTTTACACTGAAAATAAGCAGTATATCTGCCAGGGTTAAATCAGGTTTGTCTGGGTCAAATGAGATTCGGTTGCTGTATGATATGAGTTCTTGCCATAAATCAGTACTTCCAAAGCACATGTGGCAATGGACCTAAACATTCCAAGATTGCAAACAGATCTATTGTATTCAGCTGAGGGCCTCAAAATTCGGTATTAAACGTGATCCAATCTCAGGTCAGATGTCAAAAGGTAGAATTACGCGTGCGCAGGATGTAGGGCGCATCAGAACGTGTGTTCAAACTTAACAACCGCCAAAAGAGGCACAGTCCCAACAGCGGATGGAAAAAGGTCGGTTTAGCTCACCAAACGTCAATGACTTGACATATGAATAGCCTACCTGTTGCATCTGCCATGTTCTGCAAATGTAGTAAGTTGCATGTTAATCGATGCGTTTTACGAATTTTTTGGACACTTAGCTTACATTTCTAGAACACGATCTTGCCCGTAGCTGACCAACGAGTTTGCAAATTAGCTCAATGTCCAAAAAAATGAATGAAAAGGCACCCAACTTTAAACCTCTGCATCCCTTCGCTTTTTGGCTATCTTCAGAAAACCAGAGGGAAAATCCCATGGGCTCTTAGCCCGGTGAGGGTTAACGGACCGTTCGATGGATATGAATGGAAATGAAAAGAAAAATACCCCAGGTATGAATGGAGGAGCGCGCAAAACTTTGCGGCCAGACGTTCAGCGGTAGTCGCAGAAACTGAGGCCATTCGGTGACCTTGCAACCTTTATAATGTGGTTTCACTGGGCAAAACGTGTGACACTGGGTACAAAAATTAGCTTGCGATGCAACTGCGGTGGGACGGACTACCACCAACCGCTCACAAAATCTGGTCGACACAGAAGACAGAGGTGTTCAAAAGTTCCATCGGTAAAGTGCTCAGCAAAGCGGTGGAAATGGCAAAAAAGCACCTCGAGCTGTATGATAATCCTTTGCCTACCATGTCACCCCAAAACTTCCGAAATGGTCATAAACGATTTAATGAACTATATGAATCGCTGTTTACGTTCAGTTGTATGCATTAACCTAATTCCCGGCAGAGGGGATGAATCCGTCCGCCCTGAAATTGGTCACTTTTTGCACCTATTTTTTCCTCCTACCGTAACAAAGTTTCGTAAATCTATTTTGCTCAGGAGCGGAGCAAGGAAACGTTTTTGGGCGGCACCTCAGGCCATTTTTTGGCCCTGCTGAAGGTACAGGGAAAGTGGCTGCCAAAAATGGCGTTTTTAGGACAAAACTTAAACACGTACCTAGCAGTAAAGGTAAACAGCTGGGCAAGCTAAAAAAATCGTTAATCTGAGGTCACTTCACAAGGCTAGGTTAAGGTCAAAAATCGAACTAAGGTTTTACAACAATTTTGCCAAATGCAGTTCCCTTTTTTCATGCCCCTGGCGCCGCCTATATTAACATTATGCAAAACATTGTAATATGATTCGTACTTCCTTCAAACGACTTAACTAGCAAAGGCTAAAAAACGTTTTGGCTTTTTGTTAATTCAGCTTTTCAAAAAAATAGTCCCCCATTTTCGAAACCCTACGAACGCCTATCAACTTCCTCGAAATTTAAAATATACTGACCAAATGTGAAAGTCTTATCCATAAGTTCTCAATTCATGCCAATGTCACCAAAATCGGTCCAAAAACACCAGAGCTATAACGAGCCCAAAAATATCTTCCATCTTGTTTGCCCCCCCCCCCCTATCCACCCATTTTAAGACTTTGGAAACTTCCCTTTCATAGAAATGCAGTTCACTTCGTGGCCAATCGACTGCCGTTGGTTGCGATAAAATCGGATGTGTAGTTCTAGACCTTGGGGGGGGGGCGAATTTGCCCTCCCCCTGCAGGGATTGGCTATACCGTCTAGTTCTCCGGAAAAAGGGTTAAAGCCTGAACGAAAATACCAATTTATGACAAATTTAGATGCAGTATCCTAAAAACGAAAACGACAGTTTTCGGTTTTGGGATCCTTTTGCTTACGATAGTTTCAAGCAAATGTAATTTCCGTGTCGAACATCCATTATGCAGATCATCAAATTGTACCGAGGTGTAAACGAAACTATACGCGGGCCTATTTCATGACAAATACGTGCTAGTGTGCCATGATACAAGCTGCCAAAGCAATGGTCGCATGAAATCAATGTCATCGGTGATAAATTCTTTCGGTTCTCCAAGTGGCCTCGTATTTAAACGTTGATGTCTTTAGATAAACATCAGCTGCAATGCAATGTTGCGGAGTACAATATGTATGGCAGTAACTTCATGGTGTGCTTCGAACAGAATGATATGTGCGCGTGCATGAGTAATCTGAAGAGTTCCGAACAGTGAATATGATCAATGGCCTAGTAAGATCTAAGTCTCTCAGACCCGAGAAGCCATACTACCCAACCTCAATTCCACAGCATCCGGATGTCACTAGACCTGTGCTTGATTCTGATCCGGACCTGATCAGGGTCAATAATCACACGTTTTTTGGGTGAATCACATCAGATTCGGATCAAATCTGAAAAAAACAGTCATGATTAAAACGCTTATCAAGATCCAAGAATTGTGATGCCGATTTTGATCCGGATCAACTACACCGTAAATCTGATTCCGTGCGACCAAATTATATACGTAAAGCAGGGTCATAAAGTAGCATGATAATGTGCTTATGAACAACACCTCCAGGTCACAATCCACCGAACAGAATTACATTCAAGAGGAAGCCAAGTCAGCCAGATAACCAACTAACTTTCGCCACCCCACAACGTTCAAACTTTCACAGCCCAGCTATTTGAAACATGCCTTTCAATACCAAGCATACGCCACTAAAGAAAAGGTGATATTCAAAGTGTTCATGAAATGTGTGATCCTTTCCCGCAAAACAGACAATGAAATCCTCAGGTACCTCTACTGATGTCAAATCCCCTAGCCACCGTCTACTGTGTAGGTAGGTAGTGGGCTACTAGTAAGAACCAGTAGAAAGTAACAACTAATAGAAAGTAAAATGTTTGGGTCAGTCGATAGAGACAGCTGCCCTCGGAACACCTGCCCGATTCGTTCAACTACCGCTTGACTTATTCTGTGTTATTCCATAGTTATCATGCCAGTGGTTTCTTTCATTTTTCACCAATTAGCCCCTGGACGCATGCCTGTACTGACTTATGTGTATAATGCAAGTATACGCCATAATTGTCACCAGTGCGCCGTAGTTCGGAAAATGGTGGATATATACCAAGGGCCAGTCAGCGGTAAAATACACATTCGAAAAAAATCGATACAATAAATTGCGTAAACCTATTCGTCATAAATAATTTGCCATCCGTGGCTCCAACAGAACAATACCCTTTAAGAAGGTGAGTACAAGTATATTTACCTCAAAGCAATTGCTTAGGCTCAGCCAGCAGTAGCCAGTAGATACAGCTGCTAGGTACGAACACATGAAACACAGTAACAACACTGGACACGACAAAGTTTTCCGTGGCATATACTAAAAATTACTAAAAGTATAGCAGACCCAGAGCTTTAGACTTGAGCTGGAATATTACACCAATAATTGGTAGCGCTGAGCTGACGGCATCCGTGGTGTGGCTTTAGCGACTCAGTGAAAAATACTGCTAAGTGCTTCCAAGGCGAGAGGCAAATCTTGACTCATGATGCGGACGCTTGAGCCCAGAGGCTGTGTATCCCAACCAACGACAAACAAACATGCTTCCAAGCCTTGGAGATCGCAGAAAACGGCCATACATCGCTGGAGGTTCCACACCAGACGGTGGTAAAACTGCCTGGTTTCGAAGTAATGTGCCTCGCACTGGAATATCTATGCCTGTACCCCTGTCCTTATTCACGCCATGAATAAGTTATGAAAACGTTTGGCACAGGGTGGGCACTGCTGCAGGCTTGCTGGCGCTGTGTAATAGGTGGCTGGTCAAAGTGTACAAAGGTTTCCCCACAACGGAGCTGAGCATTCTGTTGTTTTTCAGTATTCGAATATTTGGATGGTTCTGTTCAAAAATCTCACTCCAATATTCAGAAAATCTAAGCAGAACATTACATTCTTATCCACAGGATTCTGCCACCTACAAATAAAACAAAATGTTGATTATGCTACTGGAGCTTTGTTGCATGATCACATAAGACAAAACTTACAATAGAAATATGAACAGAAAATGGACATCTGCACACCTTTATAGTGCCTTTTGTTCAAAAACTAGTAATCAACCTGTGCTTTGTTTGCGGAGTGTTGCCTCAAGCTTGACACCCATAACTGGCTGACTCCTCCTCTTCTGTACGGCAGTGCACTCTTGTCTAAATTATGAAACTTCTCTGCCCTCCAACGCCATATCGCTGACCCATCCCTTTTCTGTCATCCAGTTCCAGTATTATTCAATGACTCCGTGTCATCCCACAGACAGGTATCTATGCCTAATGTGAGTGGAGGCTGCTGCACGTTCCGGTAAGGGATGTATGGTACCTGAAACCAGGGGTTGGGCAGTAGGATAAAGTAACTGTTATTTATGCCCAACCATATGCTTCAAACACTGAAATCATTCAAGATATTGCGGGAACAATTTCTTTAATTGAATGCTTCTGATCATTCTGATAACAATTTCAGGATCTGAATATTTCCAGAATTTGAACATTGGGTCAAATATTTAAATATTTAAAATCTAAATGTTTCACTCCCACCCACAACTAAAATATTATATATTTACAGTAATTATTTTTCTTTGCAGGAATTTAAGCGGACATTCTGATAGAAATATGTATAAATCTCTTATATGTATCTGGACTTACATGTTTATTTTCGAATATGCGCTGCTTGGAGATCGTCCAGAGTCCGAAATCACGTTCAGTGCTCCTAATTGCCCAGGAGAGCCAATCCTGCCTTTGCTGCTGACAATGATGTCTACCCTAGAGCTAACCCAGTTGATCGACCCACTCCAGCTGTTCTGATGCTCGTGCCCCTAGGAGCAGTGAATGGGAAAATCTGTGACAAATTACAAAAAGAAATAAAGTAGTGAACATGGGCAAAATGCAAAAGATTACCCAGCGAGTAATTTTCCGTTGTGAGTCTTTTCTATTGTGAAGACTAGCTTTTGGCAACAAACATTTGGTTCAGCCATCAGTTTTAGTCCATGGTAAAGTATTTGCATTGTTCTTACGCCAACAACCTTCCAGCCTAGTTTTTAGATAACATGTCTTCTTAAGATAACATGTTTAGATACCATTTTATACCAATGGCTGATCCGAATCAACAAGGAACTTATGAATCAATGTTTGATCCATATCATTTTTTCCAAAAATTGGTATGAATCATATCTGATTCGTATCAGTTTTGAAAAAGGTTCCGTGAATTTCATTCAATTCGTATAAAATTAGAAAATAGTCGTGATGTTAATACTGATGTACATCAAGTCAATATAATCGGGATCCTTATCCGGATCAGCCGAAAAGTCTAGCACAAGTCTGGATGCCACTGGGGTCCCTTTGGCTACTCAGTTACGCTCTGTTTTTGTTTGGGTGGGATGTGCAAGTACAATTTCGAACCGCGCCGTCTGCGTACGAGTAGGGTCCTCATGAGGCAGCAGGAGTGACCAAAGTCCAGCCTCACAGGTCGGCAACTGCCCTGAAACGATGTTTAAAATAGTAACAAATATAAAAAATGAAATAAAAAATAAAATAAAAAAAAGTAAAATGGAAAATTATCGCGCATATATGAGTGCACGAACGCCCACAACACAAAGAAACGGAACAAAAGATAAGCTGGAGACATTAATCGGTATTTCCGCCAAGATAACACATGTGTTGCATGTTAGCCTCAGAGTCGTTCAAGGCATACACAATAGGTGGAGCGGGATGAGGTGATAAAACGTACTTCAGTGTGTACTGCAAATGACAAGTGATAAGACACATGCCTTGATAAAATATGGTACAAACGCTGAAATAAGAAAAAGGGAGTCGGAAACCGCGAGAGTTCGAAGAGACAACCTATTCAATACAAATAAGCTTTCGATCTTGCCCGTTACAACAGCATACAGGAATCTACGAGGTCTATGCGTTTTGACACTTTTGTAGCGTGGCACTAGGAACATTCCAGGTCAAAGGTATCAAGACCAAAGGCCCCGCCTTCGGTTTCCTTCCAAGTTTCTGGACGCGATATTAGGCAAGAACCGCTGTCCAAACAAAAGCAGAACATAAAAGAACGCAAAAGAATACAAGAAAACAAGAAATCACAGTGGGCCTTCAGTAACGTGACGAGATGCAAACAATCAAAGATATGTATGTGCATAATTCTGAGTTGTCACGCACTTAACATCTGCAATATACGAAACTGGTACAGGCGTCAAAACAGCGCTTCCTGATTTTTCGGACTAATTCCAAGAAATTTCCCGGCACATTCGATAAACCTTCAACACGGCCATTCCATCTTACGCGCCGATTTCTGGGAAATGTTTGGCCAACACTGATTAGAAATTAAGGGCACTCCAAAAGAACACAATCGCTAAAACAAAAAATGCATGTTACCGGATATGCTTTGACACAGATCTTGATGCTTCCAACCATGTCATACCAGGCGTCACGCCAGCGGCCGGACCGACGGGAGGCGCCCAGCTCTGGCATCCGGAGGCATAGGCGTGTCCAACGGACAGCAGCCGTCGGTCCGTATGGCAAACACAGGCATTACCAAAATCTTTGCGAGAAATTATACATATATTAGCCTCTTATTAGGGCTGTCATTTAACAAGTGGACACACACTGTCGCATCCCTGACCGCTGAAGCACGGTAGTCCGGGTTCGCCGACATGTGTGCGTGTCAGAACGAACCAACTGCCGAATTCTTTCCGATCACTTGCTTGGTGATGTTTGAATAGTGTTTTTTAGGGAAATTAGATCAAACAAGTAATATCAGACAACCCTGATGGTCTACAACCAGACAGGTGGCAAGCTAATGTGGCGCAGCAAAGTGCGCAACAGCAGCGCCAAAGTCCCTAAACCTTGCAGTATTTTTGACAGATTCCAAGAAAATATTCCATTTTACAGGCAATTTCGGATTTCAATCTGTGTATCACCCTTTTTTGTACCGCACCCCCACTTTACGAATACCCTGGATCCGCACGTGGTCACGGCTTATGCTGCGCATCGTTGGTTCAGGGCAGAGCGCGCTTTATGTGACGGACAAGCAACGTCATGGCTCCCGAATATCCGCGCCAGAGAACCAGGATTTCCTGCCAGTCGCCCTGACCGTTCACGTCGCGACTGCATCAAGCTCGCATTTAAACTATCGGAGTCCCTGCGGTCTGGGTCCACGCTCATTGTTGCTGTTATGTGGGGCTATGGCCACGCTGCAGTGCACCATCCCCCCTGTTCGCCAAAGGCTACAGGAGTGAACGGACGCACAGCCTGTCCCCGCCAGGGGGCGGACCCGTACACTGAATCGCTATGATGCATCCATAGCTTCAAGCCGGGGTGTTCAGTCAACATTGTATTTTTCACATGGAGTAACTGCAGGAAGGAGCATTATTGGTTTTCCCATTTCCTCCACGCCTGTTTTAAAAACCATCGCTTATCCTTGAAATGACAGCGCACAAAGCTGCATCAACGAAAACATAACTGCAGAAGCAGCACTATAAAATTTGGGAGCGCAAGGCCTCACGCCAGCAATAATCAGCCACTGTGTTTCAGCAGTGACTCAAATAACTCATAATGGTAAGAACTATCTTAATCCTAATCCACCCAGCTCGGGCTGGTTCTCGAGGACCCCCCCCCCCCCCCGCCTTTCCTAAAGTCCGGTCAGAAAAGAGCAACAAACGATGTAAAACTTTGAGCAGCTGTTCAACCATCACTCCTGCATTCAACATCACATTTTCAAGACAGTTTGCTGATCTGTTCTCTGTTTCTGTTTCTCAATACGCTTTGACAGCCCACCCAGCCAACGAAAGAAAGTCCTCCTGTCACCACCGCACGTCCACATTTGTGACGTCATACCTCAGCTGACGTGTGGGCTCTATTCGCGAAATGACTCACCTGGCCCACCCCGCTACTTCACGCGTCCGAATGGCGCTCCGCAACAATGTCGTTTTCCCTTGCTGAAAACGACGCAGTTGTCACACCCCGTTCGGCAGCATGACGAAATCCGGGAAGTAGAATAGGCTGTTTTCGGACGCAGCCCGGCTGCTTTTGCACCCAATTCCAATACATATTGCCTTGGCAATCGCTTGCCTTTGGGAAGCTAAGTTGCGGCCGCAACGCAATGTTACGCTTCACATCCTCCTAATTCTGGGCAATTTCATCGATGTACCAGCTATTGCTGATCTATCGATGTGGTTTTTGGAACATGACTGTGGGTGCTCAAAACGCAAATGGGGACACCCAGACAATGACAATACGGGGGAAGGGAGTCGTGACAGTCCTTTATGCCCAAAGTTCACAGAAATGAATTTAAAAACGTATTGCGGGAGGTAAATTACAAGAAGAATACGTAAATCACGGACAGCTTTATGGCGGCGACATCCTTAAAAGGAATTTGTCTGTTTTTTTTCCAATATCCCAAAAACACGGGGGAATATTTAGGATTAATTGTTGGTTGGTTGGTTATTGGGGCTTAGGGGCGCACCGACTGCAGGGTCATTCGGCGCCCATAGGATTAATTGTGACGCATCATAATGGAAAATGCATTTTGGCCATCTTAGACCAGTGTTTCATGCATTTCAGTTATTGTATTTATCGACAGTGCTATCGGTGAGCGAAATACAATAACACGACACAAAAGAAAGGAACCAATCAGCGAGCGGAAAATACGTACGTAAACCTTGGACGCATCCGGTGTTTATCCAACAGTATGTCTTGCTGTAACGGAATAAACGGTAGCGACGATTGTTTTGACAAACAACACTAACATATTTCGACCTATTCACGTAATGCACACCTGCGGGGAAATTTCCTGGAACTGCAGCGGTACTTACCTGAATCAATGATGGCCAAATTCATAATTTTGGTGTTAAACTGTTGCCAGCTTCGACATCGCTGAGGCTAACGATACGCTAACACGTTTTATCGGTGATTTTAGTGTTGGAAACAAAATGGGGTAAATGGATAAAACTTAAGCTGGCAGCTAGCGTAATCACCCCAGCAAAATACGAGCAAACGAGAGCGAGTTGGAAAGAACGAATGGTACCTGTGCTTCGATTCATACAAATGCCTCCTTCAATCGTGCGTGTACAGTTAAAAATCGCGATCTGAAGAAGGCATATATTCCGTTTAATGGAGGACCTTGCTCCACGACTCGGCTTTACACAATCTTACTTGGACGGTGGTGGGGAAAAGCAATTGTTGGGAGACGACGGAGTAAAAAAGTCCCGATTATTGGTGATAAAGCTCACTTTAGGTGGTTATTCGTCAACTGGTGGCCTTTAACTCTGTAGGGGCAGGGCCTTCTGCAGGAACGCTTTCCTTTTTTATAAGCCAGTGGCGCTTCATATATCTTTTCGGAGTCCAAGGCGTTCCCTGTTACTCCCTGGGGTACTTGGGAAATAAAGACCTCACTGGTTCACCGCCCTCAACATTTCCTCATGTCCCTGTAATAAAAATCACATCCCAATCCCACCACTTGTAATAAATGCTTGTCATGCGAGCACACACTTCACAAAACTGGCTTTTCCGCTTGACTTGTCACTAACAAGTAAGAATTCGAACAGTATCGATTTTACTGATATTTTACACATGTCTCACCGTTTTTTACTCGTCGCCAGCATGTTTCACTGAAGTCTCGCTTTTTCTCAAGATGTCATTGAAAATGCTCTTCCCTACCTTTCTGAATTCTACTGGCGTTGCTGAACCATTCCTATGGTCCGCTTATAGCATTCTTCCAAAAGCTGATGTAAATTATGGTACATTTCCAGTAATGGCATCAAAGGTCGGCATAGCAAACGCGTTTCTCGTATGTTGTAGGGACAACGTTGGTGGAGAGAGAGGAACAGGAAGAGAAGGGTTCCTCCTATATCAGGAAGGCCTGAAGTTCGCTGTCAATCAATATTCACACAGCACAAAAACTACAGGCTCGAATGCCTGGTACCAACGACAGGAACACGTATTCCCACTAGCAAGAGAAAACAGCATTTTCGAGTCCTTTCTCTCCCTTTATCGCCATTGGGACAATTTTCAATTTTCCAATGCTACGTGCAACCGCCCTGCTGCCCCTCCTCGGCAATGCTACCAATGGCCGCAAGGCTGACAATATGCTCAAGAGAGCATGCCTTGTGACACGCCTGACGCCCTCCATATGACAAGTTAACTCAGCAAACGATGTAATCACAAAAATCGCCATCTTAGCACTGAAGTCACCGCCCGTGTCAATATACGAAACTACGAAACTTGATGCGCTGCATCGTACAGGCAGTGTGTGCGATGATGCAATCGTGTTGAAAAGTTGACGATGAGTAATTTGAGTGATCAAATGTGCAACATCCATGAAGCAATAGGTAGATCTGATCTACACCTGGCAACAAACGAAATCCAGAGGCTACGAGCAATGTTGAGTAAAAGTGGTGATCGGTGATTTCCGTGAGTCCATTGGTAAACTTGGTGACGTTTGAACAAAATCCAGTAAGTTGAAGAATCATTCCCCTTAAAAATCAGCGCAAAACACACACAGCAGAAACACAATCACTGCGGGCCTTCATAACATTTGCAGCCTTTATCAATGTTAGTCCTGTTTGGCACAAAACTCAATCGCCTACACCCGGCCAGAAAAGAAAAATGCGTCTGAGGTTGATCCAAAACGTTCAAACGGGCGTTTTCAATGTCTCTGTTCCCCGACGCCCTATCCTATTTATTCGTAATGAAGTGATGGGTAGTCGGTCCTATCCCAAAGGTGGCATCTTAGAATATGTTGGAGAGTCACTCTGAGTAGGGGTTGCTCTGTATGGCCACTCACATTCATGGCGTGGAAGTCGTCCGGCGTCAGCCTCTCGTTAAACTCTTGCTCAATGCGGGCCGTAGCCGGGGCCGAACCCAGAAGCCCATCCAGCATCTCCTTGAAGTTGAACTTCTTCATGGTCAAGACCACCTCTCAAGCTTCTTCAACAACTTCTACTGCTCAAGGCGACTACGTCGCACAGTGCAGTCAGCATCTGAGAAATAAAAACAAGCGGGCTGCACGCTCGGCAGGTTTCGGCCGACATCTGGACTAGCATCGTCATCTGAGCATTCATCACATGTATTATACTGTATGTAACATGTATGTAACAACACATGTAACACATTGCAGACATTGGTAACAACATCAGTAATTGGTGGCAAGATAATTCAAGAATGAATGTCTGTCCAAAATGGCGACTATCTATGGATAGGGTATAGTTCTGATCTATGTCTAATCCATGTATACACATTCTGGCACGTCAGTTTATTGGACACAAAGCAAATGGAAATTGATTCTGATTCCTTCAGATTTACAGTAAATCGATGCTGATTCTAATTCCTGATAAAAAGACATATTTTGGCGAATCACTTCATTAAACATACTAGACAATCAGTAAGTCATCTCTGATTCCCCTTCCTTTCGTTTTTTGAGAAAATCAATAATGATTCTGATTCCTGACAAAAGCATGCAATTCTAGGATCCATTCAGTGCTCACTGTACATCAGGCACAACTGCTCAGATGCAAAGAGAAGCTGTGCCTGATAGGCTGGAGTATGTCACCACCTCCACACTTCTTCACAGGTTAGATGCCTTTCAGCAGAGTTACTACGATCACCGAGTAACTCCGCCAACATTGGACTCACTCGGCTGACTGAAGTGTTGTTAAAAAAGGCAAAATTAAGAACTTAAACACAATAATACATTGTCAATGATGGTAAAAACCTGGGTATGCCAATTTGTCACAGGCCACATCATACTGATTACTTTGGGGAATGTCAAAATTGTGTGCAAATCAGTAATTGCAGGCATCCTAAAGTTCAAACACATGTGAATATATCTATCATACCAATACACATTTATCTGGGGAAAATGGTGATGAGAGTTCAGTTATATCATGCCATATTAAGCACTGAAGTAGTGGATGGACAGTTACTTTTTGACCAGAGTTTACTGTGGATATTCTTCATAAGCACAGAATCTGTATGACATCTTCACCATTAGGAAACCACTCAACACTTCCTTTACAAAAATGGCTCTTTGAGCATTAGCTACATAATCCGTAAAAGTAAACCTGGAGCTGTCGAAACGATGCACTCTTGGTTATATCACATTAATGGGGATAACCAGGCAAATTTTATGCAGCATCAACAATCAGTTTCAAATCACAGGATATGCTAGCCATGCAAACTGGGGAACATATAGTCCAGACTGTAAAAAAGGGGATGAAAAGAGCAGAGCTCTACTTCAGGCTGTTGCTCCAAAGGAAAGAATGGTGCATCCCAATGTCTACTAATTCTAAGATTTAGCATAATCTGGAAGTATGTTCTAGAACTATGAAAAATGCATGAATGACATACAAAAATTAATAATGACATCTAGTTTAAGACATCCACGATGGCACTAAAAGCAAGAACACAAACACACATCTGCACCAATTATCTAGGGAAATTTTAAGCATGTACACAGGCAATGGTGTTACAATAGCCAACAAGACATATTTTCACCCATGACAGAAGTGATGACACACAACTGAGGCTTTTAGCTGGGGTCAGGGGAAACGTCACAAATGACATCACACCACTGACAAATTCCCTGGAAGCTGCTGATGTCCCTGGATGGTTATCCCACAGAGAATAGTGATGCATCACATCACAGGTTCTAGTTCAGCCAATGTGGACTATGTCACCTACTGTAGGGTCAGCAGGAGGTAGTGTGGCCAAATTCATTTTGTGCTGGGTGTTAAGTTGCATAAAAAAAAAAGAATGGCAATATTTTAGAGGCCAAGGTAAAAACAAAGGTTGCTAACTGCCACAACATTTTTTAATTCATTTTTGATTATGTGTGGAGATGTGAAAACTGCAAAGGATGTCAAAATCCTGGAGGGGAAAATGCATCAGAATTAAATCCTGCACTGCAAAGATGCAACATGAGGACCTGTATGCATGAAACTTATTGCAAAATTTTTTCAACATAATACTTTCACAACCAGGTTACATCTATTTTGGTGGCTGGGCATCATTGTCCAACCAAAGTTCTGACTCTGGCCACAGTGGGTAGATATTACTATCTTTGATAGTTCAGCATGGCTCTGATGGTGGCTATATGTCATGGATGGACTCAGCTCCTGGCTGCTGCTCACTATGCCCAAAACGAACTAGCTTGCATGAGGAGCCAAAAATGCCTGTTGTAGGCTGGGAAGATAAGTCACCTAATGAGTCTATGTTGCACCTCACTGAGGATTTTTGAGGTGTCAAGCAGAACATCTAGAATACAGATTAGATGGCAACTACTGACCTACAGCAGAAGGTCAGTGGTGGTATCAAAAACCAGAGGCATTTCATCTGGTTAGTGGTATTGTCCATTGATGAGAGTGCCCATGATGGAGGAGCACTCTCCATCAGAGGAGATGGGGATTTGAGATGATGGAAAAAAATGATGGATGGGGCTGATAGGACACACAAGCCACAAGCTGTCAGATTGGAAGCAAACTGCTCCATTGACAACATAACTGTGAAACATGTTGTGTCCTATTCACATGTCCAGTTTAGCAGCAATACCTAAGCAAAACCAACCTTTAGCAAAAACCATAAAAGGAACAAAGTTATGGAGGCTTCCATTTTGCCCAAGATGCAACTGTCCACCCATTCTCTGCCTAGGATGGTGCACATATAAGTTCACAGCTACATGAAATGCCATAAAATGCCATCAAATTTATCTAGATGCCATATAATCTTTCTATAACTGCTACAACCAGTTCAACTACATAAATAATGTATGTGAAAAAATCATGGAATGTCAATTTGACCTCAGATGACTTATGCAAATTTATGGCCAGCTTAGAATGCACTAGCATGATCTTGGATGACCCTGACAATTATCACCAAAATATGAGCAGCTGAGCTACTGGGGACACTGCAAATTTTCTGATACTGTGCGATTTGGATCCAGAGTTATATGGGAGGAAAAACTTTGGACCAATACATAGCTCCATTTTACAGCAACTGACATAAAGCACAGGACATGCAGCTGTGCACTAACATTACTTCACTGCAATTCTGAAAGGCTTTTCCTCTGCTGGATGTCTATCACAACTTCTATCATCTCTCATCAAGACAAAACATAGAATTTTATGGGATCTTCCAGATAAAAAGCATCCTCCATGTCAAAAGTCAACAACAAATACAACATACATTTTTCTGTAGACAGTCCAAATGGCATCTTCCAGAGTGTAAATCTTCAACATGTCAAGATAAATACAGTTGTAGATATCTAAAAACAGTCTACTTCTTAAAACACAGTGAACAGCCAAGATGAAACTACTATCTACCCAGATTATGAATGCCCTCCACATTGAACACTGCTGTTGGTAGAAAACATGTGTCAGAGTGCAATATCATAAACAGTAAGACCAATACAATGCAAAATACCCACATCACTTTGCAAATCAACCATTTTCACTAACGGTCGGCCAGGCGTCAACTCACCCTAACCACACTTCAACCGAGACAGTAGCGCCTCAGACGACTGGCGAAAACATGAAACGGTCCGCCCGTTAGTGCGTTGGACTAGCACCATCGGTGGGTTCAGAAGGGAATAGGGCGACCGTGCATTATCTCGAGCGACCCAGAAATGGTAACGGGGACCAAGGTTCGTAAGTCAAAGGTTCAGTGCAATATCATAAACAGCAAAGGTTCGTGTGGGAAAAGGTTTGCAGCCTAAGGTTATTAAGCATCAAGTGGTATCGGCAAAAGTCCGTATAGGACAAGATTCGTATCGGAAAAGGTTGGTTCTGGGTTTGAGCCAAAGGCGTGGTATAAGATATTAGAGGCCGCAGGCCGACACAGGGTGCGGTCGGACTTGGCTCGGCTCATCAAAGAAGTTAAGTTGAGTAAGGTCACGTCACTATTTTAGGTCCGTTCATGCTTCAAATACCAACCTTTTCCGGTATGAATCTTAAGTTAACTAACCTTTGGTTAAAAGCCTCTTTCCTGATAACCATTTCTCTCACGAACCAGTTCCTTACGACCCTTTTTCAGAACGAACATCGCCCGGTAAACGATCCCTAATGAGATTAAACCTAATACCGTGGTTCGCGCGACCTAACCTCTTTGTTTGTCAAAGTAAAGCGCGATCGCCCCCTTTTATCGACCTGCGGCCACCAATATTCTATTTCGCGCCTTCGGCACGTTGCGCCTATGGCGCAACATAACGTCCAGGGGCAGCGAAGGGGGGGGCCGCTGCCCCCATTTCCAGTCGACATTGAACGTTAACTCTATGATGTTGCATAGAAACGGGTTAAAAAAATCGGCTTTCTCTCCCCATCTCTGGAGCGGCCCCGCCGGACCTGATCACACCCCATGAACATCCCTCGCAGTTCATGAATGGTGCAAAATACCCTAGTTGCTAGTGTGGACAGCGAGTCTACGACTCCTTTAGTTTCACGGCCACCGTCCCTGGCGCCACTGTCGCAGGTGACGAGCAATTAGGGTGAGGTGACGCTTGCCCGACTGTCTGTCCAGTTTCTAGGCACCTTGAGACTGCAATTTCAATAGAAAAAGTACTTCAATAATGCACTGTCCAACATTGATGGCATTCTTTCAAATACTGTTTTTTGTGATACATAAAATAACTGTGGATGCACATGTCAAAACAGTAACAGAAAGAAATCACATTTTTGAGTTTTCATGATAGTGGAGATGAATGTTGCACGGATTTTCTATCACTTAAATGGGACTTTACCATGATATTTTGCCAAGAAAACCATAAATGCCTACTGGTGCTGCTCAGAGTGGCATGAAGCACATGTCCACAGCATGTCTCCCAACCAAGGCAGATGTGTGGTATGGTGGTTGCCAGACAAGCAACAATGCACAACAAATCACAACAAAAATCAACAAAAAAATCTCATCTGTTCACTAAGCTGTAGCTATATAGAAGAGGGCCATTTTCACAATAACAAAGTCCCGAGAAGACAATGAGCATAACCATGCATATCAAATAAAATAAGTGCATCAAAAATTGCTGCAAAGAAATGAATAATAAGGCCATAAATACAAAACTAAATGTTGCAAAACATAGTTAACTTGTAAACATCAAAAAAAGACCAAAATCCTGACTTGCTCTTCAGTCAAAAGAGGTATCAGAATAGGAGAGATCATATGAAGTCTCAGAATGCCATTAAACAGTGACCAATCCATAAAACCAGAACAGTCTTGTTTTACTTGGGGTTATGCCAGCAATCATAGAATGCACAGTCATGGAAAAGAGTTTGTGCCTTAACCACCAAGACATTTAGACCATTTACAGTGATTAGGCTACATCAGGCAACATGCAACCCTTCCCAAAATTTCGCAAAATGCGTATCAAATACATTTGGAGGAAATCAATGATGTCCAAAGGTAAAGGTCGGGTTAGATCTAAAACCATGCTACAAAAATCGCATCGTTTATTTATTACGGTACCAGAAATAATAGCTGTAGAATTGTCAATCGTTGAAATGGAATTTAACAGTGATCTTTGATAAAAAATGACGAAAACGCTTTAATAAATACCGGACGACACCCATGTGCAGATTCTGTTTACGCTTGATATCGCGGCGTTTAGTGACGTACGACACTTGCTCAAATATGCCAATGACAACTGACTGACGCCTGACAAGACACGCGACTTGAAGGAAGACCTTGGAGAGCTGAGCCCTCAAGGCCGTGTGTTCTAACTAGGGGCGGATCCAGGATTTCGCCAAGGGGGGTGAATGGTCAGCGCGGGACCCCCTCCCGGCCGGCCCCCATTTTTTGCTCCTCAGATATTAAAAAACGTTGATTTGCTCACGTCCAGGCCGCAACATTTCACGAAACTTTGCGTTTTTTTTTTTTTTTGGCCACATGAAGTAACCAAAACAAAAAACAAGCGCGTCACCTCATTTGAGAAAATTCTGCGTTTTGTTCCCCTACAACGTGGCCAAACATGACATCAACGGCCGCATTTTTGGTGGCTGAGTCCCTTCCTCTTCTTCAAATGTCGTGTCTGCATCTGGTCCCTCTGCCCCTTCGTAGCTTCTGGAGACTTTTGCTCCCTTTCTGGTGGCCTCGGGCCATCTGCCGTGTCGGGGCCCTATAGTGGTCTCAGGTTCCTTTTACAGTTTCACGTGTTCCCCGGGACGCCTCAAGCGCTTCCTTGGGGCAGTTTCAGGCACATCTTGGGCAGTGTCATGGACCCATCTGGCAGGTTCAGGGACACTTAAGCCATCGCGGGTTCCTTCCTGTCATCCCCTGGCAATTTTCACCGTCTGAGAAGCCCCTCAGGCAGTAACAAGTGGCCTCTGTAAGTCTCTCTCTGTCGTGAAAGAGGTGCCTCTGGCAATGCTCTAGGTCCTTTGGCCGTGTCAGCAGCTGTCTGAACTTCTTAAGGCCTAGTAGTTTCAGGGGTCCCTATTGCTAGAGACTGCTAGTTTACTGTCCCAAAGGCCCTTCTCCAGCAGTTTCAGTGGACACCTGCTGTCGTAGGTGCCCATCTTGTCGTCTCTGTGGAATATTTCGCCGTCTCGGAGGGCCCTCTGGCAGTTACAAAAAAAAAAAAACTTTTAGCGATTCCAGCGCCGCTGTCTAGTGTCGTGGACCCTCTGAACGTCTCCGGTGGCCTCCATCGCCATATTAGGGGTCTTTCTGTGTTACATCGGGTATATCTGGCAGTCTTAGGGCCTTGTTAGCCCTACTGGCGACGGCAAGGGCCCATGCATGTCGGAAGGGGCCCCTTCATGCCGACAGCCGGGCCAGCTACAGGCAAGCACGGGGCCTTTCCGACCGGCAGGGGGCGGCAGGGGGCCTGCACGGGCTGGCAGGGGCACTATACACTGGCAGGGGTCCATCAGGGGCCCCTCTGTGGGCTTGGATCTCTTTAATTTTTGCCACGTTGAGGCCCCTCTTGCGGTCCCGAGGACCCTTGGGAAATTTCAGGGGCCCTTCTATCCATCTTAGAGGCCATCTTGCCATCTCAGGGTCCCATTTTCCCTACTGGAGGCCCTCTGATTGCATCAGGAGCCTTCAGTTTTTCACAAGTCCGTGAGACCTATTCGGGGTTCCTATGCCATTTCAGGGGCCCCTATAGCGTCCTAGGGACTCAGTCCTCATCTTGGCCGTCTCAGTGGCCCTGTGACCTTTCTGGCGGTCTCAGGGGCAATCTGCCGTGGTTGGGGTCCTGTTGGGGATCTGTTGTGATCTCAGGGACATTTGGGAGCTTCAGGGGCCCTTCTTTGCATCTCAGGGGTCATCTAACCCTCCCAGAAGCCTCCTGACTGCATCAAGAACTTGTCAAGTTTTCATTAAGACCCCGTGAAGCTCATACGGTGCACCTCGGGGCCTCTTTTGGCGTCTTTTGCCGACCGACTTTGACAGACGAGCTCCTTCGTGGCCCCTCTCGTGAGGCCCCTTTGCAGGCCTCGAGGGGGCGATCATCCCCATCGCCCTCCCCCGCCCCTCCCGGATCCGCGCCTGAACCCAGGAACGAACAAACACCATATATGGCAGCGGAGGGAAAAGAAAGTTTTTTTTTGCCAACCGCAAAATCCAGTATACGAAATACAAACCAATCACGCCCAGGCGCTAGCCGGGACTTTCCCCGGGGGCAAATGTCAACTTTTGTATGCCACTGGCATATAGCAAAATTTATAGAGAAAAAACGATAATTTCAAGACATTAACCTCATATTCAATGCACAGGGAAAACATGTTTACTTTTGTGGCATATGTATGATCACTATTCCGTATTCCTGCGAAATCGCCAAATATCTAGTAAAGACCGTTTGGCTCGGGGGGCTGGCCCCATGCCCCTTTGGCTACGTGCCTGGACACGTTGCGTATGCCACCACGGGGCCAGGCTTCGCCTAGGGACGTCGGTCATACCAGCGCCAGTCATGAATTAGCTTGTATTGACCTCAGCTCAATGGAAACTAATTCCATCACTTTCAGCGCACACACCCACAGACGCACACACGCAATACAGCACCTCGTACGACAACACGAAACCTCACTTATTTTAGGGGAATTTTGGAATACATCGGACGGTGGGCTAATATCGGACACCCTGTTTTCTCATAAGTGGGGCTCATAAGGACAAGAACAGCATTTTATTTTGAAATTGCACGGCGCTGGAATGTTCATTTGACGTTTGTTTCCGTAGGCGGCGAGTCGCTTCCCCGCAGGAAATTATTTACTCTTTCCAGCTGCACAAGCGCCGCTGTATAAGAGGGCCATTGCTGCCTATGCTCTGTGCTGCTAGATATAAGTCGTAATTTTTCACTAAGATATAACTTTTTGCGTTATTCTTCGTCTTGATTTTCCGCATATAAGTAAGGGCGGCGCTAATTCGCCGCATTGAACAGTGATAACTATTTGGTATTAACGGACACCACTCCGATGTTTGCTTAACTGTGTCCGATAGTACCCTAACTGCACTGTATAATTTTTATGTACAAGCGCGCTATATTATTTTTATGCACAAGCGCTGTATATTTTTACGCACAAGTGCTAATTTTAAAGCATAGCAACGAAGTGTACTTGTCGTAGATAGGTACCCACTCATAAAATATTCTTGGGGGCAGAAGAACAATGCAAGGATCTCTTGCCAGGGAGGATACCTCAAATACCACAGGGTAAAATCATTATGAGCACATCAATGGCAGGGGCACGCCAGAAGCGCCGTAAAAAAGACATTAAAATTTGCACCTGCATTTGGCCGGCATAGTATGGCGTTGTAATCTTCTTTGTTGCAAAATTTCGCTTTTGATATTCCCCTCCTATGATTAAACATCCTCTGTCCGCGCAGGACTGCCTATACTGCCTACCTGCACGACACCATGCCTCCACGTTGACCACGTTGACCGGCAGCACGCGGGGGCATTTTTTTGCTGGGTCATCAAAGAGTTCATTCGATCTCACAGAACCACACTTGGACCGTAAACCGATACCCAGCAAAGCGCAGGAGAAATTCCTCGTGGGACATCCGAAGCTTGATCGACTTTGCCATGACATCCGTCGACTTAAATTCAGGCAGCTCGCATACGAATATGCTGACAAAAATGGCACATGTCATAACTTAAACAAAAACAAAAAGTTGGCCAGATGGCCGCGGTGAGTTGTATTTAGGGATGCACCGGATATCCGGTCCGGCCGGATATCCGGCCGAATATTAGAGATTATCGTATCCGGTATCCGGCCGGATATTTTTGTGATCCGGCCGGATATTGCCGGATATTTAGCCTCCCAGTGTACGATCCAGACATTGCTCTAATCTCGGCGTTCAAACCCGTTTCAGGAGAAACGCGGTTTGTTGTATTAGACTGTCGGTTTAATTGGCAGTTCCAGGTCGGTCTGGGGACCTTGGAACCAGTACTTCTCTGTATTGGTCCGAGAGGGTTCGGAGATATTTTGCAAGAATGGGACTCAAGCTCAAAGCTGTGAAACAATAGCCAGCATGCGGTCAGCAACCCATCTTGTGATTTATTATCTTCCTTTTTTCCAAATGTTCCTTATCTTTCTCAAATTCTCTCACACAAATGCATTAATAGAAAATAGAACGTGTGGGTACTGGGAAATGAGACGGTATTTAAAGTCATACCGTAAGCACATTTATGATTGTATGAACATTAAACTTTGTAGAAATGTAGTCATAGACGTTGCGGTCAGTTCTTGCCTAATGGATCATCTCAATCACCTCTTATCTGTCGGCAACACGCACGCGCCTGGGCACGCGCACCAGCATTTTGCGCGGTATCTTTGGGTCCAGAGCAGCGATCACCTGGCTCATCCAGAGCTTTAGGGCGAGTTTGGATGTTGTATACATCCTCTGCTTAATAATGCCCCAGATGTCCTCAGTAGGACGCACCTGGGGCATACAGGGGAATTGCTGTCACGCACTACATACGGCACTCTGACCTATTCCAGCAACTTGAGCGTTTTCTTTGCATAATGAGCGCTGGCCAAGTTTGGCCAGATCAACATGTCACCGTCGAAACAGTCCTCATCCAAATATGGGATGAGCACATCTCCTATGCACTTCTCACGGTACACGTTGCCATCAACATCACCCATACTCGGCATGATAACCGGACTTGTCACACCCCTTGGAGAGATGGCGGGCCACATGAAAAGATCACGGGAAACTTGCTCTCCGGCCTTAGTTGTACTTCTGCTGGACAGTCTCCACGTGCTCCAACAGAGTACCCAAGGTTTCCTGGCATATGCCTCCCGTGATAGGTGAAGTAACTTTCGTCGTCCACGGCGATGCCACATTCTTTCCGATTTCACATGTATCCGCGCGACAGTTTCCGGATGCGGGTCTTTTGGGCGACATCTTGTTTTTGGGTGACTTGGGGTGACTTCTTGCTCTTTCGGTACCGAGCCTTGTTTGCCGTCACCTTCCCTCCCCCCAAAAAGCTTCCTTTTGTCTTTTTGTTTACATTAAGTCAAACTGTTGGAGGGAAGCAAACATGCATAACGTTTGCAATGATTTGGAAAATACTCACCGGTGATCATATGTCTGATGCATATCCAGATGACACCATCGAGAAGTTGCAGCACAGATGCCTAAAACCTTAACACCAAAAATACTTCAAAATCACTCGAGAACCAACTGTTACTGCGGGCAGCGTATGAAGGCGCTGGTTTGCATGCCAGAAGTTTGCATAAAGACAAGCGAAACAAATGCGCCATACTTGTCTTCATAGATTTCAGGCAAGGCAGACGAAAAACTACACCTTCATGGACTATTCCACTAATGACCGCTGCTGAACAATGGTACTGTGGTGATGAAACCGCTTGATATGAGACTTGTAGGGGATGGATTAAGATGCTATGCCCCTCAATCGGAAAAAAAAACAATTTTCTGCAGCTTCGCACTATTTTACTGGACTAAGTACGTCAAGAATAGCAAAATCAACAGATATCCGCAAAGAAATGGCGAACAACATCGTTCCGTAACGCCCTTCCCGGTCAAGGGGCACACCGCTACATGCCCGAGGGGTCTTTGCCCAGGGACTGGAGGCCCTCTGCAGAAGAGTGGGTTTGCCTTTCCCTGACAGAGGAGCCCTTTCAGGCGAATGCCAGGGGGCCTCACGTGTGCCACAAAAAAATAGGAGGTCCTGGGACCCATAGGACTTCCGTGGCTACGTTACTGGTTCACATACTTGTGCTTGTGTGCTTGTTTACACGTACTTGTGCGCAGGGAGGTATACGGGCACTTACAGTCACTAACGACACCATCTTCTTCTGATTCTGTTCTGCCCGTCTCTGTCTCTCCCTTACTGGATCTGTCTCTGTCCATGTCTATTTATAGCAGTTTCTATAACGTTTTTGAAATCCCGAAATAGGAGGATGCCTCAAAGCCCGCATCATCGAACAATTTCATTTTCAGCTATGAACAAGACGAGCTGGTTTGGATCGCCATCAGCGAAAACACGCAAGACGCAACAAGTATTTTTTATGCAGCTTCATTTGCATCAAGTTATTTTTACAGACGTGTACAGAATTGATCAACGAACTCAGGAACGCAGCGCCATAAGCAATGAAAGTTTGAGACCGGGTAACGCCGTAAACAGTTCGCATTTTAAGACTCGGCTGCCAAAAACTGTACGTGGCACGCGGCCATTTTCGCGGGGACAAAAACATATGTTTGCCACCATATCTTTGGATGAGGGACACTGTGTCACCACTGCCCCCGCCCCACTTCCGTCGCTATTGGCGCAAGGTAATTTATTTTTAATTCTTGGTACCTATGGAGAAAATTACTGTTGTTACATAACTGGAAGTGCACCAGTTTCCTGCATACACCTAGCGTATTCACATCTCCGTATAGCGATCAAACAGTGAATATTGGTAAGCATTGATTCTGTATTATTTTTGAAGTATGTGAATACGAACATGTGATCACCGATTCAATGTATGCACTATTTTGACCTTGAGGACATCACCGTTTAGTCATATGGATGACGTTTACACCAATTACAATAGACGTTAGGTGGGGAGTACTGGATCTGCGCTTTACTGTTTATGTGCTTTTATGCGTTTTTACTTGTGCGTTTGCTGAGTGTCGCTTTTAACCTGTCCTTCTTTTTACCTTTGACGCGATACTCGGAAGAGCAATTGTAACAATGGAGTGTTTTTACTGTCATTACATACATACACCAGTGGTAGTATAACGTATCTGCCACGAAATCGGGTCACTTCTGCCTTTTCACAGGACGCGATGGACCACATTGTAGGACAGGGTAAAGGCTGTGTCATGGTGCATCCTCTATGTTTTCAGGGACAGGAAAACGAAATGCGGAGTGCTCAGGAGTATCCAGAAACGAGGTGGAACGCACTGTGGGGAAAGTGGTTCACCGGTGTTCAGGACTAGGACGGTGGCCGGAAACGACGCCAGCAGGCCGCCCTACCGGATAACCACTCGCCGAGCATCGAAAATGGCCCGATGAGCAGCCGCCGGCGCACCCAGTGAGCGGTACTACCGACTGGACGCGACCTGACGACCGATTAGACGAGGGCCTGATGGTGTCACAGGCACTGAGGACGCTGGAACGGCATGCTGCCAATGAACAGGTGGTGCGACAGCTGCGTGAGACGCTAGACAGTGCGTTATGTACGCGCGTGCAATGTGATTTCAGTGCAACGCAGCAACAGAGACGGCTTGCGGGGGCGGATGGATGGGACAGGGTGTTAACGACTTGGCAGGTGCAGGAGTGGCTGGAGACGCGTGCCGACAATGCTGCCGTGCAGAGAATGTAGAGGTGGTGCGCCAACTACGGGAGTTGGCTTGTACCGAATGAATGATAGGGTGTATCCGGAGACTCGTGATTTGGCGTGCCTAGCGGTGGGGCAGGCGATGTGGTTGGTTGGTTATTGGGGCTTAGGGGCGCACCGACTTCAAGGTCATTTGGCGCCCAGGCAGGCGATGTGTGCCGCGTCTTGAGCTAGCACATGGTGCAGAAGTGCCAATCGGGTGTTATTGAGTGTTTTTAGCCTGGAAGGTCGTGTGTTTCGAGTGGACTGGGGCAAGTAGCGTAACAGTCTTTAGTTTTCGGCGGCAAGTCCAGAGCTGCCACCACCCATAACTCAGCAGTCCAGTGTGTCTTCCAGATTTGCAACGTTCACTATCAGGAAGTTTTGGGTTAATTTTAGTTCCATGCCTTTCGCAAGACGTGTTCTTCCTTGTTAAGATAGCGAGACGGCTCAGATAGGAGCGGGGAAGATGTTTGCCGTGACATTTGGTGCGTGCAGCGTAGCTATAGTCCTGCCGTCTGGTGGGCGTTTGCGGAACTTCGCGATCGGATTTTGTAGCTAGCCAGTCAGTCCCGATACGTCTCGTTGCTGATACTGCATGGAAATAAACGTCAAGCTGTGAAGCATAGTGAGGCAAGGTCAGGCTCAGATCAGCTGATGGGCCCAGAGTCAGCGCAGGCGCACCCGGGTGAGTCCACATGTATAGCCCAGTTGAAGCCTACATGCAGCCCAGATGAAGCCCACATGCAACCCACATGAAGCCCACACACATCCCGTCTTGGGTCCATTTGGTTTCATGGAACATGCTCAGATGGGGCCCATATGGTAGCCCAGATGGGCCCCACGTGAATGCTCATATAGGATCCAGATGGGCCGCATTTGGGATTGCTGGCTGGGATGGGCATCAATAGGGGTTACTTATACGAGCTTTCCGACCACATTTGATGACCGAATTTCCTTTAATTCATACCATTTTACCAACAATTAACAGTCTGTCACGTGCATTAGGAGAAGGTCAATTCTCAAAATCCATAGGCATATTCAGGGCACCCAAAAAGGGATAAACGTTGCTGGAAAATGTTAATTATTTCTACATCTATAACGTCCCGACTTTAGCCAATGCCGCAATCCGAGGCGAGGCGGATTTAGCTCAAACACCAAAGCCGACCACCACTCTAGAACCGCACTACGCCGAAGAAGACGCAAGGTGTATTCGCAGCGACCGGGACGACGTAGAATCTATGTCGTCGACGTCATCTATGACGTCATACCTGAAGATTCTGCGCGTTTTGGTATTCGCAGCGACTCGGACGACGAAGATTCTACGTGAAGTCACGCAGAATTTTTGTTGGACGTGCAGAACATTTTTCCGTCACTTGGTCAAAGTTAGTTGGAAATTACGCCAGAGGTTCATTTACAAACTGGTCACGTTACGTTCAGTTCCTAGGGTTACGGCGCATGCAGGGTACGAGCGGACCAAGACTATTAAATAATCGTGCGGATCAGGCAGTGGCGATGACCAATGGGTTAAATGGTTATTGTGAGGGTGACGTTGCCAATGTCTGAAGGGAACTGCCAGGGAAAACAGGAACCAAAGAGGACACAGATTGTAATATTACCTCATCGGCAGCCAGTAACTGCATTTCAACAATGCGAGTTCTTTGAGCTCTTTGTCCATCCGAACTCATGAAATACAGCAGGTTCGTAAGCGATTCACTGCTGATTTACGAAGTTCGTTGCCCGTGTCAGTTACTGACAGACATGGTGATACGTTGCATGCGCAGTTATTGTAATCAACCTCACACAATTGTTAACAAAAAACTGCCACATTGCAAACACGTCCGGGAAAGATTCTACGTGACGTCATGCAGAAGAGATCCTGCGTGCTGCGACTACACCCGCACTATCCCTCTCCGACCGAGGCCCAGTCGGCGGCTGTTCATGAAGCACCCAGCGCCCTCCCAGCCAGAACCCTTGGGAATCGTCGTCACCCCGACCGGGTCACGCCGAGCCAGCGATTGAGGAGGTGCGCCGCCCGAGCCCGCAACAAGACCATCGACCCAATACCATGAATATCACATGATGGACGCATTGCCAGTTTCTAGAATGGATAATAGTTCTTACAAAAGACATTCGGAAATGTGCTCACTCTTTCCTCCAACTTTCGGAGAGAAATGGCATAAGGCGCCCATCACATCTTCTCCATCGTCTTTTTGTTTGCTTTCTTCACATGTTCCACCAGCATAACATGCGACATTGCCAAATTTAACTCGCTGCCAAATCAAATCTCTTCCGTTTCTTCATTCCATCTCACACAGACTCCGCAAGTGACCAGTTATCACTCCTGTCGCAATAACGTCACATATCAGTAGCAATGACAGGTCATTATTCTTTTTTACACACAGGTGTCACGACTGAAGACCTGCAACTGACACCACTTAATTTTCTTTTGCTGCCCTTGATCGCGGCGGTCGCCTCTTTCCACAGCAGTTGCAGATGGATGAAAAATCGGAACATATTTTTAAAACCATGTTTTTCCAGTCATCACTCTTTTGTCATAAGCAACTGCAAATATCCATCTGGAAGAACATGATGTCAGTTTTATCATGTAGTGTCAGGCAGATCTGAGCAACACTGATTCGGATTTTTTATATATATATATATATATTTTTTGAGGGTGTGCCAGGCAGAGACTGGAGGGTGGCCAGGGGAATTAGGTACAGGCGGAAGTACACAAAGTTTGGTGGGAAAATATGCGCAAAGTAAGATTTCGATGCTAATCGCTCTGTAAAACCTAAATTTACTAATTATTCAACCATTTGTCATGCGCATCTATCAAAATCAAGCGTTTCATGGCCTTCCTCCGTTTCTTTGTACGGCATGCCTGGCATCGCGTCTCCAAGTTACATAGATGACCAACTGCGAGTTGTGCGTTGTGAACAGGGAACGCTGTCGGCGTCAGTCGGAGTTGGCTGGCGGTTGTGCGAGTCATCACGGCCAGGCGCAGTGGTCACATTTCCTCCGGCCATCGACTTGTGAAAGGGACAGCGGCTCCAGCAGGCCGCCAGCCGGCCCACTGACCTTCGCCGCCAAAGAAAAACATTCACACGCGCTGGCCGAGCGCCCGCCAGGCAGGAAAGGCTGGCTCGGCCGCTGCCCTGTCAGCTGTGAGTCAGCTGATCGGCGCCGCATTACGTCACAGACGATTGGGACGAACGTAGCGCGCCCGCCTTTCCAAAGGCAGTGACGCCACACATTCGGCCGGTCCTGCCGCTGTTGCATGAGCATACTTTCGCTACGCTCGTCGCCCCTTGGCCAGTCCGCATAGTGAAAGCGGCTCGGCGGACGCAGATGAGAACGTCGCTCGTGGTCCCGAGGTGCGTCAGGCCTGTCAGGGGATGTGCGCACGCGCACCCGACGAAGCCGATCAGCACTAGCCTCCTCCCGGAACATAACCGGCGATCGGAACACCAGAAACATCGAACGGACACTCACTGTTTACGAAACAGGTTGGCTTGATGTTACCTGGGCTTAGTTCGCAGGGCTCCCGGTACTCTTGTTTGCCACAAAATTTATATGATTTTTTCTCGTAGACCAACGGAGGGGAACAGGGTGACAAGGACATTGGCGCCACTTATGCTCCCCCCTCCCTTTTACGTGGTTTATCCGTCAAAACATTCAAACCGTCGCTGAAGGGCGGAAAAGATTCCAGACCTCCGTTTCGCAAAAGAACTTAACGTGAACAGGCTCACCTTGCCTCATCTTATGATCGTCAGCAGTGGAGGGCAATGGGGATGCATGACAAGTCTGCTGGGATAATGAATCCTCTGCCGTTGATGTTACTTGAAAATTAGTCAACAGTGTGTTTCTCCACTTTTTGCTCACATAGTAGCATTTAAATCATCTTCCGTGTTTCCCAGTTTCGTGGTAAATAGCGCGAAGACCTAAGAGGTGTGAACAGCTTTGGAAATCTCGGAGAACGCCTAGAAAAATTACATGGTAGTTGCTGGAAATTATTAACTAGATACCTGCACGGTGTAGTTAAATGCATGGTCCCCGACTGGTTTGGCGCCTTGCTTCAGATCAAGATATCGCAGTCAATCCAATCTTTCCCTAACGGATCCAAAACATGTATGGTCCGGTTGTACAGGATGAAAAGGATTCGTATACAGTGGCCAATCAAACACGGTAAAAGCCAACCAGATTGAGGAATCCTAGGTATTTGGCTGCATCCATAATGCGGCGCAAAAATGCGCCATATACTGCACTACAAAAATGCACATTTATTGCTCGGATGGTCACTGCTCGGACGCCAAAATTATACATAATATAGCTCAGCTCCAGCATATATATATATATATATATAACTCTCCCATTGAAACTAAATATATATATAATATACTTCAGCTCCAGCGAATATATATATATATATATATATATATATATATATATACGCTGGAGATGAAGTATATTATGTACAATTTTGGGGTATGAGCAGTGACCATCCGAGAAAGAAATGTGCATTTTTATATGCACACACACATATATATATATATATATCTGTGCTGCCTTATGTTATGATGGTGTATATATATATATATATATATATATATATATATATATATATATATATATATATATATATGTGTGTGTGTGTGTGTGTGAGCCTATCAAACGACACATGAAAAGCCAAAAGAGAAACTAAAAAGCTTATTAATGATGAAAACGCGGTCATTTTTAACAACATATATATGCATATACCTATATATGTATATATATATGCTGCTCCCAGTTCCAACTCTTTCCTTGACTTTTTTCAGATTTCCTTACTTACTTTAAGTTTCATTGGGAAGATCTGAAGTTAAACAAACAAAATTGCTCATATGTCACGGCGTTGTTCATATAATTACACGTAACGTTTCGAGCACATTGCTCGTCTTCAGCCAAATATAAAGAATCACGGGCCACGCGAATTAGACAAAAATTACACACGACAAAGCTGAGATAGTATTTCTGGTCAGCAAGCCACTTAACTAGAAACGTTGCGTGACTTTAATAAGATGTCATAAAATATGATGCATTTTGTATGTTTAGATTCGAACTCTCCCATTGAAACTAAAAGTAAGGCAAAGAAGATAGAAAAAAAATGGTGAAGAAAATAGTAAAAGCAGAGGCAACGTTTGTCTTTAACCAAAGATGAATAAGTGAGACATATATATATGTATACATATATATACACATATATATACATATATATATAAACGTTAAATTTTCAACGCCAAGGGTGACACTGCTCCTACGCCTAGGCCCTGCTCACTTGGCTATGCCTCTGGTTAACGACACTTTCTTCAGAACACCATCACCGTGTTCCGAAAAATGGAGTGACTGCATTGTGTTACAGAATTCAGGGCACGACCAAAATTGTCCACCATTCCTTCCACGGAAGCGCGCAGGCCAGACGATGGTTTAAAAAGTATAATGTAGCAAAACAGTAAAGAAGACATGGTGTTGAGTTCGAGGTGAAAGTGTACAAAACAAATAAGTTAAACATATGAAAATGAACTGACCTGATGGCCGTTAACAATGACGCGATGCCAAGGACTTGGGTAAGGATTACTTCTGAGTCCCTTCTGATATCTGACATTAAATTTCTAATTATTCTACGTAGATTATCCGCCAAAAAGCTCAAGCCATCGACGAAGGGTGCATGAAATGCCACGCGTCTGCTTCACGAAAAACTTCACGTGCAAAATAAGCTACCCTTGCCTGATGTCCTGACGATGAGCAGTGGAGTGCAATGGAGATCCATGCTTAGTCTGCTGCACTATTTAATCCTCTAGCGTTGACGTTGCTTCGAATCAGAGTCCTCTTTGTCCATTGGATTACAGGAATAAGAATGGTCCAGCCTGGTGTCGCCTCGTCAGTTGGAAGCAGCCAGAGGACAGTCACTCATCAGACTGGGATCTATCGGGCTGGTACAGTCCCTTCCGCCGGAAAGTTTGAAAAGCCGCAGGCGTGACCACCAGCGACGGCGATCACATGCCACCGTCGCATACATTAACAATAACAAACACTCAGATTGGCATACATACCAAAAGACAATGGTATACACACATACACACATACACACACACATATTGTTGAAGATGACCCCATATTCAACATTAGTAAGCTTTTTTCATTTCTCTTTTGTCTTCAGATGTGTTGTTTGATAGGCTCGTGTAGGGTACGCATAAAGTCACTAATGACAGTCATTTAATAATAATCAAATACATTCTTTTTGCGGTGTTCAATTTACCTTGAGACATTTTCAAAGTACATTTGTAGCGTTTATTTTTACATACAAGTTTTTACAAGTTTAACGTGCAAGTTTTAACAAGTTAACAAGGTACAAGTTTTTTTCATTGCACATGCTTATTAAAACATCTGCGACGATTAGAGAATTCCAAATAAAATTTAAAAGTTGTTTTAGTTCTGGGAACGTATCGCACAGGGTAAGCATACTCTGGCAGTCTTACTGCGTGTTGTGGGCCTGGCGTTGATGGCGAGTCAGGAACGCTTTTACGATTTGTAGTCGTTTCCCATGCTGCTTTTGTACAAGGATTACGGTGTTTTTAACCAAGTCTTGTCTCGTCAGGACTTTCCCGCGTGCTGTTTCAGAGCGGGCCTGTTGTGCACGGTACTGGATGGCACGTCAGTCTTCTTGACAGAGAGGTTGTTGTGTGATCAATGTAGCATACATGGTTTGCTTAAAGCTTACAGTCTTCATATGGACATGTGAATTTGTTTACATCTGCCGCTCTGAGTAGTTCCTGATTTTTGTTTTTGATGATGAGGTTGGCTGAAGTCTTGCCTTTGTAGAAAATGAGTAGTTGTAGGGTGGTGGTGTAGGGTGGTGTAGTTGTATCTGACGTAACTTTGTATTTGACCATTAGCTTTTTATAACTGTTTTTCCGTGCCATCACAAGCGGCGATATTTTTTGCATTTTTTAGTGAGCGTTTCTTTGCTTGGTACGCCGGATTCCTGTTTTTTTTTTTTTACATAAAACAATTTGTGGGTAATGTGACCGCCTTCTGTTCTAGTCTTTTGGTGGTCTTGTCTCATGGCTATTTCACGGATACTCGTATTTCTTTGTCAATGTGATTTGTAGGATAGCTGTTGCTTGTGAGCATTGCTTCACGCGCTGAACTTTCTTTGTAGAAAGCTCCATAAGGTGCAGATGTTCAGGGCCCTTCTCAGGTAGGTTCTTATGAATACTATCTTGCATCGTTCTGGACACTCGTTTCTGGGTATTCAGACAACATTCACCGTTGTTCTTCTTCGATACGTTGAAATTTCGTAGTGTTCCCTCGATGCGTTTAATTCCACGTCAAGAAATTTTATCCCTTCCCACTTCCTAAGCGAAGCGAAGAGCCAAAATAACCTGCATCCGTGTTGTCACTTGCCTTAGGGTGTTTTCGTCATTGATCTCAACAAAAGATGACGTTTGATCAAAAGTCTGTTCTAAAAGCTTGTCATCATACGCTGCAGTGTCGCGACGAGACGCAAATAGTTAAGTTTTATGTGCCCTTGGCCTCCTTTGAGGAGACATCATGTGAATTAGTAAATATGCGGCCATATTTAGCAACCATTGTCTAGACGAGGGATTGTTTCCCAAGTTTTCGAATATATTTAATCCATTTCTAACATCAGTCACGGAAAATCCTCCGCCATCGCCTTCATCGGAATAACAGTTTGCGACAGCCGCCACGCCGTGAACGCGGGTTTCACGACCCTGAAATTTAGACACGTCACGTTTGATCAAAAGTCGGTGCTAAAATATCATCACCATACGCTGAACTGCCACCCACAAGACGCAAATATTTCAGTTTTACGGGTCCTCGATCAGTTTTGTTTTTTTACGGAAACAGCTTGTGCGTTGGCCGTTGCGGGGCTTTAGAGATAACCTCTAGCCCTTTTTTTTGGTCGCCTTTCCAGAATTTTTGGAGCAACTTTACGACACTTGCAGGCTTAATCCGAAATATTACTTCTCCTAACTACGCCAAATTCACATTACTTCATTTTTCGCAATGCGGAAGGGTGGCGTGTTTTTATCATATTATTGTAGATGTATCATGTTATATATATATATATATATATATATATATATATATATATATCTTACAGAGGTGGAGCCAGTCCACTTTTCTGGCAGACTCAAGTCCTTCTTGATACTGTTGAACATAGGGAAAATGAATCCCAAAAAGAGTTTTAAGGTCCACTACATCAGTGTGAACGTATATAATTATACAAAAATACAATAGCGATTTTGGTTATCAAAATGAAATTACAAAGTTGGCCAATGTTAAGAACCCAAATTTGGTTTATGCACGCTTTAACGTTTTTTTTAATGGAAAAGTGTGTTACTTCGCACTGCATCCTCTACATGTATGACGAGTTTTGTCAAACCACGAAGGCATGGCGTAAAAAGTTTGCGTACGTACCCCATATCACAACGGTCATAAACAGACTCTGATGAACATAGACAACTGAAGTGATTACGGCGGTTTTCAAACACAATGAAACAAGTCCATGGCCGATTTCTGTGACTCTGAGGTCATTTGAGATCATGCAGTATAGGGGGCGGAGCCTATGCAACAAGCACGGCTCAGCACGGTCTCCGATCTAGAACAAACCATTCAGACAAATTTAAGAAAAAAGCTGTATGTTGACCAGAGGAAAAGGAAACCATGGCCATTATCCACCCCCCCCCCCCACCCACCCCTTACGCCACTGGCACCTCCTATGCCACCACCATATAGCCAATGTCGTGAGATTTGTACCTCTTAAGTACAGAACAGTCAGTATCCCCCTACCCTACCCCCAAAAACGTCATGTTAATTCAGCTTACAACAATAACTCTCGTTTTTCGAGCCCCCTGAAAGCCTATGAATTTTGCCAAATTAGAAATCTGTGAACCAGACGAAAAAGTCTATTGATGACGTCTCGATTCATGCCGATTTCATCAACATCGGCTTACAAACATCGGACTTATATAGAAAAAAACACACCCCTTTACTTTTGGCCCCTGTACCCACCTCTTACATTTCCAATACCACTTATAAAAATTGTGGTTTTTGTCAGTGGTGCACTGGTTACCGTTGTTTCTGCAGTCAGATCAGACAGCTGGTTCTCGAGATCTTAGGGGAGGGAGAAATAAGCCCCCCCCGCCCCCAAACGGGAATGCGTCCCTGCGTTATGGGTATGAGACTGGATTGAGAAATCTGATTTGTTCATTTGATAGGACGAATTGGGAAAAAACGTTGAGATTTTTTTTTTAAAAAAAAAAAATGCCATGTCTGGGGCTTTTAGTTACGCGTTAAGTCTGCGTGTGCGCCAATGATAACAAAAACAAGAGATGATGGTACAAAGAGAAATGTAACGAACGACTGATTTCCTGGACATGGAACGCACAACGTGATCCCCGAATCGATCAGGTCAACTTTTCACTAGATTCAGTTCATCGTTTGTTTATTAATCGAGCTCATCCATGTGGCACATAGTTTTTCACGGCGTCTCGTCGTACTCGGAAAAAGTAATTGAAAGAGTGAGAGTGAAAACACGCACACGCAATAAAAGGACAAGACACATAAATATACGACGCTGCAATCCCGAAATGAATTACGCATCTATAGCACGAAGGCAAGGTTTTAAAAACAGCCAAGGCGTGCTATCCAGTCATAGTCGGGGCAGATGGTTCTTGGCGGTGGTTGACCGGCACGCGAAGGCTCTCGTTGTTAAAGATTGCCGGACTTTGGGCAAATGCAGGCGTACGGAGTCGGTCAAGCAGATGACACGCTGACGTCGAAGCGTCACATGAACAGAGCCCTGACAGCTGAAGGATAAGCTGAACCGCTAAAAGCGCAGTGAAGTAATGATACAGTCTCACTCACGAACAAGCTGTTTTACTTACGACCATCGACGCGAAACCAAGACTGGAGATATGTGACCACAGTGCCTAGTGCCGGAGAATACGCCAGCTGCAAAGTTCTGAGGTCATGGACCAGACTTGGTCATGATGATGCCGCCAGCGCTCCAGCATAGCGGAGGAAGTAGAAACTTACATTCAGCCTTGCTTTCTGGAATGAAAGCGAAAAGAACGCACACGCGTAGGCGATTAACGGAACTGAGAACCGATTTCATTCTGATTCACAGTCCAGGAATACCATTCTGATTCTGATTCTGATTCGCTGAAAATTGCACTGAAACTGAGAAATGGTTCGATTCTGATTCACAAAGTATTTTTAACTGCAGCGAATCGACTCTATTTCAATGACTCACATCAATTATACGCGAAAGTACAAAACTGTTTGTTGTTCATAAATATGCTATATCATAATAAGCATTAAAAAGGCAAAAAGGTTTCATATATATGCACATAATATATCAAATCAACAGTCAAGTCTGGTGTCTTGTGTGAACGTAAGGCTTCCTCTGCTATGGATCGCAATGACAGCATTAAATAAACAATGACAGCCATGCCCAGTAGAACAGCGCCACCCCTCGCCATCATGGGGGTGGGGGCGATGGAGAAGCGCTTAAGTAGTACGTCCCCAGCCAACCCGGCCTCTACATGAAGTACGTCCATGACGTCTTTGGCGTCTGGACTCACGGACCTGACAGCCTTCGAGAATACCTCAAGCATGTGAACGAGACACATACTACCATCAAGTTCACGATCGGAACCACTGAAAACAGCGGTTCTATCCCATTTCTGGACACCAAGATCACCCGGGAGCCCAGCGGGACTTATACTAACGAGCCGTACATCAAGCCTATGTCATCAGGCATCATAATACATGCCGACTCAACCTTGCCCTGGAGAACCAAGAAGGCAGTTCTATCGTTGCAAGCAAGAAGCATCGTGCTGTCCAGCGACGCCAACGCACGTAGCCGCAGCATCAAGCTCACCCAAGACCTTTTCGCCAAAAACGGCTACGGTACCAGGATCATACCGGCATGGGGCCAGGATCCAGCATAAGGAACAAGAAGACCTGCACGACATGAGTGATCCTGCCTTTCTTCGATGAAAAGCTGGGCCAGCTCCATCCAGGCCATCAACCTGTGAACCACTAAGGATCAGAGAGACCGGAAGACCGCCGAGTCCTTGCACATCAGGCAACTCCATCCAGGCGTGAACAGCAACATCGGATCCTGACCCATCTTCTGATATAGCGTCGTTCCGCGCCTTACGTCCCCCCCCCTTCTTGCCACAAAAAAGATGATTCTGATTCCTATCTAACTCACAGTTGTCGAAAAGGAAATACATTCTGATACGATCCTGCATCGCTAAGAAACCTAATAAAACTAAACCTTTTCTTGCAACTGGATCGTGATCGGATATACATCTTAATCTATGGATTTTTTTACATTTTGTCGAGGGATCTTGCCGGGATCCGGGATTTTTCCCTTAATTTTGTCGAAAGATCTTCTGGGACCTTGGATCTTTTTCTGGGAGTCAGGCGCATGTCTCATTCCGATTATTTTCGTTGCGCGGACTCGAGGGGATGCCCAGGTTGCTCTAGCTTTATAGAGACAGACGAAGCACCGGCAGTGATGCGCTATGTAACAGCCCGTTTATTTTGTATACATCGATATGAACAGGGTCGGATATCATTAACAAACGGTTTAATATTTAGACAACGTATATAAGGAAGACAGCCGTTCATAAGACATTTTGGTGCTGCACTCGCGCGATGCCTCAGGTGTTTGTAAAGCCACGAGCCGCTGTTGCACCTCAAGAATCGCAATCCATTTCAAGATCAGTCATGTTTCATCAGTCAGTCAGATCAGTAATGATGGGGCACCCAATATGGCCGGCCGCTTCAACAGCGTCCAGATTGTCATAAAGCGCGCACAGCCGAAGGCGTTGCGTGTTCATTCTGCAGCGCACAGACTCAACTTGGCCAAACTAGAAACTGCAACGCCGGAACTCCGAGATGTACTGGAAGAGATGTCCGGCATCCTCAGTTTATCCGGGACTGGCCTAAAAGCCTCAGCACCTTGGAGCACAAGCAATCAAGAAGATGCAGCCAGTGGTGCGCGGTCATTCTCACGCACAAGATGGACATGCATTAAGCGCTGCCTCCAAACGCTGCTCGACAACTAAGTGCGATTCACTCCAGCCCGAATATGACCTCGAAAGATCCCCCACGAAGAACTCCTAAGGCCCGAGGATAAGATCGTGTCATGGCAGAGTCTGAATTCTTTTTATTGGCCATGTTTGGCCTACGGGCCTACCAGCTGGTGACCCCGATCATTACGGTCATCCAGGACAAGAACATGCCTGTAGCCCATGTTCTGACCCAGGTGAGGCTGATGATGGAAGAAGTGCTCTCGCAGCTCTCGCAAGAAGATGACGCCTTCTCAGCCTTCTGGGCCATAAGCCTGCAGAAGGCAGAGGAGCTTAGGGTGGACGAGCCGCAACTCAAGCATCCTGTCCGGAAGCCCGCGCGTCTGGGAAGAAGGGGACGACTACCATCACCAGACACCAAAGCAGCTGCTTCGTAATGAATACTTCGCCGCCCTGGATAACCTGACCAGCGCCCGGAAGGACCGGCTTAGCGGCGGTGGTGACGAGATTCTGATCGAGGTCGTCAGCCGCTCTGACGGGTGAAGCCCTGGATGTACTGGACGAAGCCCGATGAGCCGCCGCTTTCTACGGCTTGGATAATACGGCATGGTCGTCTGACCGTGCACGCCAACATGCTCCAGGATGTGGGCCACAATCCTCAGACCTTGCAGGGAGCGGCTGAGGTTTGGTCCAGCATGCAGGAGCTGCTGCCAGAGGCGGTGAAGCTGGCTGTGCTTGCTCTCACGGTGGCGTTCAGTCTGGCGGTGGGACTTAAAGCCGACATCAGGACAGCGTTCGCCCAGGAACGCCTGAACCAAGTCGCGGTGTACGCCACATACGTCAGGAGACTCCGCGCTCAGTATCGCGAATACTTGCTGGTCGAATTCGTGCGTTTAAGCACGCAGAGGAAGAAAGCCTTCGGACGTGTCGGCCAGGGTCAAAATAATATTTAGATATTCGAAAACGCACTTTGTTTCGGCATGTGGCGCCCCCGCCGGGCGCCGAATGACCTTGCAGACCCAAGGGTTTATGGACGCCGAATGACCTTGTACTCGGTGCGCCCGTATAAGCCCCAATAACCAACCAACCGCCCCCGCCGGTGCCGGCCGGACCATTGCTACGGGGCGTAACAAAGGCCCGGCCGGCACCGGCAAAGGTGCAACATGCCGAAACAAAGTGCGTTTTTGAAAATCTAAATCACTCTGCGGTGTTGTACTCCGCTATCTGGCGGCGCGTCCACTGTGACGCTGTTGGTGCGCTGTTGTTGCGCTCCACCATCTCGCGGCGCGCAAAATGCGACAATAAAGTTAAGGACACCAAATGTATTCACGATTGGCTGAGCGGTTCTGGGCTTCCGCGCTTCTCAGGTCATAGCCGAAAATAAATTTCTTGTTGCCGCGAATGAACGGAAATGCTACTAGGGTACCAAAACACCTCATATCTGGGGTGTTTACAAAGGACTAGCACATTTTTTAGTATTAAATGGCATTTTTCACAATATGAAACTGTACGCACGAAGTAAAATTAAAGGAACATCTGCCTAAACAGGCAAAGGACGACGCAGCTGTCACTATCAACGAAATGATTCATACGGTGTGACCCCTTCGGTGACATCAGACCTGAAAAGCCTTCGAAAGATACAAAGTAAGCAGAACATGATGTCTGCTTTGCCCTCGTCGGCGTTAGTTTCCTCGCTGAGGAAACTAACGCAGACATGGAGAGTGTCGCCTACGTGCAGAGTGTCGAAGTCTGATCGAAGACGTCAAAAACATTTGTCTGGATGCGAATCTTCCATTCCGAACAGGCAGTTACAAGTAACAGTACGAATAATTCCAATCCGTAACGCAACATTGCACATGTTATTTTTCTACATGCAAAATGAAATGGACCAAGTCGGAACAGAAAAAATAGGGGTGGGTTATTAACTTCAATGAAACCGCCCACAGTACGTGGTCCGGGCTGCATCCCCAATGAAAAACACAAGGTGACGTCCTTGGCGAATACCCAACCTGAGTTTTTTTTTATTTCGTTCCGTTTGTTTGAATAAAATGTTACCAAAAGAAGTCATAAATAAACACACAGTTATAATGAAGTCTCGGTCTTCTTTGATAAAGATCTTAACTGTCAGAGTTTCAAAAATGGTCAAAGACCGAAACGTCAATATAATTACGAATTAATGATGAGATATGTCGGTGTGAAATTCCGGTGCCCCTTTCCAAAGATGCCTGGTGGCGCGGCACAAGAAGGTTGTGCTTGTTAAGGTTGTTGAGGTTGATAAGGTAAGGTTATCGTTGCTACTGTTTGATTCGATAAGGTTGTTGTTCGTGTTGATTCCGTATAATATGAAAATATATACAAGTTTTATAAATGTTAACGGAAATACATAAAAATTGTCGTTGGTACAAATAAACGGGCTCTCGGCTCCCCTCCACCCTTTCTCTAGTCATTTAAACAGACACCCCTGGGTTCGCCTATAACGACATAACGGCATGTATTTTATAACTAGCGGAAAATGGAGAAACATCAAAAAATGTGAGAGGTTTTTTGCACGTGCGCCGAATAAATGCACGAGCGTCTACGACCCGTGGTTCTTCACATCATGTTTTTTTAACGCACTTCATTTGACTGTTAGTCGCTCCTCCTCACACGAACAACTAATGTACGCGTCTGGCAGATGTAGCGGGTTTGAACCTTAATTTTTTTTTTTTTAAAAAAAAATTTTTTCTTCAACAATAAAAAGGAACCTTTTTGGCTGTATTTATCTAAAATACAAATCATTACATTTTATTAAAGGCAGGACGAGGGACTGTGGTACAGTTTTAGAATAATTGTGACTTACCTAATGACTCAGTGACCTTGGGGTCACTTGGAATGTCGTGTCATTAATATTATCTGAAACGTTTTCAATCATTGAATTCACTCCATTCAAATTTTATTTTATGGCTATCGATATAGGGTACGCGCACTGACATTTAGTCATAGCTCGTAACCGACCTGATATAAGCTGAACTTGGTACGCAAGTAGAAGGCACTTTACGTCATATATTTCCGGTTTGGCATTTGAAAAAGGCGCAAATTATTGCAAAAAAAGACTTTGACTTGACCGACCTTTAAATGACCTAGATAAACAAAATTTTTTTTTTTTTTTTTTTTTTTTTTTTTTTTTTTTTTTTTTTTTTTTTTTTTTTTTTTTTTTTTTTTTTTTTTTTTTTTTTTTTTTTCCTCCTAAATTTTTTTTTTGTCCCCCCCTGAGAAAAAAATTTTTTTTATTTTTTTTTTAAAGGGGGGAGAAAGTTTTGTGGGGAATGGCCCCGTTTTTTGGGGAGGTGCGTCAAAAAGGGGGGAATTGGGAGACAAACCCCCCGGGGGGGGGGGCGCCGGGAATCTTTAGAACACCCGGTAAACAGTGTCGTCAGAATCTGTAAACAGAGATCAGGGCTCCGTAACACCGGAGCACGATGGCTGAAATGTATTTTTCCCATCTGAATGTTTGGTCCACAGCAACGCCAAAAATTTCCGCTCATCGACGACCGGATTGTACACCCAGAAAAATCAGATCACAGATTTGAAGCGTTCTTCACAGAATGCCTAGTGCATGAAACCTGTTCTTGCAGCGTTCATGTTGTAGCTGTTAGACATGCATACATTACACCTATCAGCATTAACGTACACAAAATTTTAAATCAATAGCAGGACTCACGGCACACAACGTCGATGCTGCTTCAAACGCGAAAACACTAAGATTTAGGGATGACAAACCGACCAGAGGGTTGCAAGTGATCCAGAACATGTACTAATTAGCCAAGGGCGACAGTTGACGCGCGAAGGACGTCGAAACATGTGCCAGCCCCATGGTAATACGGCTCATGAAGGAGAACGAAAAAGGTCCTTTAATGTATCCCTTGGACTCTTGAGTTGTAACAAGGGATCCCTTGTCTCTCAAGTGGCGAGCAAGCTAACTAGGGGGCCCTAAGATTTCTAACGGCCACGACTTTGAAATTCAAAAGAATGATGACTTTTCAGAAAGCCTATGTTCACAAGGAGCTCTTCGCGACAACATTGGGCTGTTTTGATAAGAAATGGGACTCTTTTACCGGAAACTGGGTCTTTTCCGAGAAAGAACCCTTTTGCTAGACGCTCCTCGCTACACTAAACCCTTGCTACGTCTGTCAGTGGCACTTTGTGAGAACAACATGTTCACTTTCGCTCTCCTATCCTGAATGGCAACGTGAACAGAAACGCCTGCGATCTTTGCTCAGGGCTGCAGCTCGAGCTTCGCCAAAGTAGCCACAGGCTTCAGGGATTCCTGACTAAGGAAAGTGCTCCTAGCCCATTCTAAGATTTGTATTTCTCATCGAATTTCAGCCAGCTTATGAATAACTCTAACCTTGGTTGATGCTGGAAAACTCGCCCGCTCCATCTGCTTTAGGGACCAGTGCTCCTCCGCGTAAGTCGGGGTTCTTGATACAGGGTGTTTGAGAAAGAATGTCCACATTTCCTTTCTCCTGAAGTCAAAAACTGTTTACTACAAAATCAAGTTATTGGAATCAGAAAACGTGTGAGTTTTAGCCAGCATGAAACACTACGCGCCAAGGTAACCATATTAAGTTTACAGGACATGATCTAGATGAGTGCCGTTCCGCTGAATGCCTAGCTCCACCCTCATCTTGATTTCTCCGATGATCTTGCAGCATGTCTCTTGAGTGATACACCTCGTCTAGCACGTGATGGCCCTCCTAAGGTCGCGAGAGATCTTTTGGAGCATTCTGATACACTCGGCTTTTCAGGAAACGCCACATTTAAAAGTCTAGAGGGTTCGGATCCAGTGAGTGAGCAGACCAGGTGTGTACTGTGTTCCCGCTGATGACACGGGGTCTGAAATGTTTCTCAAGCCTCTCTAGGATCACGTTCGACGTGTGTGCGATGGCGCCATCTTGCTGGAACCAGGTGCTTTCCAGGTGAGAAGCACGGTCTTTCTCCGGCTGAGTTGCCTTGCCAAACTAGGCGTGTATCGCTCCTTGGTGATGGTGGCCGTGGTGCTGTCCTTGTTCCAGTGATTCCTCTGGTGCTGATGGCACACCAGGCAGTGACCATACAGCTGTGCAGAGGACTCTCCTGAACTGTGTCCGGCCTCTCAGACGTCCAGATCCCGCAGATTTGGGTGTCGACGCCCCCATCCAAGTCGAAGTGGGCCTCATCACTGAACCAGATGTTGTTCAGGAACTCAAGATTGGCGCGACAGCTGTCAGAAAATCATTTCTAGAAACTACAACTGTTGCTTCTTGTCAACTGTAACTGACGTCTGAAGAACAGAAATCTTGCAGGGGATCAATTTGAGAATCTCACGAAGAATGCGCGAGACTGAGTTGGACCTGATTCCGACTTCTTCGCCGATTTTCCGGACGGACTTTGAAGGGTCCTTGTCCAGGGCCGACCTTGACCTTACTGGGGTAGGCTGGATCATTTCTGCCATTTTTCGGCCACTTTGTCCCTTGGATGGGTTGTGGATGGAACCAAACCTCAGGAGTTTCTCGGTCAGCCGAAAGATTTGCTTCCGGTCAGGTGCATCTCGGGTTTTGTACAGTATTCGAAACCAACACTGCGTCTAGACGATAGATATTGTAGTCCATTATAAACGGACAACTTGAATTTTCTACCATGTCCTTAGCACCATACCTGGTTCTGATAAAACACATACCATACGAAACTCCCACGCTCCCGCTTTTGATTCACATAACTTTTCCACGAGCTTGACAGTCATGCACATCTCCCTGATACAGCTAAAATATGGACATTCTTTTTGAAACATCCGATGAGAAGTTCACCCGCGCCGAGTCGGCCTTCGGATCCACCTTCGCCGGGCCAGGGGTTTATGAGAGCTTTCCATCGCCCCCAAGACCTCGAAAACTGTGAGTCGTGCGGAAAACGTAAAAACACCACTAAAAAGGCCCTCACAAAACTAGAAGAAAACGCCCGGATTCAGTCCAATCGGGTCAATATTGAGGTCAACAGAGGTCATCTTAGGTCAAATCATCTGTATCATTTTGGGCAGAAAGCTGTGAAAATGAAGCCCTTTACGTGACTCCAAAGAAATTCAATACAAAAAAGGTCTGACTTACCTTTCTGGTGCAGTAAACGAACACCTGAAATCAAATTTAGCCATTTCACACAATAAAAGTGAAGGAAAGTTCTCCTCTTTTCTTAAGAGCAAGAGTCACGTTTTTCTCACTGCAAAATATTGTTTGGCTAGATTAGGCCACGTTTGCAGTCTATGCCAAGTCTGCAACCATCGCATTAAGGTCAAGCAAGGTCAAGCTAGGTGTAAACTTTGACGCACGTAAGTCGGGAGTTTCTGGTGTCTGTCAACCATTTGTCACATTACAACTGATGCCGACATAGCATAAAATCCTACAACATCGGTTCATGTAATATCCCTCTGCACCATGAAACCCGTCTCACAAAGCATTTCATTCACGTAAGTCACACAGACATCGAACGGTGGGAACAGCCGCAATGGAAAAACCTGATATTTGACGGAAAGCTATTCTAGCCATGGTCAGGGTTTTTATTTTGCCGACCAAAAATAAGAAAGCTGGGACAGTGAAAACCAAACAGAACGAAAGCATGGTTGTCATTTTTGTCATCTTTGGCCATGCAGTGTGCGCGCATTGATAAGCATTGCGCGCATTTTCTCGCATTGTCAAATCAGGTCAGCCTGGACCAAATGGGAGTAGTCCAAGTCTAATCCAAAGCAAAATCCAAATCCAAATGAACCTTGGAAAGCAAGTTCTTACCACATATCAGTGCTTCTAAAGGACGCAAGGCTACTAATATTCATTTAAAGACTGTAAACCGATGAATAATATTCGGCTGCGGGTGCAACATTTCCGTATAAATCGCGACCTGCCCCAGGTCGCGCGAACAACGTGTATTTTCATGTGGGACGGAAGTAATAAGCACCAGAGAGTAGAATGAAACTTCAGAAAAAAGCCGAAAGGTTAGGTAACCTAACGTCCCTGACCTTCACATTTCCAGAAAATTCGAGAAAACAGAATTGTTGCATGTATCGTATTCTGTCGATGTAGGAAGTTTCATACTGATCGACACATTTCGCCAAAAGTTCTGACATTTCAGTTTTTCGGAACATGATCTCACTTGACCTGTGCTAGTTCAGTGACCTGAGGTGACCTAAATTTAAGAAATCGACATAATGAGCAGGAAATTTATGAAGAGACGCTCCAAGTTTCGTATCTCTGAGCCCGTGTGTTTTGTGACCATTATTGAAAAACTGGAGGGGTTCCTCATAAACCCCATCCCGACAAGTGTCAGGGTAAAACGGACCAACAGAACCGAACATCGCCATTGAAGTAAGTGTACGGTTTACTGGTCGGGTTCCGATCGAACAATAATTCTCGAATTTCACAAGGAATCGATCGTGCATGTCATATGACACATTTAAAGCAACAAAATGTTGACTTTTTGCGAAATTAAACAGTAAAGAAAAGACGGAATAGGCTTAAGTGCACCTTTTCTCCCATGTTTCTTAGTCATTTCTATGATTCATCACCGGCTTACACCAATGTTTACATGAAATTGGAACTAAGGAATTCTGGGGTCATCTTTCTTTCCAAAATACTCATTTTTATATTTTTTCAAGAATATTTCTGAATGTTTTGAATGTCGAAATGCTCAGATCCAAAATCCATAGTCACCACCCTCGAAAAAGCCATTAGTACGCGCTCAAACATAGCGTGTTTTCAAGAATATTTCTTGTTGAATTCAAGAATATTTTTTTCTGAAATTGTTAAAAAAAATCCAATCGTATCATCATGAATTTACCAAAACATTCCACTCACCCGTTCAGGTCATAACTGAGCCACTGCGGAATTTCCGCACTTTATGCAGTGATGTAGTTAGAAACTAAGGGAATGTTTGGACTACATGCCAACGTAATCGTAAAATAACTTCCTAAGATCTCAATGGGGCCGAATTCCCTTCCATCCCTCCCCGCCTTCCCTGGCCGGATTAGATTCAGCCCGGGAGCCATCGCGGTTGACATGGACGACGCACGTGAAACGTCGCGACAGACTGCGGCGTGCGCGTGCAGTGAACTAACCGTGTGGGGTAAAACAAGGTGAAATTACCAGAAAGTTGAATTATCGTTTTCAGTTATGTTCTACTCACGATAGGTGTTCTCGTGAAAATAACCAATCCGAGCATCCCTTTATATGGCACAAAAAATATGCGAAATACACGATTTTGATTGAGATACGAGTTGGGCAAAATTGCTTCAAATGATAATGAAGGTTTTCTTTGTCATTTTAAATCATATTCTTTTCACGACAGATGTTCTCATTCCAAAAATTAACCGAATCCAAGCACTCCTTGACAAGATAGGAAAACATGTGGAATTTTGATTTTGATTGGCTAATGAACAGGGTAAAATCGGGTAGTAGGACATATAATTTGCGATCTGTCGTTTTCAGTCATGTTCTATTCATTCATTTTCATCATATTTTATTCATCATATTCAATTCATTTCAAAAATCGCTCATATCCAATCACTCTTTCGCACGTTGTGGAAAATTTCTGAAATACACCCCTCTGATTGTTTAGGAAAACAGAAATGTAGCTCTTATGATGAATTTTGAGAAATTCTCTTTCGTTTAATTTCGATATATTTTGTCCTAATAAATCGAATACAGGTGTAAACCGAGTGCTCACACAAGTCTAAATTTCATAGCGTGTTCTTCATTTCAATTTCATTAGTATTTGACAGAAGTCAGTAATACGGAAGATGGTCTGGCGGAGATGGTCCTTGCGATTTTTGTCACAGAGTTGTAAGTTCTTTCATATATCTCCAACTTAACGTCACGTCAAGTTCGTACCAAATGAATGACGAATAAGCCGTGAAGAGTGATGAACAATTTATCTGTTGACAGCTTTTCCGTAATCGATGTCAGATATAGCAAAAAAAGATCGCCAGAATTTCATGCATTTATGGCTGCATTTTAGATTTCCACTTTCATAACTACACATGTTCTGCCATAATTTCGTTTCTGAATACGAATCCTCATTTCAAATTTCAACGTCTGAAGTGTTCTCCGCAACTGATCACCCGAGTCATCACAGCGCCGCTGAGGAGTTCCAGTCCCACGGATTACGTGGCATCGCTGCGGCCGGACCTGGCGCGCTGCGATCTAACTGGGTCAGCTTGAAAACGGATGACGAAAGCGTTGTGCCGCGTCCCGGCAGGGCCGCTCTCCGAGTGTGGCCGGGAAGCAGGCAGCCGGAACCGGCGGTGGCGGTGCTCCGCCGCCTGGGTCAGGGTTGCTCCGCCGCAGAGCGCCGGCGCGCCGCCGGCACTCGGCCCGGCCCAGCGCCGCTGCCCCGCATACGACACTGCCGCAGTCAACCATCAAAGTGAAAGTGTGCGCCGGTACCTTTCTAAGGTGTCGGCGTGGCGGCGGCGCGATGGCGCAGCGGCGGCTTTCGACAGTGCAGCTGCGCTCCAGGAGGCTGCCGGCGTCCGGGCGGCCGCGGCGGACGGCCTCCTCCACAGATGTGACTCCTCCGCCGGCTGGCACCAGACCACTGGCCGACTATCACGTCCTGGTGGCCATTCATAATCTACTCTCGTATAACCTAGACGGAGGTAGCCCCATCCCCCAAGAAAAAAATACGCTGTGGTGTGGTCTGAATTATCTTCACTTGGAAATTGCCTCGCTGAACCACGTCTGCCGTTCCAGGTCAGCTATTCGCTTGCTTGCTGGTCTGTAAAACTGTATATTCCGCTATGTATGCATTGTCCAAAGCCCAAAACCTTCACATTCGCACCGATCTCCTTCCAAATGCGCCGATTTATCCACAGAAACTCAGATGATCATTACATAGATTGGACACCACCAGATTCCTCTTCTGCCTACAATTTCCTTAATTTTTTTTTTGGGCAGCATCGCACTTCCCGGATGGCTTCTGATTGGCGGGTAAGATACTAAGGTTGTCTTACACTCAGGTATGGGTAAAAACCTCTCGGGATATGCTGGACTCTGGAACTCCACAGCCGCGAACTTTTCTTCCCGGTGCGCCAGTACACCTTGGAGCTCGTTCCTGGCCGTCACCGTCGGCTCCTATTCTCGGTGACGTAACAGCGTTCGGGTGCAAACATTTTACGGAACACGTTGAGGTGAAAGGCCGCCCGACCGATCGGCACCAAGTGAAACGGTCGGCATCAGCAAATTACATATATCCATCAGGTCGTAAATCCTCTGGTGGCAACATGTGGAACTCTGACTGGCCAATTGCTTAGCATGGGGTAGTAAAACGACATAGTATTTTGAGCAGCCTATTGGAGTTGGCTAAAATAAAAGGACTGATTCCAATTCCGATTATTTTTTCCCCAAAAAAGGAATGAATTAACTTCCAGTGCACTGCGTTCCCAAACGCAATCATTCCATTTCCAATTCATCTGATCAAAAGGGCTGAAATTCAATTCATAATTCCAGTCGAATGGCTATTTAACAAATGCGGATTCAGATGCAGAGAAACGTATACAACTGCATTCCTAAATACGCGGGTAACCTCTTAACCCTATTCCCGGAAGGCTAGACGGTATGGTCGATTCCCGGCAGGGGGGACGGATTCGGCCCCCCCTAAGATCTCGAGAACTACAAATCCGATTTCATCGCAACAAACGGCAATCGATTGGCCATGACGTGAACTACATTTTTATGAAAAGAAATTTTCAAAATTTTGAAGTGTGGATACAGGGGGGCAAAAATGTCCAAGTCGGGGGTATTTTTGGACTTCTTATAACTCCGTTGTTTATCGATCGATTTCGATGAAACTGGCATGAATCGAGAGATTATGGATAGGACTTTTACCATTGATACAAACATCTGAAATTTTGGGAAAATTCAGGGGCGTTCACAGGGTTTCAAAAATAGAAGGATTAGTTTTCTAACAACTCAATGAACAATAGAGTCAAAAAGACTTTTTTGGCTTCTGCTAGTCATGTTATACTAAAGAAGTACAAATCGCATTGCAATGTTTGTATAATGTTAGCATAGGCGGTGCCAGCGACATGAAAAAGGGGGAACTGTCATGGTCACACGTTCTTCAGATCAACTTGTGACCTATGACCTTAAATGACCTCCAGTGGCCTTGGAGTCACTTGGAATGATCTCGTGTGCATTTAATATTATCTGTAAACGTTTTCAATCATTTGAATTCACTCCATTTCAAAAATTTCATTTTATGGCTATTGCGATATAGGGTACGCGCACTGACATTTTAGGTCATAGCTCAGTGACCCGACCTGCTATCAAGCTGAAACTTGATACGCAAGTAGAGGAAACCTTTTCCGCCATATATATTCCGGGTTTGGCATTTGAAAAAAAACAGGACAAAAATTATTGCGGAAGAAACAAATTTTGACTTTTGACCTTCACCTGACCTTGTAAACTGACCTCACACGAACAAAATTACATCTGCACATAGCCCAACTATTTAGCTATTTATCCATGTAAAGTTTAAGGTTCTTTCTTAAAAACGCTGTTTTTGGCAGACATTTTCCTTTTCCCCTCAACATGGCCAACATGGCCTGAGGTGCCTCCCAGAAACGTTGCGTGGTTCCGCCCCTGAGCAAAACAGAATTTTGAAATTTTGTCACGGCGCGTAGGAAGAATAGCTAGGAAAAGTCACCAAGTTTTGTGAAGCTGCGTCAAAAAGCCTGGAATTGGCAAGCAAAAAACCCGAGGGGGCGAATTCAGCCTCCCCTGCCGGGAATAGGGTTAAAATTCCACGCTCGCAGTATTCGGCCCTGGAATGTTCGAAAAAGTAGTCTAATTAGCCGGCACATCGCGCCGTGCAGCACGTGGTAGTGGACATATACCTGCGCTGGATTCAACTCGCTCAAGCTCGCCAGCAGACCCCGCGTCGAGACGGTATCGCTGTAAAAAAAAAAAAAAAAAAACGGGAATTGGGCGCTGGCCAGAATGAGGAGCCTCTGATCCCGACACGACAGAAAAAAAAAGTAAGTGACAGCGACACAACGCTTGCGCATATTTACAATGGGTGCGCAGCGGGCCAACAGGGTCACTAATTCCGTCCGTGAAGCCATTACTGGTCTCCTTTGCTTTTGTAATTCGCAGCCCTCATACGCAACAACTTTTCCACATCAACATCTTTTCTTTACCAAGGCTTTGGGGGGGGGCAGTTGCAGGGGTGGTGGCCTTGGCAGGCAATCGAACCTTGGAAGGATGTGGGTTAGGGGGTAAACCGTAAGCAGCTTTTAGTTTTAGACTAGGCCATTTTTCATATCTTTACCTTCTCATGTATTTAGTTAGGATATCGAGGTAACGTGACTTAGCACTGCCTGCATTTTGGGTACACTGAATTGAATTGAATTGAATTGAATTAGGAGTCGTTTCTCGCGGGCCGAAAGGGAATTGGAATAATTCCTTTTATTTTTGGATGGAATTGGAATCGAAGTGCTTTTCACAGGATCTAATTTATTTTGGTTCACTGGATGGACGGCGCATGTGGCCTGTGACGTCACGCCAGACGCTATTTTGGCCGGACGGTTTTACCTGGATTTCTAGGGTCAACGCCGGCCAGAGTTGGAAGAGTTAGTTTGTTTTTGTGTTGCGAGCCACCGAAAAATATGTGTTCCAAAAACATTTTTTACTCCATAACTCTGATCTTATGCCTCCATGAAAAGTTACATTATCACCACGTTGACAAGTTTCTAAGTCTGCAAGAAAATCAATCTGCCTCCAGTCGGTAAGAAGCA